>JAMZAV010000181.1:0-600000 GCA_024449915.1 Sweltsa coloradensis
ATTTTTATTATAAATATCGACACTTAACGATTGTAGATGTAAATTAATTCCGAGCTAAGATTCTGATTAAGTAGGCCTACGATCTTCACAAAGACATTGCCAAGATGAGAGGGTACACAGTATTTTTTAGCGACTAATGATGCTGTGTATTGTGTAGGTACCGTGAAATAGATAGTTAAGTAAGTAAGTAAACGATGTTTACAATATTTAGCAGATGCTATTGTGTGCATAAATAGTACTGTGCCGGTACAATTATATTTGACTACTATACAGTCTTACTTAAAACATACTTGGCTCATTTACGCTTAATTATTTACATATTGTCATTATGAGCAGAAAAACATGTTTTGAGAGGCTTGAAAGGATTTGAACTAAGACCCTATCGGTAGTCAGAGAGACAACTGTCACTCCAATTATTTTTGCTGTAGGCCTACACAGGTTTTCCATTTATTCTCCAAGATATAAAAAAATGTAAGTATAAAAAAGATAGTACCTAGGCCTAGAGATAGAAAAATATGATACCTACTATCAAGACTGATTGAGTGATTGGTTGCCGATTGGCAGTGATTTCTTATTGTGATTGACAACATGGAAAAATGGAAACAAAAACATTTGCTTGGAGAAAACTGAAACTAGAAATGCATGTATGCAAAGCTTTAGGCCCTACACCAATGCGAAATAAATATCAAATTAAGTTCAGTACCGGTACATTATCATTCACACAAGATACAAATTAAAAAAGGTGGTACAGAGGAAAATATTCATAGCACGTTTTGATTTTTGAACCTTTTTTTCAGAAAACAAGAAATCCGATAAATATAATACTATAACTTAGGCCTATTGTGTGCATATCCCTACTTTCAAAATTAGAAACAAAGTTACTTACTCTTTTATCTGCTGAACATTTTTTGTTTTGAGAACCGCAGCTAGAGCATTCAGGTTCAGCATCCCAAATTTTTTGACGAATGCCAGAAGTAACGCCTTCTCTTCCTGATTCCAGTAGTCACCAACCACCTCTTTGCTATCCTAAAGAAAGAGAAGCCGGCCTATTGTACATTAATAAAGAGGAGGCCTACTTGAGGCTTGCATTCGTGACTAAAACAAAATTAATTTTTATTATGTCCAAAAAACAGTGAATTGGTACCGGTAGTGAAAATAATTCCTATCAGCAGAATCTTGTAGACTTTTTGCCTTTGGACATTTTATGACTGGGCTCTTGCAAGGACTTGCTGGTTACAGTATAAACATAGTAAGAACATTCAGAGGGCAGGTATTTGCTATTTGTAGTGAAAGTCCATGAGTTTTGTTTTGACATTGAGAAACGCTCCCTTTGCTCTCGCCTTGTACAATGCTCTGCCCGAGTCCGTCGACATCTGACCATAATCAGTTCCGCCAAGCGTTCTCCCCCTATTTTCCAACTGTCAAGTTTTATTTCAATTGAATTGCATTTTGAATTGTTGTTTAATAAGTTATTTGTGTTGTTTATTCATTAGTATGTTTTATTTTTTAACATGTTTGCACGAAATTTCAAACACAAACAACAAGTTTCAAACATCGAACCGAAAACGAACGTTCGTCCATCCCTAAGGCATAAGCATCTTTCTAAATAGTCAATAAATTTAAAAAAGGTGTGAACTGGTAATAGAAATGGAATTGCAGTGTTAGTCCAATTATTGCAAGTGACCCATTTTTCAAAAAATGTCTGCTATTCAAAAATTGCTCTTCTTATCCTATGCCCACATTGACTTATTTGAATCTTCTTGTGTCTTGACATCCAATAATGGTAAGTACCACTCCTGTTCCTTCCTGTCCATGTCCTTAGGCATGGACAGCAGGCAGGACTTTGGCTTTTAATTTTAATATCGTAATGGGGGGTCGACTTGCAATTGAACAAATATGGTAGGTATTTTGAATGTTGTTTTGAGCAGTATGTTCTAACTATGCATACCATGGACTCACCTATTCAATTTTAACGATAAGACAGCAAAGTAGGCCTACACTACAAACCAACCTGTTTGTCTTTCACCGAGGTTTTAGTGGACCTTGTACATTTGCTGGCCTCACGAACAACACTCCCATTATCATCATCATCGTCGGCATCATTATCATCATCTTCGTCATCATTACCATCACCATCGTCACGGCTGATCAGCTAGGTAAACATAAAATAGAATATATCAATACTTGCTGGGCAGGGGTGAAATAATAAAACGTTTAGACAACCGTGGCAGTTACAACGTGAAAGCGATCTTATTGTTAATGAGCTAGGCCTAATGTAATTTATTGATCTCCAAACGGACAAAATATAATAGCTAGCGGAACAAGCAAGATAATCCCCCCACAAATCACATTAAAAAAAAAGTTCCATACATGAACATATATAAAAGCCCACACAGTAGTAGACAATTAACAATAGCTGCGAATATAATAATAATACAAACACCGGCTTCCAACAACAGTCAGGCACGCAGCGGGAGTGACGTATCACCAATATTTACTCGGGCACTGTTTCTGCGACTTCCCCCCCCCCCAGGTTTGCCACTAAAAAGCCCCCCCCCCCCCCCCCCCCCCCTCCCCCTCCCCGGCCACCCCCACCCCCCCCCCCCCCCCCCCTTCCCTCCCAGAAGGCCAAACACCTCAGCTCATCTACTTCGCAGTCTTCTAATGAACAGGCATATTCTACCAGTTCTCTCCATTTCCCTTTCTATTTCAGTAACCAGAAAGTAACTTTCTTCATTAATTCGTTCCCATGATCTTTCTCTTACTTCAATACCGTTCCGATTTATATTTGGTTACCCGCACCATCTATCTCTTAGGGCCGTCCACTCTTCTTACTCCCGCCCATGTGGATTCAATTCTCTATTGGTATTCTATCTTCGTTTCATTCATTCGCTAAAGTAACAGCTCCATACCATCTAAGGAAAACGTGAGACAGAACTTTTAGTTCTTTTTCCTATTTATTTCTGCTAAACTTCACTCCTGAGTTTAAGTTTACTTATTAGATTTGCTCCCGTGTACCTGTACTATTTCTGTTAAGGCCTACAGAACTCCTATTTAAAAATTTCATACTCTGCTGCTTGTAATCTCGCCTGTCTTAATTTCCTCCATATAGTCAGAGTCACGGCATGCATATGAATATTATCGGGAGGAAATAACATTTACATGCTATACAATAAAATCTATGCACCTGATGATATTCTCTTTCCATCAATAGTTTCATACGCTAACACTTGGCTAAAATTTGTCTGACTAATATAATTTCCTAGAATATTTCCAGCATACTATTTTTGCCGTACCTTTGTATAGTATATTACTTTTTTACCGAGGTATTCTAAATGCTTCTAGCCAATAGGCCAGCCCTTCACCCCGTAGTATTATCTTCTTTGATTTTGTATTACTTTCTCGTTTACTATTAATGTATACACTACCTTTTCAATGCCCTCTATTATTATGTTAAACTTCAGTGTTCCTCATTCATATATACTACGCCTCCTCTCTGCTACTATCTAATGGTATCTCACTCCCATCTGCACTATCTCCTCATACTGCTAAATTATCATAGTTTTAGATGTTTCACATTTACTAGTGGCGCTTTCAACTGTTACGCCAGTAGTGCTTAATCCATAACAACGGTAAATATGTAGGTGACATCACAATACCTTTGCCCGCTTATCTAGCCCACCCGTGGTTCATTCAAACCAAGTAGTTCTACCAAATGGTGTTGCAACACAGACTCTTTGTTGATGACATATGTGCCTTTGAAATTCTTGCTTATTTAGACTCTGTTCTAATTACTGCATAACTTCTAAGCCCATTACCCAAGACTCTATAGCTCTTGCGGACACTAGCTACATAATTGAGCTGGGGGGGGCGGGCGGTTTTGGGGGGGTTTTTTCTACATCCAAGACAATAACATGAAACATTTACTTACTCCCTTTCCCACTTTTTTTCCCATATTTAGTCCTGAGCGCCAAAATAGAGATTATAGCGTGAGCGACGCAGCTACTAAACCCATATTAGCCTCCTACTCTAAACTGGCTCTAGCTTGCTTGAGCGTAAGTCTTCCGATCTAGTGATTTTCTCGTATATCTTAGCACACATGCGCTCATCAGCGGTATTGACTAATATAATTTTTTCACTTCTTTCTGTCCCCTTTATTAAATGTTACGGCCACTATAATTCCCCCTTAACCCTTCCCCCCATTCTCCCCCAGTCATAACTAGCGCTAGGAACCTCTTCTTCTTTCCAAGCTTGCCACTGTCACTCTCCACATGCCAATCCTATGCCGACATCCCCTGCAGCCTTGCAATCATACTCCACAACTATTCATCCTCATCCGAAGCTTGACCATTTTCATGGCTTTTACTGCTTCAACTACTTCCAGATCTGATATTCATTTCCTCATCTATTTCTCTTACTATTTACGTTCCTCATTCAGTGTTCTGGAAAGATTTCTGTTAGTTAGGTCCCCTTCCTGGAGTTTGGTTATGGTTAAGTAATCAGTAACATAGGCCATATTAAGTAGGTTATTGAAATAATTTTTCCACATGTTTATTCACTTACTACCTACTGGGTCAGATAATAAGCAAGATATCATGCTTGCTTGGGCTCGACCCACGTTTATCTTGTGATTTCTTTCTGTTTTTCTATTTGCCTTCTCATTCAAGCCATACGAAAATACGTATTTGTATCAAAGTCCTTCCTAATATTGTCTGCAAAGTATTTCCTATGATAATTTTGCTTTCATTCCATTACTATATTTTTAGCTCATATTTAGACTTTTTAGTACCCCAAATAAAAATTTTCTTCATTTCTTTAGTCTAGTTTTCATCCCTTTCCTTTACGTGACGCTACATTTTGCGTTTAACAGCTGTCCATTCACTCTTCCTATTCCACCACACATGTTATCCTATTCCTTTCATTAATAGCCACCTGCCCTTTCCGCTATATATCTTTCAAGCACTACTAATAAATACGATTCAGTTTAATTTCCTACTCCCGGCATCTACTGATACAAATCCTCGTGTCTGCGATACTTTTCCCTCTATACTGTCTCTCTACACGCGACAGCATCGTCAGTCTACCTCCATGTAGTTTCCATTATCTTGCATTTTAGGAATCTTCCCTCTGGGATATAGTTCATGATTTTTTTTTATTTTTTCTTTTTTTATGGTCTCTATTGCTTCATCCTTATAAGGCTATACAAGAATAAATACTCGTGCGTCTCCATCTAGAAGACACGCTGGGAATTAACTAACCTTTACATCATGTAGCATATCTTGGCCATGTTGCTAACTCTATAATAATATAATCACATAAACTGCACTCAGAATGAGCCAATCCCAGGCCCGTACCGAGTATTTGTTTATTATAAAACTTATCCAAAAATCAACCGCTATCAACCATACTCAAAGTCCGACCCAACTCCACCAGCACAGTCAGCTATGGATGCTACAGTCTTCTAAAATTAAAAGATCACCCCTCAGGCTCCACCTAATCTCTAAACTTTAGTTCAAGTCACAATATATTTTTAACATTTAGATACAGTATTGTCGCCGAATATAGAGGACCCGACCTGAATATAAGCCAGACCCCATAACGTTTCTCTGTTGATAATATTAAAAATAACATGCAATAAGCATAAGCTGGCTAAGGGACTTTTGCAGACTAAACAATACTTTAAAAAAGGACGTAGCTTATATTCAGCGACAACACTGGTAAATTTATATTATAATACTGTTTGCCAGAACGTGCGCCTAAGGCACTTTATTTGTTTGCCCAATTCCAAATCAAAGCCTTTTTTCGCGAGTACCGGGTAACCAGTCTTGGGCGGAAGGCAAACTTAAATAGAACAACGTTCTCGCGACGTGTTCTTTTTTTATACTAGGAGGTTTACAATGCTATCGTATTGGGTGAACTTTTCAGCTGAACTACTCTTTTTTAAATCGAATGAACTTCGAACTTATTAAAAGTTCTTTCGAGAACGAACTTTTCAGCTTTTAGAAGTCTCATTTTTGTCACAATGTTCTTTCCCGCTTTCACGCGAGCCAGCGCCGCGACTCGCCCGCCATCGAACGCGGTTAACAACATAACAAATCGTTGTTACCAGCCCAGAGCCTACCCGTTGCACCGCCAAGTTCAGCTGATCTTTGACAAGCCTATACGCACGATTCCACGAAGTTAAAACGATGCACGCCCAACTAATTCGGGAAAAAAATATTGGAAGCCTAAAAAGCTAAGTATCCCGTGCCATAATTTTACAAGCCCGCTGGCCGACGAGAATGTAGTACAAATCATCAGCACGATCAAAGCACAAGCTCACACTTTCGTCCGACTCAAAACTCGTTGAGTATTTATAGGATAACTCGAACACCCCTTATGTTTTTCCTCAGTTTTCTTCATTTCACCGCCTAGCCTTTAATAAAATTTAGGATTTTCCAGAACTTTTAAAGAACTATAGTTCAATTTTAGACGAACTGAAACTTTGAGCGTGTGAAGCTGAACTTTTAAAAAGTTTATTTAAACAAAAAGAACTAGACACAACACTGCCAGTTAACAAAACATGATTAATCTCCTTCTTACGTATTCATTTGTGTGCCCATGCCACTGACATAAACATCGCTTGGCCCTGACATATTATATTCGCCGCTACATCGGGAATTACCTTCCCAATACATAGTGCCATATCCCGCATGCAATGAAGGAACACAAATAACATTAATAGACTATAAGAATTATGAAGCTCGATGCGACATCTGAGTCTTAGGTAAAATTATGAAATTGATGCTCCCTACACATAAAGAACTATGGAAAAAATGTATTTTGCTGCGAGACAGTAAGAGCAATTTTGAGTTCTCTAGAAAAAAGTTCCTGCAGAATTTTTTCTTTTAACTCCTTTATTAGAAGTCATATTAGCTTCTTATTGCCTCTCTTACTAGCAACCTAACAATCAACTCAATTGTATTTGGTCTCGAACCTACAATTCTATGTAGGGTAATTCCTATAGACCGAATTAAATTACTCAAAAATTAATTAAAGCAGCTTAAACATATAATTAATAGACTTTTCCCATCCCTAATGCATAGGCCTTAACAGAGGTACTATGGAAAACATTAGCCCCAACAATACTAAAACTAGACCTAGTGTAAGATTGCAATGCCGTTTGCTAGAATTCCCCAGCCAGAATGATAGGGACCCTGCCAGCATGTAAGATTACGATACACCTATGGTTCACTGCCATGACTCACAGCCTGCACAAAGTGATCGATTTTTTAAAAAATGGATAGAACAAAACCATGTCGTTAGTTAAATTTACACATTTACAAGCCTTTTTTCAATTAATTATAATTTCTGTGAGCTTTAAATCGTAACAGATTGTGCTACAAAATGTCTAACTACGCTTGCTAAATGATTTGTACCCGTCTGTACCATGTTGTTCGAAATTTTAGCGTAAATCGCCCTTCAGCAGTGGGCCTGTTCTAGATGCGAACTCACTCACTACTGACAAATAAAACAAGGCACTAAGCTCCCATTTTATCGTTAGACATGCGTAAGACTTAATCGCCTTCGCCCTCCGCCCCGTTCTAACCCATTGATGCCACTAACAGGTGTACAGCCATTATATTTTCTTCTAAATAGCCCCCCCCCGTGCTCTCTACAAAAACAAAACCTGTTCCGGCAACCACCGAGAGTCTTAGTGCGACGTATCACAGCTGCTAACGCCCCTAGCCGTACACACATGCACCATCTATCATCATCGTCGTCACTGACTGCACCCCCATACTGTAAGCGGACGAGAAAATATTAGACATCCCTCTTTAGTTGAGTTAGGCAGTATGTAAGTTTGTACTGTAAATCATGTCATTTAGATCATTTATCTTACATCGCCTCATAATATCATATATATAAATATATATATGTGTAGGATATTTATTTAGCCCTAAACCTAATTTTTTTGCATTCTTTATGTCAAACTTGCGCTCTTTTTTCTTCCCCCCCTCTCTTCCCGTTGTACGTTTTGTGACCCTCTCTCTCTACAACTTTGCATTATTGTAGCCCATTAGTTACCACTGCCTATTTCCAAATATCTCACTAGATGACCGAGCGTAGGGGTGCCCGAGTAAATTTTAGTGGTGAAGTTCAATGTAAACTTGTAAAACATTGAAAATGAAATTGTAAGCCTAGATGCGTAAAAATAAATAAATCAAAATAAATTGTGATTTAAAGTTACTTTTGCCCACTCAGTTATATAATTGATTTCAGGGGGGGACAGTAAATCAAAGCGACTAAGCTCTACCCTGTAGGCCCCTCGACATGCAATCGCGTGTGAGCGGGCGATACAGACTCCCCCAAAATCGAATATTTTAATAGGAAATATAGCAATCAGTAGTCATGCAGACGTGACGCAACACCCGCGAATCAACACCAGAATCAACACGCCGATTCGAACAACTCTGAATTTATATGTGACTTCGTTGCATAAGGACGGCTCCAAAGTCACCGTTTACAAATCCCTAAGACACGAACTGATAGGACTTAAGTCAATATCAGAAGTAAAAATTTTCTGACTTTAGGCGGAATCGAACCCTGGACCGGTCTGCCCATTAGGAAGCAGCATTACGACCTAAACCACAAGACCAACGAGCCCCACTACACCCAGACCCCAACACGAGCCACACAATATGTTTTGTAAATATTTATTTCAGCACTTAATTTAAAACAACCTATCACCAGTAGACCTTCATTATCTTACGCGCCCATAGTGGTCATTTAAAAATTTTTGGCTACGGTATAATTGACTAATGATGTTAGCATTAGATACCTAGAGCTTACTTACTTAGTGCAGGTTGCTACAAAACCCACCTTAACGTTTCTGTACCGAGCTGCTCCACCACCGTTTCTTTTTCCTTTCCCCTCCCCCCCTCCTATCCTTTTTTTTTTTTACATCATCATTCATCGCAGCATTCAAACACATCTTCGGATCTTTCGTCCAACTACAGAGTTGGCCGCCATTCACACACATTTCCGCGATATCTTCATCAACTCAGAGCCCGAGTCGAACCATCTTAGCCTCTGCACATAAGAGCCTCAAAATAGTATTAGGCCTTATGCGAGCGCACTTGCCCCGGACAACAATGACCCTAATTACGTTTTTGAATAGGTTAGGTAAGCCTACATATCTGATCAGTACAGTCAACCAAGAAAACGAGTTTTCTAACCTTCTGCCGCCAGCCTTCAAGATTTTTTGTATAGAGAGCACCCGAAAACTACTTTCATCAAAAAACAAAGCTTTCCACCTTCCTGCCCATGCCCAGCCTACTAGACCACTGCCTACCTACATTTGTTACAGAATGTCATTTCATAAAATGCCTACAGCCCCTACTTGCTGTTTCAAACATCAACTAGGCCTAGAGCCCTATCACTAACAAAGTATTATCTATCTAACGTTGGCTATAAAGGTGATGCCACAAATTCCGTAAGTGCCACCAAACAATACCGGAGAAGCGAAGTTTAATCTCCAATCTCATGTACTACTAAACTTACGACACGATGCACAATAAAAGCCTCTGTCCCTATATCCCAGCTAACGATAAACTCATAGCAAGTTAGTAACTCGTCCGCCTAGGCTCTCTTTCTCCCCAGGACATTACGGAAACCACATACCAGAATTAAGTGTCCACAGCCTATTAAAAGTGCTCACTATTAAAATCGATTGATTGATGCATTGCGAAGCTAATATGCGACCCAAATAAAACAAAATAGGCCCCTATGGCCTATGCTGATGTAAACAAAATATAGGAAACAAAACAATGTTAATTTGCTTTCGTAACTGCTGCCTTCGTGGGCACTACTAGCTACGAATGCGAAGCCCCTAGAAAGTGGACTAAGCCAAACATCAACATAGTTGCACCCCCCCCCCCCACCCCCCCCACCCCCCCCCCCCCCCCCCCCCCCCCCCACAACAATAGCTTAGCTGTAGAGTTAAGTGGTGAATTTGATAAATGCATATTGCAGAACTGCCCGCCAACACGGTGAAAGCTCGAGTGGGCAAAAAACCCCTGCAACATCAAAAAATGCTTACAACATCGGAACTTACCTGCGACAATAAAAGTTAGCAAACTTCCAATCAGATTCTTCAAAGTAGCCTATCACGTGATCGCTATGCATAATAGTGCCCTGCCCGCTTCACTAACTAATGGTTAAGTAGAATAGGCCCGCATAGGAATAGAAGGCGCTACGTGTTCAAATTGTTATTGCTTGTATATAAAAAACAAAATTCTTACGCACGACCAATCAGACACCACATAATCTGACAATATTTACCTAGAATGTATCTTGTAAGCCGACTTGAAAAGATGTATTTTGGTATATCTCATGTAAAATAATGAGATGAGAGATTATTGTAAAGAGTATTAGAACTCAATAATAGTGATAAATTTTGGCTAAGCTATATTTGCTAGGCCTATGTTTCTGATGTCTTACTGGCTTACTTCTATGCGTAATGACGAACGGCCAAGATTCTGGACTCAAAAGACTAATGGCTGAAAGATGTAAGGACTTTAATGCCCTCATCCTTGTAACATGTTTTATATTGATATGTAGGCCTATGTTTCTGAAGGTTTACACTGGCTACTTTCAATGGTTACCGCGCAACGGAAGATTTCTGGACTAAAACAGACTAATGTCTGAAAGATGTAAGACTTTATGCTCATCCTTGTAACCTTTGTATTGTATTTTTTTTCATTATTATTGTTTTTTTTACAAGTCAAAAAATCTATAATTTTGTCCTTGATGTATCTTATAAGGGGACTGACAAGTATGTTTACATAACATGTAAATTAATGGATGGAGATTATTGCAAGAGTTAGAGCATAATAATGTGATCAATTGTACTAGCCCATATTTTGTGGGTATATGTTTCTTTATGATGGTAAATTTGATTGTTTTTAATTATATACAGAATGTATTATGATGTGTTTGGATAATGTGTTGTATGACATGTAAAATAGCAAAAATGCTAATAAAGATATACTACTACAAAAAAAAAAAATGGGCCCCTTAATCCTTACGACGACAATGAAAAGGAGTAGGCCAAACTTTTTTATGACAGGCCACTGAAATATTTACTAAACCAATCAGGATAATCGGATTTCTTAATAAACAATAACAATATCATAAGATAAAACACGGTTGTGTGAATGCGGCCCCTAACCAATCACAACAGTAGGCCCGTGTCACCACTGTTTCTTTATTTTGTTGCCGTGAGTCAGGGATACCCAATAAAGTTGGGAAATGTGAGTTGGGCAACTTTGTTGATCTTTTGGGTAGCCGCTTTAACGTTACTGTATTCCCGTAACGCCTGTTGTTACCGGGCAATTGTGCATTGCCCTTATTAGCAAAATTTTAAAGGGAAATCTGTGCGCTACTATTATAGACGCCTACTAGGCTAGGCCTAGTTTTTTTAAAAAAAAAAAAGGCCGGGGGGGGGCGGGCCCCCCCCTAGGTTTAAGGTAAGGGTTTAAGGTTATGGAAGCCCTTAAAGCGATGAAGGAACCATGGCATTTGCACGCAGAAGGCCTAGATCTAGGCCTAGCTAGGCGATGCACACCCCCGGAACGATAACTGGAAGTTAACTTAGGGGGAATTGCCGTTTTCGCTTGCCGGGAATGGGAAGCTCCTAATAATTATTGTGCATCGCATTTTTGCAGGCCCTGGGCCAAAGGCTAGATATCATAAAGTTTTTACGAGATTTTTTCCGGTTGCCGGGCAATTGTAACCTGGGGAGTAGTTTAATGCTTAAATGGCGATATTTAACGTTTCAACAAATTGCCAACAAAAATTATGTAGATCAAAGGTTTACATTTTTGATTATTTACCTTCAAAAACGTGTCGCGAAACGTTTGACTGACAGCACCTCCCCCACTGCCCCCTCTGCCGCTACTCAACACACAGAATGACCAACTGCGGAAACAATCACTCCCGATAGTTGTTGTTGTCGTTCAGATCAATCCACCAGCCAGCCAGTTACACTTATTTCCATTCTTCATTTTTTTAGACAATTTCTACAAATTATTGAAATTAAAGTTAAGTAGATGTGCAAAGAGTTATGTACCTAAAAACCAACCAACACAATTCAGTTGTAGTAAAGGGACTTATTACAAAGGAAAGAGTTTCCCCAGAAAATTATACATTTCCCTAAAACAGACACAAAAAATTCACACAATCATCAAACATAATAAATAGCTTTTATTAAATACAGTGGCAGGTAGATTAATCATCATCATTATCTGTTGCCATGTCCAAATCTGCGTTGGATTAATCACACACATAACAAAAACTTGTAGAAATACAGCCAAACCTTACACACTCAAAAGGAATGAGATCTAAAAAAAGGGCCAGCTCATCCCACCCTCCACATTTGCGCATTCTTAATTCATAAACGTACAGTGTCCATAACAAAACACCTCGAAAAGTTGGCAAAATAGAATTTGCGATTTTTAATTTAACGT
This sequence comes from Sweltsa coloradensis, assembly GCA_024449915.1. Taxonomy (NCBI): domain Eukaryota; kingdom Metazoa; phylum Arthropoda; class Insecta; order Plecoptera; family Chloroperlidae; genus Sweltsa; species Sweltsa coloradensis. Next base: position 12,510 of record JAMZAV010000181.1, read on the forward strand.
AGTAGTTTTCCCAAGTTCTTTTTTGTAATTAATTTAAAACGTAAACATGCAAATTCTATTTTGCCAAGCTTTTCGGGGGGATGCTGTATGGGACACTGTACGTTTATGAATTAAGAATGCGCAAATGTGGAAGGGTAGATGAGCTTTGGGCCCTTTTTTTAGATCTCATTCCTTTTGAGTTTTGTAAGGTTTGGCTGTATTTCTACAAGTTTGTTAGTGTGTGATCTTATTACTTTTTCAAGTTCCATTACAAAATTATTTGTTAAAATATAATATTTTTATCAAAGTTGATTTAATTTTTATGGTATTAGCATAACAATAGGATGTAAAATATCTAGGCCGGATTCATGTACATCCTGGGTATAGGTGGTTTTAACCATGGTATAAAAGACGGTATAAGGACTGGTTAAGTCTAGGCAACTCACATCCTATTTAAAACTTTCCCATGTAAAAAACAAAAGCACAACAATGTAATTTTACACCTATTTTAAATGCACCCACACGAGGGAAGCGATATATCTAGACGGCCTTGACCACAGCCATGTAAATCATCAGATAATCAGAAGAAAAATTGAAATTTTCACCATCTTTTGTTTTACATTTTTTTTAAAAATGACAGGAGATTTCGTGAGTTTATTAAAAAGTAAAGAAAAAGCTTATTATTGCCGTAAATTTTGGAATAGCCTAGGACTATCATACCATTGTTTATCTGCATTAGGCTTGTAGTAATCAAAACTAGTTATTTGTGCGGGAAAGTGTCAAAAAAGGTTGTGCTGGCCTAGGGTTGGCTAAGAAAGGCCTAGGGCTTGTCAAACATGTATTTATTTATCTAGTCCTATAGCCTAATGGAACTTTAGACCTACACTGTTGTATTATAAATAATTTCTTCATCTGGGCTAGGCCAGGGACCCGGTTTCTGATTTGTTTTATGAGAGTATAATGACACCTTTTCTCGTTCCACCAAAGAAGAAAAAATTTTTAAATGTCCGCCATTTGTTTACGTATCGCACTTTCCCGCCTAACTCTGCTTATACCGTAACAAGTGTCAAGTAACTATGGTTTCTTGTGTTATATGCCAAGTGTTTAAGCCTTATTTTAAAACCTTATTTGGAAGCCTTCCAACAAACTTTTTCAACTTTTTTCAAAAAAGACTATATTTCTATAACCTTAATGTCCATGTAAAATATGAACATTGTAGCCCCACCCGTCTGGTCAGAATCGCGGGGCCGACGTATTATATGTTAGCAGTAGCTAGCAGTAGCTAACATCCTTAAAGTGATTTTGAGCATGTTTGAAGACATTTTTTCACCAAGAAGGAATGGTCGTCCCCCAATAAAATTTGGCATGTGTTGTCAGGTACCTAAATCCCCTCGATTGTGTAGTTTTCAAGTTCACATCACGTTACATACGGCTGGGTAAAAACCTCGAAATCACCTCAACTCGCTTGGTGTATAAGGTGCTTGAGTGTGTAGCGCACCCCGGCTTGGCTGCGGCGCCCTAACGGGCACCTAGATAGATAATTAGATTTATTTATTGCCACCAACAACAGAGCAAACTACACAAGACTTGTGATGAGGCTTTAACTAGGAAGCTTCGCAAACGCTTTTTTTAGTCGCGTTGATGGATGAGCTTTTTTAATAAGTTTTTAGTTTGCGTGGGATCTCTTTACTTTTGCAAATGTCTTTTGAACGCATTGTAGGTGATTTTTGTCAAGTTTCTATTGTTACTTGTTAATTGTTATTATATGCCTCAAAAAATTTATATTATAAACCTTTATTGCTATGGATTCTGGCTAACTTTACCAATTTTTTCTTTCAAAAGATACTACATCACCATAACCTTAATTTCCATTTTAACTAGGAAAACGCTAAAGTCCCGCCGCGTTGATGATGACTTTTTAAATTTTTTAGTTTGCGTGGAATATCTTAACTTTTGCAAGTGCTTTGTTTTGCTGCCTACGCATTGTAGGTGAATGTTGTCAAGTTTCTTTTGTTTCTTGTCAATTGGTATTATTTACCGTAAAAAACTTTTATTAAAAGCTTTATTTTTCTATGGATTGGCTAACTTTTTCAACTTTTTCTTTCAAAAGGTACTACATCACCATAACCTTTAATGTCCATGTATAATATGAACGTTGTTGTCCCACCCGTTTGGTCCAGAATTGGCCCAAATGGCACGAAAATATCGCACAAAAAAAACAAAAAACTTATATTAAAAGCTTTTTTTCTATAGATTCTGGCAAAATTTTTCAACTTTTTCTTTCAGAAAGCAATACATCACCATTACCTTAATGTCCATGTGAAATATGAACGTTGTAGCCCCACCCGTTTGGTCAAAATCGGCCCAAATGTCACGAAAATATCGCACTAAAAATCGAAAAAAATCGTAAAAGTACGATATTCATGAGAAATATTTTTTCGATTGTACCCAAAAACAATACACCTCTAAGTTCAGAGAAAAACGAAGGTCGTGTCAAATTTTCATCAAGATCGCATATGCCGTTTGCCCGGTAGAGAGCGAACAAACAGACGGAAAAAAAAAAAAAAAAAAAAACACCCGAGCTAAATTTTTTGGGGGGTCAGTGAAATTGAAGTCTTCGCTTCGCTTCATCCAAATATGAACGTTGTAGCCCCCCCCCACCCGTTTGGTCAGAATCGGCCCAAATGGCACGAAAATATCGCACTAGAAATCGAATTAAATCGAAAAAGTACGATATTCTTGAGAAATAATTCTTCTATTGTACTCAAAAACGTGGCAGGTCTAAGTTCAGAGATTTCAAAGGACCCCTCAAATTTTCATCAAGATCGCATAATATGCTGTTTGCCCCGGTAGAGAGCAAACAAACAGACAAAAATACATAAAAACAAAAAAAAACACCCGAGCTAAATTTTTTGGGGCGTCAGTGAAATTGAAGTCTTCGCTTCGCTCATCCAGTAGGGAAGTCTCACTAGTTTTAGATATTAGCGCTGGTGTACAGAATCAGTCAAAGACATTGGAATAGTATATACACCTCGATTTATCTGTTTTAAATACATATTTATTTTGTGCATCGATCCTAAAAACTGCTTTAGTGAATCATAACATATTAACAACACATTTGAAGGGATCATTGTAGTAAATTATCAGTTACTAACTTAAAAATCGACAAGATCAAATTGGGAATTTGGGAAAATCTAAGGTAGGCCCGTTTTCCGAACAATTTTTTTAGACGTTAAATTGTCAAAATTTCATAGTACCTCTATCTATAAAACTATTCAATTTTCTTTTCGTGAAAATCACATTTCGTAGACCTGTCATTGATATCCAAATAAAGTTGGTTATTTTTGTCGTCTCAATTTTTCGTATTTTTATTTGAATTATGGCTTCGTTTAAAAGTCGTTTGGAGTTTTATTAGATTGTAATTTAAGTTTTAAGAAACATCATTATGTATGTAATAAAGTATCATCAGCAATTGGAATTATAAGTAGAATGAAGAGGCTTGTAACAGAGAGAATGTTGAGGTTACTTGTAGATTCTTAGGCTATATTTACTCTGTTATTGATTATTGTTTAGTGGTTTGGGCAGTAAGACCTTCTACCGAATATGTTGTACTATCAGAAGAGAATTGACCATCTGTTTGATTCAATACCTATGAGCCAAGATTTACAATCTGATTGCTTCACGATTGAGGAAAGAATGAAGTATCGTACTGGTAAATACATACAAAGTATTGAAAGGTATAAGGTATTCAGGTATTCTTCCAAATATTTTTCAAATTGTTGATCGTGATAGAAATTCTACTTCAATAAACTCATTGCAAGTTCCTAGATTAAATTCTGAAGCATTTAGAAAGTCATTTATGTGCCTATTGGAATTCAATTTCTTATGATATTAGAAGCCAGTTTAATAAGCTAGGAAGTGTACAATTTAAAAGTAAAATTGAATCAAAGAGCAAAGAAGAAATAATTTTTACTTTTTATTTGTAGGTTGTTGTCTGTGTGTTTGTGTAATGTTAATTTATCTTCATAAGTTCTTATTCATGATTTTTCAGTTCTCTTTGTTTGTTCATTATTGGCTGTTGCTTTGATTATGATATAATCAATGTATTTTCAATTGATATTTTTCTGCCTAGATTGTCTGGTTGCGCCCACTGGTGGATCTTGCAACTTGAGTTACAGGTGTCCTGTATCATTGCTGTGATCAGTTTTTGACTTGAACAATTTTAAATAATTATATCTGAAATAATTTTATATTAGAGTCAAGATCTTTTGTACTAAATTGTTATCAAGATTTGAACACAACAATGAAGATTGAACGCAAGAATGAAGAATCGCGTTCGGTGGTTTCTTCTGCGAAAGATTGATTAGGCCCTACTCCCTGATTTGCTAATGCTTGTTCCTGATTTTTGGCAAACCTCATATTCGTTTTTAGTGGGATCGTCTAATAAATCAGTTTTTTTATTTTCGTTTTTCTTTTTAATGTTTTTTTTCTCTCTTTTTTCTTTTCTTTCTTTCCTTTTTTTTCCTTTCATTCCTCACCCTTTTTCATATTTGATTCATTCATTAATTGCGTTTAATAGCCCTTTTTTTTTTATCAAAATTGTTGCGTTTTAATGCATTGTTGTTAATTACTATTTCAAATATTTACTTGAATGTAGTTCATTATTGTGTCTGCATCTATGTAATTAGATTTATTTTGTTGTCCTCCTTTGTAAATCAGTTTTTTTTATAACTGAATAGGATAACGTTAAATATTTTTTTTAAATGTAAAATATCTAGTGGCCCAAAGACTTTCTTTTTGTAAATAATGTAGGCGGTCATTGTCAAGTAACTATAGTTACCCTACTTGTTGATTGTATGCCTGTATAAGGCTGATATTAAAACCTTTATTTGGAAGCCTTCCAGCAAACTTTTTTAACTTTTTCTTTCAAAAGGAACTACATCACTATTACCTTAATATCCATGCAAAATATAAAGGTTGTAGCACCATCCGTTTGGTCAGAATCGCTGGGCAATTGAAACTGACGAATAAGATAGTATTAGTAGCCAGTAGCCTAGTAACTAACATCTTTGGGGATTTTGAGTATGTTTCATGTCATTTTTTCACCAAGAAGGAATGCTCGTACCCCAACCAAATTTGGCATGTGTTGTCGGGTACCTAAATACCCTCGATTTCGATAGTTTTCAAGTTCACATCACGTTTCATGACGGCTTGGTGACACTCCAACTTTGCTTGCTGTATAAGGTGCCAGAGTGTGTAGCGCGCCACGGCTTGGCTGCGGCACCCTAACGCTAACGGGAATCTAGATAACTAATTCTAATCTAAGGAGATGTGCAAAGAGTTATGTACCTATATAAACAATCAACACAATTCAGTTGTAGGTACATACAAATGAAACACGTAGTTAATAGGCTACTTTTAGATTTAAAAATGTTTTTTTACAAGATTCTAAACGGATGAAAGTATGTTCCTGATAGCTATTTTCTGTAATATGAAGACAGACTGTTAGAGTGAAGAGTTTCCCCAGAAAATTATACATTTCCTAAAACTGACACGAAAATTCACACAATCATCAAACATGATAAACTATATAATCCAATTAGAGGACATACAGTGGCAGGTAAATCGATTAATCATCATCATTATCTGCTGCCACGTCGTCCGACTCTGCGTTGGATTAATAGATTTATTTATTTATTGCCACCAACAACAAAACTCCACAATTACATAATTATAACATCACAACTTGCATGACATATTGGTGTCATACTGATTTAATTATAACTGAATCTAAAATCCGAAACAGTAATTATTTGAAATTTTACATAAAGGTATAAAATTTATACCTTGTTTTTAATTACTACAATTTAGAAATTAAAAAAAAAAAAACATATATATCACATTATACATTAAATGTATAATGTGATATATATGTTTTTTTTATTATTATTATTATTATTATTATTTTATTATTATTTATGATATATATGTATGTTTTTTTTTAATTTCTAAATTGTAGTAAATAAAAACAATTACACCTACGGGAGTGTTTCCCGACTAATCAAATCGAGAAATGTGATATATATCTGTTGTAATACTAATAAAGTGAGCATCGCACTACTAGTACGGTACTAACTATTAGTGTATAGATTCTTAAGTCGTCGTTGATTTACAGTTTTACCGATTTTATTTATCTACTTTCCTTTTTTTTAATTTTTTTTTTTACATAACTATAAGCAACCAATTCTTCTGCGTTACTAGGGTATGTCAATAATTTATTGACTTATATTTATTTTCTACTTCTGATTCTTTGAATATCTTATGTACACTGCACAATGTGATATAAACTGATAGCACATTATTTTCTTCCTGTAGATATTGCGTGTTGTATCTGAATTTATTCAAGTTTAGAGCTCTTCTCTCTTCCTCTTTCTCTCTCTCTTCTCTCTCTCTCTCTCAACACAGATCTTGGATACAGATTAATGATCAGTATTTACCATTATTATTAATTATTATACCCCAACATAGACAAACTTACTTAAACTACTAGAAATTTTAATTTACTTAAGTTATTAAAATAAGCTAAGATGTGGTAGCACTGTACACTCAACAGGCAGTCATGGCGGGAGCTGCTGTCATAACCTGTGTCTGTGTTTTTTGGATGAGCGTAACGAAGATTTCATTTCACTACACTCGAGAAAAAAATTCGGAATGTTTTTTTTTCTTTTTTTTCTGATTGTATTTTTGTGTGTCTATTGACATGATTCTGGCTAAACCGATACACCAATTGCGATGAAATTTTTTGGAGGCCTTCGAAATCTCTGAACTTAGAACTGCCACTTTTTTTAGCGCAATCGAAATATTATTTCTCATGGAAATCACAGTTTTACGATTTTTTTCGATTTAAAAAAAAATTCTTCGACTTATAACACCTACATGCTTTATCCGATTGTTATGATTTTTTCACAGAACCTTAATTTTATGAATTTATATTTTCGTGTGAAATTTGAGCGCGATCGAAAAACTGTTTTTCGTGAAAATCGCAATTTTATACGTTTTTTTTCGTTATTTAAAATTACGATTTTTTTCGTAAAAATGTCTTTGACTTGGTAATGTTTTTTTTCACAGAACAACAGAAAATCTGAATAACAGATGGCAGCTCAAAAAAGCGTTTCGAAGCTTCCTAGTAATAAACTTTATACTTATTATTATAAGGCTCGTGTTGTGTTGTTAATTTTAATACAATCCTTGTAACATGACATCCAACATCCGTGTTTTACTTATGTAAAAACAATTTTCGGTTTAATTTTCTAACAAATAATAATTCACATGTGTGTAGTGTGCAGAAATGTTTATTTATTAGTGTCTGGCTCTATAATTCATAAATCAATACCTGTGGCAAAACCTTGTACGTATCTGCATTCTCTGCAGAACTGCCATGCAACATTTCAATTTTCAAAGCCCGCCAATTATGGCTCTCGAGACAGAGAGTTCTGCAGAGAATGCAGATACGAAGTTTTGCTAGTTAGGTATCTTTATAACTGTGATCACTAATTGTTATATTTTTTCAGGTGGAACTGGCGTTAGAGGCGTAGAATGATCCCCACTTATTCTGCGTCGTCTCATGAGCTCGCTTGTGCTCGTCTCTTATACGCCTCCAACATTCAATCCTCTACAGGCCCTGGAGTTCACTCGGTTGGGGCAGCGCTGGAAATAAATCACCATAAGAGTTACCAGCTAGCAATGCATAAAACATTTTTTAATTGTGTAAATTAATTTTTAAATCCTCAAAAATAGTAAAAGTGAAATTTTACTAGAAATATTGCTACAATTGTTTCCAAAAACATTGGCAGGTCAAAGTTAAAGGATTTCGAAATGTCCCATTAAACTCCATCAAAATCGGAATAGGTATTTGTCCAGTAGAGAGCGAGAAAACAGAAAAACAAAAAGCAAACAAAGCCAAACTTTTTTAAGGCTATTCCAGAGCACTCTTACCGATATTTTGAAAGTCAACGGAAAATGGCTAAAAGTTGGTTGGATGAAAGATGAACTTGAATAAAAAAGGAGCTCTTCGAATAAAAAATAACTTTTTTTTGGACGAGACAAAAAATGCTCTATTTTGTCCAATATATAATATGCAAATTTTGGGTCAATGCAAAAATGAATGTTCTAGATGCAATATTTAATTTTGAGCTTTGATTTTTTTATTGTTTCAACACACCTTTGTCCCTGGACTGAGTTCAAGGGAAAATAATGTTCTGAAATATCTTTTGATGAACGATTTTTTTCGTGTTCCGGTTCAAAACTCTTTTTTTGTGCCATGTGACAAAAAATTGCAAATCGAACGTTATTTCAGAAAATTATTTTCCCTTATACTCAGTCCAGAGACAAAGGTGTGTTGAAACAATAAAAAAAAAAAAGCTCAAAATTAAATACATCTAGAACATTAATTTTTGTATTGACCCAAATTTGGCATATAATGGCCAAAATAGAGCTTTTGTCCCGTCCCCCCAAAAAAATTCTTCTTCTTTATTATTCAAGTTCATCTTTCATCCAACCAACTTTAATTAATTTTAGCGTCATTTTCTCAGTCTGTAGTTATGAGTTATGAATTTATACATTGTTATCTCAATTTTAAATTGTCACATTCAAATTAACTTTTTTTGCCTTCAATGACCCAATAACCCAAATAGTAATAGTACAACAACAATTCAAAAGTACAAAACTGACAGGTTACAGTAAAATGAATTATGGTTATATCTTTAGTTTATTGTTAATAGTTTTATGTCTCTAAACAAATAATGTTAATTCTATGTATGGCTTAGGTGGAAGAACAATTTCATCATGCTGGATTTAACCTTGCCTTTTTGTTGTTGTTTTACATTTTTCCTATGTATGTACATCAAACAACAAATAAAGAATTACTCTACTCTACCCTAGATCAAAATCTAATGCATACAGTACTTACCGCCATCCACAGTTTGAAAATGCACTTTGCCACTGAACCTGACCCAGACACACATGGTTTGGGGGTTGATATTGCTATAAGGGACAGACAAATAATAGTCAATAAACAAAACAACAAAATAAAAATAATAGTTATAGCCACACCCATGTATACCAGGCCCGGTCCCCAGTGGATACTGAATCTTAAAATATTAGTTTGTTAGTATTTTATTTTGTTGACATGAAATAAATGTTTTTATTTTTTAAGGCTATATGGACCATTACCTCATGGGGGCCTATAGATAATTTTTATTTAAAGAAAAAAAGTTGTGTTTTTAAGTTGACCTACAAGAAAAATGTACATACTACTTAACAAAAAATGCAATATTATACTCTGAAGAAAACCATCTTTAAAAAGTGTGCGCTGTATAGGTGTAGTACGTGTACTTACGTGGTGATGACAGACACTGTCCTTTAGTGATCATGATTATACTGGCCCAGGCTGGGTTAGTAATTGCCAGTTGACTTAAAGAGTTCTGAAGAGCGACCAGATTCACTTCTCCATTCTGCATGGGAACAAGATAGTAAACACTTAACACGCTTAGGCCAAGCCTATGTCAATACGTTATACCAGATAGTTATCAACATAGAACGTATTCCTGTGTCTGATATATATTTTATAAGTGGTAAATGTTTATGTAAGTGCTACAGTAAAAGAATAGAAACAGCTCAATTCCGGCTTCAAACTGGACATGACTTACTTGGTACATAGATTTGGAGTTTTTGAATCTGTCAGGTGTGTGAAGCTGGCAAACAAGACAGGAAACATCTTTTCGAATGTACTAATACTGGTATATCATGGTTAAACGGGACAAAATGTTAAATGGCATTGATCGGAGTGAAAATGAGTCCTATCTCTACTCTAACTCTACTACCGCTCTTGGGTAGAAAATTAGATTTTATTTTTAATGAGTACTGTTAGATTTCTGAAAGTTCCACCTTCCTTCATTATTTGTGCAATATAAAAAACATTTGTCAAAAAACATCAACAGAAATGTAAAAAATAAGTTGTGGTTGTTTTTGTTAATTAATGTTGGTATTAGGTATTGTAAAATAAAAATAATGTCTGCCATTGCATGCCAATGCATGCAATTCCAAAGGCAAGTGAAACTTTCTGAAATATTTCAGTAGGGGTACTTAGATCTAGTATTTAGTATTTTTCTACCCAAGAGCGGTAAAAAAGTTCATCGCAACTTAACTATATATGTTCATTCATTCATTCATTCGTTGCTCGTACAACCTTGAGGCATACCCAGCTCTCTCTTCAGACCACAATCCCGTGGTCCTCAATCTAGGTGACAGACTCCTTCTTTCCCCGCCGAGTCAACGACCTGATTTTCACAAGGCTGACTGGGATGCTTTCCGCGCTCATCTTGACACAGGTCTCCCTGAAGATCCGCCACCTTTAACTTCTACGGTTGACGTGGATGCAGCGGTAGAATCTATCACTTCACTGATCCAAGAGGCAATTGCTACCTCGACACCGACCTCTTCTCGTGGCCGCATTACCCTGTATGATTTGCCAGAAGGACTTCGCCGTTCAGTAACCTTAAAAATCGCCTACAACGTACCTGGCAAAGCACTCACTCTGCCCATGACAAGACCGCTTACAACAGAGCATCAACAGCTCTCAAGCGTGACATTGCGGCCTTCCGATCTGAACTCTGGGATACTACGGTAGCGGGTCTCGATGTCTTCGGTAAATCTTACTGGCGTATGGCTCGTGCCCTACAACGTATTCCACAGGCGGACCCACCGATTCAGGGACCACAAATCTTGGCATGCAGCTCTGTGGAAAAAGCGAAACGTCCTGGCAGACTCGCTGGAGGCCGCATTTACCTTGAACCCACCTACACCCCTCTACACCACAAGTGGAGGAGCAAGTACTCCAGTGGTCACAAACTCACCACGTTCCACTCCCTCTACCAGATGGAGCGGGATGCACATTTGAGGAACTGCTCCAGATTGCAAAGAACCTTCCACACAACAAGGCTCCAGGAGATGATGGCATCACGGCACAAGTTGTTCTCCAATTGTCAATGCGAGCAGCAAACACGATACATGCTATTTTCAATGCAGTTCTTAAACTTCAACAAATTTCCCAAGCTCTTGGAAAAATGCAAGGTCATTACATTTCTGAAACCGGGAAAGTCTGCTCGGACCCTACGAGCTATCGCCCTATCAGCCTCCTGTCTGTGTTATCCAAGATGCTGGAGCGTGTCATCCTAGTCCGTCTACAACGTCACATAGACGACTCGAACGTTCTCCCGGACGAACAATTTGGATTTCGAGCAAAGCACTCCACAATACAACAGCTAACGAGGATAACTGATAAGATAACAGATGGTTGGAACAGCGGTTGTGCGTCAGCGGCGGTATTCCTTGACGTCTCCAAGGCATTTGATCGTGTGTTGGCATGTTGGACTCATTCACAAACTTGTACACTTTCAGTTCCCTGATTATCTAGTCCTGCTTATTCAATCCTTTCTCACTGAGCGTACTTTCTACGTATCAAAAATTCTGTCTCCTCCTCACAGCGCCCAATCCTTGCCGGAGTACCTCAGGGTTCGGTGCTGAGCCCTGCTCTTTTTAATGTCTTCACAGCCGACATGCCACCTCCGCCGGGAAAGGGGTTACCTCGGCAATGTTTGCTGATGACTTCGTGGCTCTGTCAACTAATCGTCGCCCATGGATCGCAGTTCGCGTTGGACAACGTTACCTTGACACTATTTCAGACTGGTACGCAAATTCACGCATGGCCCTCAATGTGGAGAAGACTTCAAGTACTCTCTTCTCATGGTCTAGAAAACGGCCTCCTCCTCGGTTACGTCTCAATGATGTCGCCACTCCATACCATAGGAACCCACCAATAGATGCATGGGCATAACTTTAGACCGTAAACTTACGTGGGGCCCACATATCCGGTCAGCAACTCAGAAGGCAACCGGTAAACTCGTCTCTCTGTACCCCCTTCTGCGGAATGCACAGCTCTCGGTAACGGCCAAGCTCCGCCTCTACACGTCTGTAATCCGTTCAGCGGCGTTATACGCATCTGCTGTCTGGGGAGGATGTGCAGCATCCCACCGCAACCGACTACAAGTGGTGCAAAACAAGATTCTTCGTGTGTCCCTTTCTCTCCCTCGCTGGACACGAATGTCTGAGGTTCACGCTGACCTCGGTCTGCAAACCGTCGACCAATGCATTGCTGCACAAGCTGCCAGATTTTACGCATCTCTAGAAGCGGTACCAAATCCCCCGGTTTCTGCACTTGCCCACATTATTCCGAGAAGAAGCGACGTATTCCCGCGCCCCATTGCAGCTCTTGGACCTCCTTTTCTTGCCTCCACGTCGTCAGGCACGGCTTCTGCGGGCTCGTCAACGTCTCATCGCCGGTCGTCGTCGAGTGGGTGTAGTGGACCCACGACTAAGACCTCCGTGACGATAAAAATAACTCTCCTTGGATGTCTCTTGTGGGACTTTTCTGCCACGGATGCAAATCCTAGAAGTTTGTTGCCATTTTCAAGTTCCGGCGGTATTTTACCGAAATCAACGGTGTCTGTCACCAATCATCATGCAGCGCAAGGACGCTGTCCATCGCCCAACTCTGGCACACATCAGATTTTTAGTTATAGGTGCTTCGCACCAGGCACTAAAACTACCAGGGGAGAGGCTTCGAGCCCCACGACCATTCCCCAAAACAGAAGAAGATTTAAGATTTAATTAATCATTAAGTTTATGTATGCTTACCGGATTGAGGTAACCGTTTAGTTTGAAAAGACATTCCATCATACACTAAAACAAATAATAAAACGTTAATACAATATTTGTGTCTTATTTTGCCGTCAATCTTAATCAGCCTACCTGTGCATGGCCATGACTAACAATTTAGCATTACACGTGAATTGTTTTGGTAAGCATGTGATTTCCAAGTATCTTATGGCATTTCCATTGGCATGCACTCAGTCAGTGCAAAGGATATAATAGTTGTCAACCTCCACGTAAATAACATAACATTACTAAACTGAACAAATTAAAAGACATTCCACTGTAAAAAACTGTAAAGCCTAATTTACAATCAGCTTCAACTTGGACGTCGACGCCAACTTGTAAGTTGGTCCAAGTTGAACATTGAAGTTGACGACTGAGGCATTTCCACAATTTTGAACTCGTACAAAATAATGTGCATGATCATTTTGGCATCAACTTGAAAGTCAACTTGAAAACCAATCGTAAACCATAGGCATGAGAAGGAATAATTTTATTTCCATAAATAAGTAATGAATCGTGAAAACCTTAATTCTGCTGTTTAATTCTTGCTGTAACAGATAAGTTATAAAAATCAGTGAATTCATAAATTTTTGAAGTGAAATGTGTTTCTTATACTTACATTGAAGTTTGTCTTGTTTGCAATTATATTAAGTGTACAGTTCCCTAGAGCTGTCGACACAGGCGTTTGTATTGAGCTGCATTTCTTGATGGAATCCGGGCTAAACAGGGCAGGCATCTTAGGGCAGCACTTCTCTAGCTCCCCAAACTAAACGTTAAATACAAATTAACAGTCTTATTTGAAAGCCACACATTATCTAAAATCCAATCTCAAAATTGTTTATTCGACTTGATCTGAAACTATTAATTTTTATTATTATAAAAATCAGGGTGTTTTTTTTTATTTAATTCAGATTTAATTAAATCAAATGCACTTTTTCTTAAAAATCATTGATTTAAATAAATGCACTTTTTCTTCATTTTGAGCAACAAACACAAGAGTTCTAACTGATTTAGGCAAAGTTTTCCTCAAAAACATTTTTGAATTAGATTTTCTGAAACGCTTGTGAAAGTTTTTGATCCGGTCACCAACTTAACAAGTTTTGAAACACTGATATTGTTGATTTAAATCAATACAAATCTGATTTAAATCAAATAAATCATGATTTTTAATTTTTGTAATAAAAATTTTAAAAAATCACACCCTGATAAAAATCAAATATTGTATATTCATTTAATTTTTATTTAGTTTAATTATAAACATTCTAGCCTTCACAAGTAGTAATTTGAAACTTTCCATTTTGTCGATACTAATATTTCTATTAATGACAATTAGTAATGCGGGTCTTCCGATTAAATACTTATACATATAACATACACTAACCTAATACACATACTATAAATTTTGTACAAACCCATCACGTGATTTGTTAATTTTAATTGTTTTTTTTATCTAAAAATTTTGTATTCACATTTTTACACATTGTTTCAAATATATTTTAATTTATCACTTGTAAATTTCACTTGATTTGAAAATTAAAACACAACTTGATTTTTCTAAATTCAAAACTTAATTAAGTAGTAAAGGTAAGGGTTCATTATTTTGCAACCAATTAATTCTTGTAGTCCACGCTAGGGCAAGCCAGCTTTCAGAGAACCTTACTTAAATTATTATTTATACTCACGTCACAAGGTTGAGCCACCGGTTTAGGAGGCTCGGTAGCAGACGAAACCTGGAAAACAAAACGAGGTGTGGAGGCTATATAGGCATACTGGGAGAGAGTTAGCCGCCACACTGTGTAATTTATTTAAAATTGTGCAGCCAATAGAAAACAGGTGAGTTGGTCACTATCTCTAGTGAGTACTGTAGGAACTTAGGAACTAACAATACAGGCAAATATACTTTCTATCTAGGGCGACGGTCGTTCGCCCGCAGCCAAGCGCACGCGACTTTGACTTTGACTTTGCATATTATGAACCTATGTACCTAGCTACAGTACCTGCCTACCCACCTTCCACCTACCTGGGTGATTCACATTATTCACTTGAAAATCATCTTCAGAAGAAAGTGAAACCACAGAGAGATAACTTAACTAATCCTAGTTTTTAGCAATAGTATTTAATTTATATTAGGCCCCATGTATTTACTTTACATTTTTTATTTTAGCATAATATGGTCCATTTGGCTCATCTACTTGTCTGGCAAATATTTTAAATTATGTCGTAGTTTTCCTGTGCCCACATCTAGATTATTATGACATCATGCGTCTAGCCGTCCAGTAGAGTTTCGTTACTGTCCATGCCCTCTGGCACTTCGTCAATCGCTTCCTTGATCTAGCACGTAAAAGCAGGTGCCGTCCGTCCTGTGTGTATTCCGTTGTTACATACTGCATACATCCGTTTCAAATTTAAAATCTATGGAGATATTTTGCCAGTAAAAAAATTCATTCCAGCTTTTTATTATTGTAAATTAAAATTAAACTTGTGCATTGATGTAGTATGAACATTGATGTGTGTGAAATCATAGTTTTTGCTTTGTAAATTTCTTATTGCAACAAAAATAGATGCCATGCTAAAAGTTTAAATTGCTGTGATCAAAGTATAATTACAATTAGTACAATTACATACAAGGTAGTTTATTTACAGGCTCAACCCATATGAGTGTTTAATGGAATGCTAATAAGTTATAATAATAATAAAAAAAAAACTCACCAAACCAATGCAGCAGATCACTGCTAGAGAGAAGAGTTGGCTGTACATCGTTGTTCGTAGTATGTTTACTGTTGAGTGTTGAGGGTGAAGACTCGGATAGCCTATCACTGGCTGGACCAGGGCTATATATACTCGAGCCCAGGCTACGTGTCGTTGTACCTTATAATAAGAGTACTTAAGGTTAAGAACTGGAATAATGTTTGCATACAGAGTACTCTGTTCAAAACCAATTCTTTTGTGTTCAGTCAGCCTTTGACGCTAACAAAGAACTACCATAACAAATTAAAATAATTGATAGTGTTTATAAACAAGTGACTGGTATGGTATTACCCAAAAGAGGGAGATGAGCTATTCAAGCAACCGATAGTCAAAAGAAGATAAAAGTAAAATAATAAGTTTGTTTCCATCTTTATTAAAAAAAACTCGTTGAATTGCTAGAGTAGCCGAGTTCAAAGAGGTATACAAAATTAATTAATTTTCCTCGCTTGTAGCAGGCTTTGCTTATGGCAGAGGTGCCAAGTACATAAAATCAATGTTATATATTATGTATCTTCCTTGTTGAAGGATATGTGACTTAAAAACGGATCAGAGGTCACGTTCAGTTTTCATCGTGAGACACAGAAGGACGGATGTACTTGCAGAAAAGCGATGAATATAGGAGAGCTGTTTTCATCACTAATATCGATCATCACTATTATTCAAAATTACCCTGAAAAAATATTTACGACTTATTCTTAGAGGTCACGGCCGTGAAAGTGGTTTTATTTGTAGTGAATTTCGTTTTTCGAAGAGAATTCGGTGTTATTGGTTAAAAGTTTTATTTCAGTGGTTTTATCTATATTTACTTACCAATTTATATGAGTGTACTAATTATTCGTTCACGACTCCTATTATTTTAGCCATATATCAAACAAGTTTTAATGTACCATAAACAGACTGGTTTTAGTTTGGTACTAAGACTAAATTTATAATTTTTTCTGATAGTTATTTTGTAACACCTTTTGTTGATTGAACAGTACTGCATACAATATTGAATATTACACAATAATTTAATAATAATTCCCATTTTTAGTGCTTTTCGCCGTTAAAAACACGACTTTTATGAATTTCAGTGTTATTATGTAAATTACACATATTTTGGTGTTTAGCAGTGATTCAATTCAGACATTTTCTGTTTCAGATTAGACCAATTCAGGCTCATTTTGTGAAATTAAATGATTTGCACATATTTCGGTTTTATCGTCAAATTGTGATACAAGAAGAAATGTTGAGTTTTCGTCTCCTAAAATTTGCAAAAAATTGTTTTGGCGACATTCTTACATTTTAAATTGTCTTGAATCTGCTTCTTTTTGTTTGCATATTATACTATATACAAGAGGTTATAGTTCCAATCTGAAATGACCCATTTAAGATTCTATCTTTCAACTATGCACAAATATTCACCTCACCATACAATTACACCCTTCTTGGTAATAGCCATATTGTGACTGAAATGCGTACCAAATTTAAAAAAATAAAACGTCCTGTATGTAGCCTACAGCTAGGAAAGACAGACGAGAAGGGCACCTTTATTGTCCAATATTTTTTAAAGCCAGAATCCTCCAAGATCACGGGTTGTATTTAGAACAATGCAATCTTATTTCTTTCTAATGTTATTTTGGCCAATGGGACAAATCTCGAAAATAAGTAATTACCATGTTTAAATCATTTTCACGGGACCTGGTGAACTATAATTTTTTTTAGTCAGTAAATTCATGAGTAGGCCTAATTAGTCTTTATCAATGGATTAATAAAAACTTGAACTTGAACTTGAATGAAATATTTGTTTATGATTAGCAGGTAATTACCCATTTAAATGACAAATTGACTGTCATGTTGCAAAATAATTAAGTTATACTAGAAGGAAACAATACCAACTTATAATAAATATGTGTGCATGAGATTTTGTGGTGACGAATAACTTCCAAGGTGAGCTAATAAGTCATTACTCATTAATCATTATCATACAATCATAATTTATATAGAGGTGAGAAAAATAGCATTTTGACTTGGAGAATTTAACACATACATTTTTATCACAGCTTTTTGTACTGGCCTTCAAAAAGGTGTGCAATGACCGAGGTTTCCTAGTATATAGGCTACTTTTCTTTTATATATGTTAAAATTGTGTCATGAAGGTTAAATTAAATTCAACTGACTGGATAGTATTTAGAAGTGATTACTTTATTTCAATTATACTTTGATTTTATATTGAATATATAATATAAGAAATAAGAAATTCCATTTCCCATACTTTTGGTGCCATCTGATAATGACTATGTTAATTTAAATTAGTGTTTGAAAGGAATGCCAAAAGGCTAGATCATGTGAATGACATAAAGAGATAGGGTGCCAACAGCTTACCTTTAAATGGAGTAGGCGCGCCGCGAAAGATAACAAACACAAATACACAAATTTGATAATGTAGTTTATTTATTTGTGTTTATGTTATCTTTTGCGGCGCGCCTACTCCATTTAAGGTAAGCTGTTGGCACCCTATCTCTTTATGTCATTCACATTACTATGTTAATTATTGTTACGGTACTTTAAGGCCTGCAAACAAGTCTTTATGACTTTGCAGGCTACTCCAACTTAATATGAAATAGATTGTATTATGTACCAACTACAGTTTGTGTTAGCATGTATTTGTTTGAGAATAAATATATTATCTGAAAGCTGAATCCGATTCGGAAGTTTGTGTTTCTCCTAATCAAAATATTTAATATTCATCAAATTCAAAAGTGGACAGTCAACAGTGTGACTTTTGACCACTACATACGTTGCAGGTTGCCCAAAACACAAAATTTAATATATGATTGCTGTTTTCTATCTAGGAATGCTTGCATTTTGTTTTCATTGATCTCCCAAACATTATCGCCGGAGACAATCCCGCCATCTTTGCCAATATTTGGGTCCGCAACTTTACCCAAGCAAGTCTTTGTGCATGAGGAGGTTACAGTGCATTGATTGACCTTGTTGTCTGATAAAACAATGGAACTAGGCACACAAGCCACATCTTCCCATTTTAATTTTATTCTAAACACACCTCAATAGAAAACCTCATCCTTGAAAAAAACTAACTAAAAACAAGTGGGAAGTGGAAACAGAAAACTTCTATAAATAAATACATTAGTTCTGATTTTCACTTTTTTACTATATGCATGTAGGCCTATATTTTACAAATGCATTGCTCTTTTGTTATCGGTATATAAAGTTCACATTGTCACATGCCGCCCAAACAGCAATAGTACGTATAAAATATTCAAATAAAAATAACAAGTTACTATTTAAGATATAAACTACCGTACTCATCACCTAGAAGTAATTATAAGTTATATATTATAACTAATGAAAATAATAGGACTAACGAGGAAAATGTCAAGAAACGCTGAACGCTATTCAGCACAGTCCCCAACTAAATCACAACCATCACCATCGGGACTATGGGAAAGCTAGTTTGATTGTACGACTACGACTGCAATAGTTATTTCCTAATTTCGATGGTGACAAATTGTGTTTGGGGCTTAGGTAAATGCTACAAAATAGAGCTTCCGATTCTAATTGCTTTCAGTATGACAATAACTCGGGACAGTTGTGGACAACAGTGAATTTTATGTTCTGTATTTATTTATGCCAATATAGGTAGGAGTCGGATATATTTTAAAATATAAAGTTCAAAATGTGGGGTGCGGCCATTATGTGAAGCCATTGTTCAAAAGCGTTCATAACATACTGTTCAAAGTTTAGAGGTCAAAATAGGCGTGCGGCCATTACTTGATGGCGGCCTATAATCAAGTAAATACGTACAGTATATGTAATGAATACCGTATTGTCCTGAATATAAGCCTACCCTTTTTTCATTATTTTAAGTCACAAGTCCCTTGCTAGCTAATATCTGCATATGCTTTTGCATATGTTTTTTAATATTTCAACAAGAAAAGTTAGGGGGTCGGCTTATATTCAGGGTCGGCCTATATTCGGTACAATACGGTAGGTAGTGTATACTATCTAACTCGTGTGTTGTAACTAGGAAGTTATTATTAGCAGGCGAACATTAAAAGCCTTAATGTTGATTCTTGAAAATAGCTTTCATGGAAATATTAATTACAATGATAAAGTATCTAATGAATAGAATTGTCTTGATTATTTTTGACCTTAAAGAACTAGAATTGTTGCCAGCATCATCCTGGTGGTCGGTTGAGAATTTTTCTTACAAACCTGTGTGCCGCTATGATATTTCTAAAATATTTTATTAGTTCATTAATGGCTGGACTATTCCCGTACAAATTAGTATCAACTGTACTTTCTACCCGAACACTGTATTTTCACCGTATTTTGAGATTTCAACCACAAAGCATGTCTTCGCATGGTTGTGATTTAACGAACAAGTTTTCCACACGGATTAGCACAACCAACAACCAGGATGAATTTCCGATCACACTGACTGTTTCAACATTTTGGATGAATATTTACAAATTTAGATTTGGAATATACACGATTTATTTGTATGAATTTGCCAATACAGTACAGTAAAAAATTATTTTAAGACATGATTGTGCACTATTGATCATCTTGTACAGCCAGGGTCATATATAAATCAAGAGGTCTGAAAGATACCTCTTTCACCGACATCTCGTGGTCAACTCTTGGTGCCATTATTTATATCGCCCTGTGAACTGCATTATCGATCGATGGAAGTTCCCTAGACTATTTGATGTTATTAATATTATTTAGGAGGCTTTGAAAGACTCTTGGCCAACAAAATAGTCAATATCTAGAAGGCAGTCAGAAGAAAAATACAATTTTCTCAAAACAAAAGCACAAAACAAACTTTGGTGGTTTGCAAATAAGACTTGACAGCTAAGATAGAATTATTCGAAATTAACTAGAAACTAAGGCAAATATAAGAACTAAGGCGTAGTCTTATTGCTATGCCTAGGCCAAGGTATCGATATATAATGCTCTCTTTACGTTCCATATTATATTTCTTCTAGGCTTGATAGTTTCTCTGGTGAATAGAGAATTTTCATTTGACATAAGCAGCCATGTTTCTTATTTACGTCGATAATGCAGTTCACAGGGTGATATAAATAATGGCACCGAGAGTTGACCACGAGATGTCGGTGGAAGAGGTATCTTTCAGACCTCTTGATTTATATATGACCCCGGCTGTACACATTAATATAAAGATATACTAAAGCTAACTTAATCTCACCTTCCGATTGTAGGCTTAACTAAAATACATACGTACTATAGTTGTTTGATGTGCATAGGTATATTAGATAGGTTTATATAACAAACAATGGTACAAAACTATTTACAATTTATTTTTACAACTTTTGCTACTTTGTTTGTATACTTTTGTTAAATACTGTATGTACAACCTGACGTAAAAACTAAAACTAACAGTAAAAATCCTTGATATAAAAATACATAACTCAAACAAGCAATAAGATTTCTCTAGTACCAAGTTATGAAAAGTATGTAAGAAGTTAATAACTATCAAGGCCACTGTCACTAGACGTTTTGGTGAATTACAATTCTGCATTAGTACAAGCCACTAAAACCTTGTTCCCATTTCAACCAATCAGTAATCAGTGTGCAAATCCATGGAAGTAACAATTCAGACCTAAGGAAGGTTTAATTTAATTTTAATAACTAAAAAACTGTGTTTTGCCAGCTGTTTGGCTCAAAGGAATATAGGCCTACAATATCTCAAAGCAAAGCAAAAAAAATATGCATTCATACAAAATCAACATATATTAAAGAGAGAAAAAATAATGCTAAACAAATATTGTTTACTTGCATGCAAATTCTCAACAGCACAACTATAATGGTACAGTGTGGTAGATTGTGGGGGAAACCAGGTAAAATATGAATCAAGAAATGAGATGTTGCAGTTGGTTTTACAGTATAGGGGTGGGCAAGTAGAAGACTGCAATGCAAATAGTCAAACCTAACCTTATATTATATGTATTGTAATTAGGAGGTTGAAAATATTTTGTAAAGGTTGAGGTCCAATTCTATGTCATTCATTACCCACCAGTCTACTCACCTTATAACTAAGTAAATAAATACTGTAGTACTAGAATAAATAGTGAATAAATATATATCAAATCAAAACAAATCAATCAAAATGAATTTCCAAACAATTTATACAGTTCTTAAGCCACAAAGTGAATGCTATCTATTCCATTAGCTACTATTTTCTTGGATTGACTCCCATTTTCCAATGGCTCGGGCCAACTACAAGCCACAAGAAAGTTAAATTACCTCTATGAACACTTCAATCATCATTGCCACATTCTTTATTGTCCATGGGCAGTATATTTCATTGTAACAAAATACTAGTTTAGTACCTACATGCAAAATTTTTATTTTAAGAAGATAAATTAATAAATGCGCACGTCGTCGTATATCATACAGATCAGCTAAGAAGGTATATATCTGAAATCAGTCGGCAACTCAGAAGTAAAGAGAGTATGGAAGGAAAAGGGCAATGACAAAGTGTGGATAGAGCTACATAGTTCACACAAGGAATAAAGATAATGGAACAAAGCAGTATGACATACGGTAATAGCAAAACATCTGAATGGAATAGGTTTGATTGTAAGCAGCGTGTCTACGTTCTGCACTGATGCAAGAATGAAATGTATGACAGGCAACATCTATTTAACTACTCAACTTTAAAAAGTAAAAAGGCACCATGAAAGAAGTCCAATAATTGGCTCAGTTATTGGGCATGGATAGAAAAGAAAGGAGTCTTATCTTTTCGATTGGTTACCTAATATTGACTCATTGAGAAACATGATGACATAAACATGTTAATGTAGGCATACGAGGTTAAAGAGAAGAGACTAATCAAAGAATATACTAGTTGTTATTTTTTGCAAGAGATGAATATATGCTTCAGATTTGCAAGCGTTTCAGACTGCTGAATGAGACTGTTCGGATTCCAAACGAAACCCATGGATTCACACACTCAAAGTGTTCACAACCAAAGTGCATTAAAGATTATGTCTTGATCAGTGCCTGAGTCTCCGAGATCAAAGCAGTCCAAGAGAAGCCGTCAGCGCCGTCTCTCAGAGATACAATCTGATCCTCTCTTAGGCAGTCTAGAAGCAGCTTGAACGGTCCGTACTTGCGTAAAGATGCTACGTCACCGACGATCACCAGTTTGTGTTTCGCTCGGGTTATTGCCACCGTCAGGCGACGTTTGTCGTTCAAGATTTCAGATTCCTAAAGTCGACAAAATAGTTTTTACTAGAAGCTGGCCAGTACTTGTTGACAGGGGGTCTACAATGACTTTCAAAGACAAAGTCGAAATAGGGGGAAATAGGAATAGGCTTAAATAGCGGCATTTAATAGACCCAAGATCCACAAAATTACAATCATTTAAGCCACCAATAATGATCAAACTTTCATGAGGAAAAAAAAAAAAAAAACGGATTTGGAGTCAGCTACTCGATAAGAAATTTATAACTGTAATGAAATGAGAAAATCCTAGTTGTACTTCACAAGATTGGATGCAAGATAGGCCTCGGTGTCCTTAAAACACCGCCTGGATAATAAATAGGCTGTACCATTATCTACCTACATTAGTCCGTCCTATGCTTGAGGAATACCCAGTAGGCTTACTGTGAATAAAATAATAAGAGTTTATCTAATCATTCCAAAGATTCAAATAAGTATGTTATTGTTGTTTAATCCAAGTATGGATTAATTAAATGAAAATAAAGATTGTAAACAAATTTAAACTCTATACAAATTGTAAAATTTGAACCTCTTTTTCAATCGGGCACAATTTAAAAAAAAAAATCACTTTGTGTGTTTGTGTCACGATGTTGTGAAGCATTTTCTAAAAACCCGTAAATCTCCGTGGTTGAAATATTGTCGTCAACACTAACCTGGGCAGTGTCGGTTGTGTCCGAGCGCGTGCACGAGTAGAGGATGACCTCCTTGTCGCGACCTTGGAACTGATCCACAGTGTTGACCTCTATACCCTCCAAGATGGCAGACAGCTGCTTCAGGGAAGACACCTGCGCTCTGTACGGAGCTATCACTCCCACCGAGCTTGCCACTGATGCCACCCTGACAAACACAAACCAATAACTTACTATAAGTACTAAATTCAATTGAAATATTGAAAACCTTGAAGTTAGCACTTTGTAGTTTGTACTAGACAAAGTGAATTTTAAATCTTGTTCTCTTTAAAAGCTATATGACATGAGGTTTTCTTGCTTTTGAAGTGGATGAACTCAATTTGATTTACTAAACCAATAATTGGCAATATGAATTCAAATTCATCCACAGACAGTTAAAACACATGATAAAAGTAATTCCTAAGAGTTATTGGTAAACCTAGTTTTAAGTAAATTTAAATAGTACAGTTTTATTAGTAGGCTACATCACTTTGCACCATACTGAGCAATTTTTTTATTCTTATGTATCGAGATGTACACAAGACAACTAACGATATCTGTTTACATAACTATCTCTTAAATAAATGTAGCAAGTTACATAAATGAACAACAAACCTTTTTGAGCTTGGCAACAAGTTGAGCAATAATTGATGTTTCACATATATTTTTGCATTTATACTCTTCTTTAGATTAGGCTGTTTGACTTGGTTGTCGTTGGAAGGTGGCTTTTTCCCTCCAGTCAACCGTACTGCCGGTGTCTACAAATATCACAGAGTGTTCTAGTTTATTGGACAACACGAGTCTCAGCCACGATGCATGAGGTGTCGGTGTTGACACTGAAGGGGATTCCTAGAAAATAAAGACAACATTAGTTTAGGTATTGTATTGATGACACATTCACACTACCATATACTGGGAATAATTGTAATGCAGCATGTGTTTGCATTATTTCACTTACCGGGAAGAAATCAAGATTGATTGTAGCATTTGCCACTTCTGGGCTTCCACATTTCAAACGTCCACCGTACGTAAGGCCATTTGAAAGATCAGTCAAGGTTTGGTTCATGCGGTATTGCTCCTTCAGTACGATGGTTGCTTCTGGTCTATCGAGCCTATACAGTCAAAAGAGTATAGATTAGAAGTAGAACATCACCATATTATAGACGTAAGACCCCACTATTAACTATATAAAATATAGCCTACATGAGAGATTGAATAAAATGGAGCACTAAAGAAAAGGGAAAATCATGGTAAAAGATTGACACAGAATAACAACTGTTGGGGACAGAAAGAAGAGAGGAGAACTTGTAGAAATATCTGTCGTAGAAGATAGCGTAGAAGATGATAATGGGCTGACCCTGGCTCGCAAGCAAAACAGTCTATCTATAGCCCAAGAAACTAGTGACTCTGATTCATCATTCCTCGACCGACTCATGTTGGAACCGGGTGTTTGATATTAATATTCCAACTATAAAATAAAATAATACTCCTACTACATTTCTCACTCACATCAAGGCAGGATTGCATGTATGTATTGTACCAACTATTAAATTGAAGTGGTCTTACCTGGCAAAGAGGCTCTCGGAAAGTCCCTGTGCGCTTGCCTCTTTACTCCGCACTAACGGGGCCAACTGATCCGGATCACCCACGAGAATGAACTTGTCTGCAATGAAGATTGAGCGCAGCACCGTGCACTGCAGGGCTTGCGTGCTCTCGTCTACTATACACGTGGAGAAACGACGTCGGACGAGCAGTGTGTGGCCCATACCTAGGCACGTACAGCCAACCACCGGCTAGATAAAGAGAGAGAATTCTTTTTTAGTTACTGATTCAATGTATTTACCTTTTTGGTGGCTGCTCAGATTAATCAACGTAGGAATGTGAGGAAGTACTGAAGTCTTTCGCCAACCTACTTTGCACTTAGTAGTCGGCAGCTACCACATAAACAAACTTACTACCGTACCTTCCCGCAACAAAACCTCTAAAGTGTATATATCCTTGAGATACAAAGTGACCATCCGCGGACGAGACCGGGATCGGTCGTCCCGTCTATTGTCTGCATTTTTCCCTTTCCACCTTTTTTGGCGTGACCGAATTTGGGAGCAAACATGGGTTTTATTCTACCTGCCTCCGCACATTTCAAATCTATTGTGATAAAAATAATTTATTCAGCAAATTTTTTTTTTTATAATTGCATGTATTAATTTAATAACGTGGTTCAAATGTGTCGCTTGAGTTATGGAATGCGTTATTTTCCCTGGTGAGCACGATCAAAACTGACTGAAATATAAACATATTATTATATTACTAAATAATATTAACAAAAGAAGCATTATCCGTAACTCAGTCAGTTTTTATCGTAGAATTTCGTCCAAAAAATGACATCCAAGACGCACGCTTAATATTTTAACAACGTTATTAGATATTTGCAATAAAACAAAAAAATATCAATAAATAAATAGAACAATAAAACAGGAAGAGAATACAGCAGGTAGAAAACCCTCAGCTTCTAGGATGGTCTATTTTACGACTTCACGCGACAACCCTTAGCAGCTGCCTCATACCCATACCCGACGCGTCCGTCGATGGTCACTTTGTATCTCAAGGATAAATAAACTATAGTAGGGTCATTATGACTCATCATAAATCATCATAATGAATGACAGTATCAGTACTTAATATATTACGTGCCCAAGTATAGTTACTTGTTCATTACCTAGCGAGACATTAATTTTAATTTCACGGCTTTCACAACTTGTAGACCAAAGAGTCGGTTCATAATAATAAGCACAAAAATTAAATCAACTAAAAAACTAAAAAGTACAAACAGTAAAAAATAAAAAAACTACCAGAATCATCTTAATAAAAAAAAAAAAAAAATTTATTTAGAGTCTACCCACTCAGTTATTGGATGAGCGTAGCGAGCGTAGCGAGCGAAGCGAAGATTCCATTTCACTACACTGGAGAAAAAAATCCGGAATGTTTTTTTTTTTTTCTTTCTTTCCTTCTTTCTTTTTTTCTGTATTTTTGTGTGTTTGTCAGCACGATTCCGGCTAAACCGATACTCCGTTTGCGATGAAATTTTATGGAGGCCTTCGAAATCTCTGAACTTAGAACTGCCACATTTTTGAGCGCAATCAAAAAATTATTTCTCATGAAAATCGCAATTTTACGATTTTTTTCGATTTTTTGAAAATTTATTTTACTTATAACACCTACATGCTTAATCCGATTTTCATGATTTTTTCACAGAACCTTAATTTTATGAATGAAGATATCCGTGTGAAATTTGAGCGCAATCGAAAAATTATTTTTCATGAAAATATAAATTTTGTGAGTTTTTTCTTTTTTAGAACAATTTTTTTTACTTATAACACCTACATGCTTTAATTTATTGTAATACTTTTTTCACAGAACCTTAATTTTATGAATTTATATATTCGTGTGAAAATTGAGCGCAATCGAATAATTATTTCTTATAAAAATCGCAATCTTTCGTTTTTTTAAATTTTTAAAAATTCATACGATTAATTAAAAAAATTAAAAATTAAAGTTTATTTTTAATTTAATTTAATTTAATTTAAAAAAAATCTTCAACTTAGTACTAATTTTTTCACAGAACATTGAACAACAGAAAATCCGCATAACACATGGCAGCTCAATGCACCAATTACGCTCATCCAACAACGCGGCGGGACTTAAGCGTTTTCCTAGTATAACTGATTTTCAGTGGGGGACTTTAAATCAAAGCGACCAAGCCAACCCTGCAGGCCCCGACGCAATCGACGAGTGAGCGATAACCAACCAAAGATCGATATTTTTGGATGAGCGTAGCGAGCGAAGCGAAGATTCCATTTTACTACACTGGAGAAAAAAATCCGGAATGTTTTTTTTTTTTCTTTCTTTTTTTTTTCTGTATTTTTGTGTGTTTGTCAGCACGATTCCGGCTAAACCGATACTCCAATTGCGATGAAATTTTATGGAGGCCTTCGAAATCTCTGAACTTAGAACTGCCACGTTTTTGAGCGCAATCGGGAAATTTTTTCTCATAAAAATCGCAATTTTACGATTTTTTTCGATTTAAAAAAAAATTCTTCGACTTATAACACCTACATACTTTATCCGATTGTAATGATTTTTTCACAGAACCTTAATTTTATGAATTAAGATATTTGTGTGAAATTTGAGCGTAATCGAAAAATTATTTCTCATGAAAATCGAAATTTTACGGGTTTTTTCTTTTTTAAAAATTATGATTAATTAAAAAAATTAAGTAACTTTTTTATTTAATTTAATTTAATTAAAAAAATAAAGTTAATTTTTTATTAAATTTAATTTAATAAAAAATTCTTCGACTAAGTAATGATTTTTTCACAGAACAACAGAAAATCCGCGTAACACATGGCAGCTCAATGCACCATATACGCTCATCCAACAACGCGGCGGGACTTAAGCGTTTTCCTAGTAATAGGAAATATAGCAATCAGTGGTATGGACAGTGCGAACACCCGCGAATCATTTCCAGAATCAACAAGGCCGATTCAGAACAACTCTGAAATTTATTATGTGCTTCGTTGCTAGGACGGCTCCAAAGTCACCGTTTACAAACTCCTAAGACAAGAACTGATGGACTGAAGTCCAAATCAGAAGTTAAAAAACTTCTGATTTTAGCGGGAATCGAACCCTGGACCTTCTGCATTGGAAGCAGATACGCTAACCACAAGACCAACGAGCCACACTGTAACTTAGGCTTACCTTGCTCATGTACCGCTCGTCTAGTTCCTCGGGTGTTGCGCTCTGCCGGTACAGCGCAGCCTCCCCGTGCTCCCGTAGATCTGGGTGGATCCTGGACGTGGTCCCCAGTCTCAGTAGATCCACCCCTCGTTCCCTGATCTTCAGCAGCATGTTGTCGACGGCAGAGTGGGTGTGTGCCACGACCAGCACGGACTGACCCAACTTCACTAGGAGCGAGACCATCGTTGCGATGGTCGACGTCTTGCCTGGAACGTGCAATGGAAACGTAGTTGCGGATGTGAAAATACTGTGTTCGTTTATTCGAGAAATATTTAACATTGTTTTAGCTGTAAATTTATTGAGACCACTAACAAATTATTGAGCGAGCGTAGCGAGCGTCTCCACTTGACCCTTATGGCTCAAATGTCTGTTTTTTGTTTGTTTGTTTGTTTGTTTTTTTTGTTTTTTTTTCTGTTACTGCTTCGATACAGGTCGCACCGTTTCTCTGATCGACCTGAAATTTTGCACACATGTACATACCACCTAGGCGGGTTGCTGTATAGTTTTGTGGCAAAATCGCTCAAAAAGTTACATTAAAGTTAATCGAAAGTTTTTTTAAAAAACTAAACGGCGACAAAATCTGAGGTGGCCAAATCATTTAGAATGTCCGTCCGATCACGAATATGTTATTTTTATTTTGATCCGATAAGTAGTGTAGATGGAAATTACATTATAACAAAGTCCCGTTACCATGGCAACGGAAAGTCGCACAGCTTTTTTGGCTCATGATAGCGGTCAAACGGAGGCTCGGATCGAGTTGAAATTTTGACCATCCGCAAGTTTCGTTCCCGATTGAATGCCATTAGTTTTGTGGCAAAATCGTTCAAAAAGTTATAAAGTTACATTAAAGTTAATCTAAAGTTTTTTTTAAAAACTAAACGGCGACAAAATCTGAGGTAGCCAAATCATTAAGAATGTCCGTCCGGTCACGAATATGTTAATTTTATTTTCATCCGATAAGTAGTGTAGATAGAAATTACATTTTAACAAAAGTAACGTTACCATGGCAACGAAAAGTCGCACAAGAATTCTGGTCACTATGTACTGCCACCTAGAAGAAATCAAGAGTAAAATAGTTTTCCCAAAGAAATGATGTCAAGGTCTTCTAGATGGTCGTGGATTTTATCCATTCTCTCCTATTTTACAAATTTTCAGCTAAATCGGTCAAGACCTTAAAGGCATTAAATCACAATGGATGAAGTATTTTTTTAATACAAGAAGGTGTACAAAAAATAAGAATGCCGGACATTTTGGCAACCTTGGATGAGGCCTATACCCTATACAACGGTTTGTTTTGACGCGCGCCTGGGGGCATGTGACGCGGGTGGATGGGGACCTGCTGAGCTGACCGAGCCGGCCGGGCGAGGGTAGACACTCGGTTAGAACATGTGTTGTATTTAGTAAGGGGTTGACATTCTGTGTGGATGGAGTGTTCGCAGATTTGTTCTAGCACAGTGACAGCTCAACAAGTGTTTTATGTACTAATTTAATTAATGTGATAGTGAATAGCATTACAAGGTTTGTCGAGATATGTGAAGAGTACGGATGGCTCAGTGACTTCAGTTAACAAACATGCCTATATAGTTGAAGTGTGGATTTGTCTTCTTTTAGGTTCTAGTAGTTTTTAAAGTTAGTGATACGTGTGTCATACAAAGAGACGGCAAACATACTGAATAATTCTTAGTTTTATAAATAATTAATGTGTGACGCGTGAGTGTTTAAATGTGGATGTATTGGACAACAAAATCAAAATCAGGTTTATGATACAGAAATGTGGTTTTCATATAATTCCGTGGGTTAAAATCGTGTTACAAATGTATACACTGTTCTAATCCTTACAATGATAAAGAAATCATTAAAGTCGAATCACTTTTAGTCAAAGAGTCCACAGTACTCCCGTATGCGACTTGAAATCCTTTTGATATATCGTTGTTCTTTACACGTGGAGAGTAACAAAAACTGTTGCCTAGCAGTGTTGAGAGAATGAATGTTAATAATATGCTCGAACCCATCATGGATAGTAATACAATCGAAATTAGCACGCAAATTTTTGATTTTTTCCGATTCGTGACAATATAAGCACTCTGTGTCGGTATCCATTGATGTACATTCATTACAACTACACCATTTAAGATCACCTTTCCTGCCACTAAACTGTTTTATCCAGGCTTCTTTTTCTTTATTTTTCTTTAGATTTTTCCTCTGTTCACTTTCTGTGTATGAAGGCTCGAAAATGAAGAGAGCTAATCCTAACACCCTGTAAATAGAACAAACACTGTTCGAACTGACCCGTCCTGTGCCCGATGGTATTGAATGGGCGGGCAGTGAGCGGCCGCATTTACTCGAGTCGATCGGTAGCGAAGCTCTGTAGCCATCCAGCTACGTCACGGGTCTTGACGTCACGCACCATACAATTTCCACAATATTGGTCGTACCATGTTTAAATATTGACCGATTCAATTCATTTTTTTTTCTAAATTCTTAAAATAAATTTAGGTTTAACATAAGTAAGCAACAAGTCAATGTGATAGTATGGCTTTAAAGACTTATTGGTATGTAACGTTATGGGAATGTCGTACTCGGGTCGTGTTGCACGTACCGGTGCTCTCTCAACAACGCGTCCAAATGAGCGTTTTTCCTAGTTATTTACTACAATAGGGAATGCTCCTATTTTTTTTTGTAATATATATTCGTAACGTTACTTAAAAATAACGATTCCCAAAAAAAGTCTGTCGAAAAATGTTTTTTACTTGGTTTTATGAGGGTGTGAATATTCGTGTTTAAATTCCGCGCGTAAACAGGCCTAGCTGATTGTGACATCCATGTGACGTCACATAGAAGTATCATTTCGTCAGTCTGCCGGGTAGGGGTTCCACCGCCTGTCAAATTCATTGGTTTCTAGTCAATTCCTAGCAAAGGCAGTGGGCCCAAGGTCTTGGTTACCATGGAAACCAGAGTCGATAAAGAAGGTTCCCCGGATTAAAGTCGGTAATTGTAATGGATGCCATACTAAGAAAAGTTTTTTTTTTTTTTTTTTTCTTGTGCAAAGTTGGCCTCTTCAGCCATTCTTCTGTCTTGCTATCCAATATAAGACTGCCTCCTTTTCTATCCTGCTCAGGTCATCGGGCAGGGAGTCAATGTCATTCTTGAGGGCGGCGCATCTGAAGAGATGCGCTCTGTCTTGATCTTCTAAATTACAAAGTTTGCAGGTGGCCGGTTCGTTGGTAATGTTGAAGCGGTGCAGGTGGTGCTGCAAGACGTCGTGACCGGTTACAAGCCGGAAATGGGCGGTGGCCGTCTTCCTCGACCAGTCTTTGTCTGGCCCTTTTTTGATCTCTGTCCACCAGTTCTTTAGTCGTGAAGTCTCTTCTGTGGTGTTTCTGAAGATCCTTTTTGTGGTTGATTTGATCTTAGTTTTGACATTTTGGTAGGAGAGAGGCGCTGCTGGTGGTTGCGGTGCTTTTGTGGCACTTTTGGCCAGGAAGTCTGCCTTTTCATTCCCCATGATCTTGCAGTGGCTGGGGATCCATTGAGTCTCTAATAGTTTGTTTTGCTGTCGGATGCCGACAAGAGAGTTTTTGAAAAGCAGCGATTTAGGATTTAGGTTCGCTGCTTGAGAGACAAATTGGATGGCTGAGACGCTGTCGCTTAGGATCACAAATTTTGTCTTGTTGAGGGGGAAGGCGGGGGTCTCGGCGATTTTTTCGGCCGCCCTGGCAATGGCTGCGACCTCAGCGTCGAAGTATGTTTCGCCAGCTCCCATTGGAGTGGCTTCTTCAAAGAAGATGCAGTGGATGCCGTAACCTGTTCTGTTTGTAGCCGAGTCATAGGAGCCGTCTGTGAAGATGTGCACCCACTCTTGAAGAGGAAAGTGCTTCTTCAGGTGCTTCTCGGCAAGCTCTTTCAGTTCTTTATGGTCATGGTCATCTTTCTTCTCGATGCCGTCAATTTTGGTCCCCGGGGCAAGCTGATTGGACTTTTCCGGCAGAAGCTCTGGGAGTGGTACGTCAAGTGGTGCACGTGGTGCTTCTAGGAGGAAAGGACAGTTTTTACTCTTCATTTGGTGGACTGTTTCAGCAAAGTTAGTGTGCGCCTTGACTTTTGAGGTTGGGAAGTTGAGCCATTTGTCGGGGTTTTAGGCGCGCCAGTTTTTCGTCCAGTTGGACAGCGCGCTGCTCTCTTCTTAGCTGTAGAGGCTCAATCTGGCTGAACCACTCCATGGCGATAATTGGGGTGGTTTTCACTGCTCCCGTTATGAGGCGAAGGGCTCGATTTTGGACTCTGTCGACATGGCTGGCGTGCGTTGCGGCGGCGGCAGGAAAGACTTCAGTGCCGTACTCAATGGCTGGTCTGATGTACGTTTTGTAGGTCAGCGCCAGAGTGTCTAGTTTTGCGCCCCAGGACACACCGGCTACCCTTTGAAGGAGTCGTAGTCGTTTTTGGCCCTTCTCTGCAGCCTTTTCAAAGTGGATCTTGCCGGTCATTTTTTTGTCGAGAGTCACGCCAAGGTACTTCATCTCATCTGTCTGTTTAATCTGTTCGCCATCAAGAGTGATGTTGAACTTGAAGGGATTGTGACTCATCGTGAAGTAGGTGCAGATGGTTTTGCTGCAGTTTATCTTAAAGCCGTGCACTTTGATCCAGCCTGCAGCTATCGTCATGGCGAGGCCCATTTTTTGCTCCAGTCCAACCGGACATTTTCCTGTGAAGAAGATGACAAAGTAGCCAGGTATTCGATTCAATAGTTTGATGAGTCCATTGATTGCAATTTTGAAGACGGTCGGCGCTGTGATTGTACCTTGAGCAACTCCGGCTCGCGTCTTACGTGTTTTGCTATGGGCACCTTTGTGGACCACCTTGATACGCCTCTTTTTAATGAAGTCGTGGAGCCATCTGACAATGTTGTTTGGTACTTCATCTTTGATCATCTGCTTGACTGCCCATGACCGGTCGGTGGAGTCGAAAGCTCCAGAAAGGTCGATGGAGACAGCCAGTGTGCTTTCACCTTTGCTGAAACCCTCTTTGACTGTCTGCGCAAAGTAGGCGACTTGGTCTGTGGTGCCTCGGTGTTGTCGAAAACCTGCCTGGTCTTCGGCGATGATGTAGTTGCTTTCGAGGTAATTATCCAAGCGTGCATTGACTATTTTCTCAGCCGTCTTTGCAAGGGCGCTTGTGAGGGCAATTGGACGATAGCTGGCAGGGTCAGAGGCGTCTTTCTCAGGCTTCAGAATTGGCGTGATGAAGGCAATTTCCAGCTTGATGGGACTTGCACTGGTCCAGGAACTGTTTATGAGGTCGAGGACAAGTTTCCGTGCCTTAGGTCCCAGGTGTTTAAGAAATTCAACATGAATCTTGTCAGGGCCAGGCGCTTTTTTGTTGTCTAGTTTGATGATTGCATAATCCAGCTCCTGGGAGGTGAAAGGCCGATTGTAAGTAGAACCAACCGAAAGCAAAATGTCAAAGACGATGATATTTTCCGACGATATAGTGAGATTCCATTGAAGAAGTCCAGGAAAGTATAGATAAGTGGAATGAGGAAACACAGGAATTTAACATGAAAATAAGTATTGAAAAGAGTGAGATGTTAATAGTAACCAAGAAAATTAAACCGAACCAGAAAAAAGTAACACTACGTGGAGAAGAGCTGTCAATTGCAGAAGAATTCAAATACCTGGGAAGTATTCTGACAAAGGATGCCAAAATAACAGCAGAAATATCAAGAAGAATCATACTAGCACACAAATTCTACCAAAGCGTACGAAAACTACTATGGAAAGAGGAAATATCAAACAGATGTAAAATGATATTATACAAAATGTACTTTCTCCCAATTTTGTCATATGCATCAGTGACATGGACAATAGGAGGAAAGGAAGAGAGCAGACTGCAAGCAGCAGAGATGAAATTCCTAAGAAGTGCGGTGGGCATAACAAAACTAGACAAGGTACGAAGCACAACAACAAGAAACAAATTAGGAGTGGAAAGTCTACGAGATAAAATAGGAAGAGAAAGACTCAGGTGGTATGGACATGTAAGAAGAATGAAGCAAGACAGAATCCCAAGACGAGAATTTGAACGTACATGTGGGGGAGTACGAAGAGTTGGCCGGCCAAGAGATAGATGGCGGGACCAATAACGCGAAGCGTCGAAGAAAGAGGGAAAACATGGGATAGGGTTAATGAAGAAAGACTCTGGGAGGACAGGAAGAAGTGGAGAGAATTATTAGAAATGCCGGTTATGGAAGAAAACGAGGAAGAAGATGAGGGGTGCTGAGCTGGCTAGCAAGCACTAGAAGATAGCCCGAGAAACTGGTGACTCGTCACCCCCCGACCCGACGAATGTTGGAAAAGGGTGTTTGATATATATATAATAGATCAAACAAAGTACAAAGTTGAATAAACAAATTTGCATGTTATATTATGTATACATTTTTATATAAAACATTATCATTATTAGGTGTAGTGTAGGCTCATGCCTCAGACAAACTATTTTTTTTTTCCTATGCCGAAAGCTTGATTTTTCAATCATTTTTCTTCCTGGCTATCCAGTAAATATTTGCTTCCTTCTCTGGCCCGCTCAGGTCATTTGGCAGGGCGTCAATGTCAGATTTTAGATCAGATCAGATCAGAACTATTAGAACATATTAAATTGCTTGACACGGATTTGACTACATTCAATTCCAGCCGGCGAGCGTGTGGTGCAGCGCGCGCGCGGAGATCTATTCAACTATTACTTTGTCGTGACGTCACGCAATGTACGGAGCGTTTTAGTCCCGCTTCGCCACTAGCCAATTTAAAACCTTCATAAATACGCCAAAAATCAATAGTTTTTAAAATAAATTTATATTTGTAACTATTTCTTATTATATTTTATGTTAATTACAATTAAGTCGCATACTAGAGTTGAGGAGCATTCCCTATTCAGAAATTAAAAAAGTCCGCCCCAACCGGGATTTGGACCACGGGTCTTCCGCATTCCAGGCAGGCGTTTTTTTTTAAATTTCTGAATTGTAGTAAATAATAACAATTACACCTACGGGAGTGTTTCACGACTAACCAAATCGAGAAACTAACAAATTGTTAGGTAAAGGAATTTGTAAATTCGAGGTACGTACCTACGATGCAGGCCTACGCCACCATACCATAACCATAATTTAATAATAACTTTACCTACCAGAAAATATGAAACTGAAATAGGTTTAGAAGACACAACTTTTGGAATGAAAATAAATATGTTACATATAAACATAACAACCTGCAAAATTCAACTATCGCTATAGGCCCCTACTTTAAAAAAATTATTTTAAAATTAAAATTAATAGAAAAAGAACTTCTTCACCACTTAATGGGCGTATTTACTCAATTATAGGCCACCAACCAGTAAAGGCCGCACTCTTATTTTGACCAGTCAAATTTCAAAGAGTAGGATATAAAATACCATTGACAAATGGTTTCACATAATGGCTGTACCACACTTTTTTTTCCACTTGATTCTTTTATGTAAATCAATTCAGAAATTAAAAAATCCATCTCGGCAAGGTATTTTAATTAAACATACCTGAGGCCTATACTTGCATAAATACAGTATATATATAGGCTCTAAGCGTGAGGCACCAGAAAATGACACTAGTCTCAATATTGATTAGTTAATGAATGAAGATTAATGATTAATAATGCACCAACCTGTTCCTGGCATTCCCTTGATTAACAAGTAGTCGTTAGTGTAAAGAGCTTTCAGAACAGCGAGCTTTTGGTCGCCATTTAGTTGGGTGAGCATATTTGATGCCTCTTTTGCAACTTTGCTCGACAATACATCTGTGAATGTTGGAGGCACCCTGGAATGGAATTGCATTATTTATGAACAGAAAAATATTATTTGAGTTAGCGGTACATAGTTCATACTTTTACGGTTTACTAGGTTTGCATGAGATTTTGGCAATTTTAATTTAACAATCTAACAATCAACATTTTAAAGATTTGTTTGGGGGTATTCTGTCTCGTTGCCCTGCCTTACACATCATTAATAAAGTAACAAACAGACCCAATGCAACAAACATAAAACCAAACTATGCCCATTCTGGAGCAAATTAAGAAGGCTCTACTGACAGGAATGAGTGAAATACATGGTATAAAAGAATACTAAGTCGGTATGTAAACAACTACCTCCTGCGCTCTTATAGACGAAAACAAAAGAAAGTAACTATTCAGGGTTTATTACAAACGACAAAGGGTTTAAAATGGTTGATAAGCTTACAAACAGAACATCTTACTTGTCAATGACGACTTTTCTGAGCTTGTCCGCTTTCTCGGAGTCTTCCATTAACAGACTCAGAAACGTCATGTTTAGAGCCGAGTTGCGGTAACTAGAGAGAGAATCAACGTGGAAAGACGCTTTTTCAAAACTTGTCGTTACGCTTCGGTCTAAAACGATTGACACTGTGCTTGGTGTGATGTCAATTATCGTGCCTGAAAAATATAAATAGTAAATTTGCCTCAATTATTGACATTTTTCAACAGTGACATTAACTGATAAAGTGATAATGAATGAGGTTTCATTCACTATTGGCTAAAATGTTTTTCTTTAGCATAAGTAGCCGTAATGCAAGAAGTAAGTAGTAATTTTTTTGCCAATGGGCCTTAATGACTATTAAAGGTATAAACAATAAAAAAAAACAACTAACTAATTTTTTTTGCCAAAGGCCTTAAAACTATAAACAATGTAAAAGGAACAACTAACTAATTTTTTTTGCCAGTGGGCCTTAAAGGAATTATCTCATCTTGGTTGCACTTCAAAGCATATCTTGAACCATTCAATTTCACGGAAATAGATCTAAGATGCAGCTTGATCGGACATCTGGTTGCAAAGTAAATAGAGTTTTAAAATATCACTGCACGAAAACTAGTGGCCTAAAAATGACGTCACTGTGCGGCCACTCATCGAGTCGACCCGAGCGTGTAGCCTCCTCGCGGCCGGCTCGCGTTACGAAGTGCTCGGCTTTCAAGACCCAATCAGTCGATTACTCACAGCTGTGCGTTTCGTTTGTAGAGCATCAATTATGATGAAGATGATGATATGATGATGATGATGAATTATTATCAATTATGATGATTATTGATTATGATCAAGTATAGCGAGTACACCACGTGCTTCCATTCCTTCGTATGGATAGTGAACTCGCTTTGGAAGGTACTTGAGTCTTTCATTGTGGTAAGATTCTAGGGCACCTGTGTAAAACATGTTATTTCGTATGTCAAATTCACATTACATAATGATCTAGGTACCAAATATTGAACATTTATTGCGAAATACATTTTAGAAGTACGTTCATGCAGCAATATAATATTCATGTTGTGAATGTATGTGCGTGTTTGGGGGGGGGGGGGGGGGCTGGCATATCAACCTATCGTCATCTGTGTTTTCTTTATTAGAAATGATCTGTATTTGTTTGAATACGAGTGCGTTGGTAAGTGCGTAGAAGTATCCTCAAGTATCGCATAACTTATCACGTATACAACACAGATTGCGCGCTGGGTGTTTACGACCGCTCAGATAAATGTGAGTGCGAGCTTGTGTCATGTACAGTCGTGTTAGGAAGGTTCTATTTCAAAGGTGATTGTCTGCTAGATGGTTGCTAGACGCTCTTCTAATGACTGTTTATTATCATTGATTTTGAATGATTTTACATATCAATGGTGAAGAACCAATACCTTCTATCTGCCATTTTCTGCCAAAATGAGATGTTGGTGTCTATGGATACAGAAAATTATTTCGAATTTTTTGGTGCTAATAGCTCCTATCTAACAATGCTTAAACATCTCCAAAAGAGACATATAGTACTACCTTACATCAATATCTCCTATCTGCCACCGCCAACTAGTTACTTTTTTAAATCAGTTTTAATGCTCTCCTGAACAATTTGCTTTTTGACAGATAGAAGGTATTGGTTCTTCACCATCGATATGATGGTTATTGCAAACACATGCATTTGCTCACAATATTAGGACAAAATGTGCACGGAAAAATATAAAATAAATATTTTTTATGAAAAACAAAGACATGTATGACAATAGTTGCTGGTATGCTTATGGTAACTTATCACAGTTTGGAAACCGATGAAATGATAGCTGTTTGTGTAATTTATTTTCTATTATTACATTCATATTCACATGCACTTGATCACCATTTTATATTTAGACTAACATACACCATTATAATATAGCATCGATATTATTACATTATTACTTCAGCTGATGCACATTCTTTCACCGCACTCTTGAATGATGAAACTATACTGAACAATGTTATCTCTTTATGCGGGGCGGGGGACCGGGCGCGCATACGAAGCTCAAGTCAGCCAGCGAGCCGGGCGTACAATGACGTCAGTCCACGTTCGGCCGGAAAACCACTAAAATCGCTGCCGAGCGCAGCGGAATTTTTTGGGATTTTTTCCCTTTTAACCAACGTTGTCGCACGCCAAATCTCGTGCTAAAAGGTTGAGCCTTAAAGGCGGGTTGCCGGCTAGCTGCAGTGGTGGGGGTGTGGGTAGATAGGTGACCGGATGGCTGATAGCGAGCTTAAAGGGCGCCACTTGGTTTTGTTCCCCTCCGGCGATGATGGAAGGTGGGGGGAAATAGGGAAAACCAAGAAACCTTGAAGAGGAATAGGGGGTAAAGAACGCGGGAACTCACTGTTACAATTTAACCAAAAACTTAATTATATATTGTTTGAAAAATAGGTACAAGGTAGTTACAGGTGTGGTCATAAAGAAGATCATAGTAATGCTCTAGATAGAGTATACAGAAGGTTTCAGAACAGTAATAATATTCCGGGGCCAATATTATGAATTGACAGGATACCGATTGCCCAAGGGCATGAGCCACAGCTCCGAACCAACGCACGATATCCCTACAGCGCCACCATGAGCACAAGAGGGCAGGACCTAGATGTCTGCAAACAAGACTAGTACATGAAAGCATTCAGTGAAGTCGGTGACTTAGGCTCGGCTGAATAGGGGTATACGGTGCCTTAGTACGGGCGGTGCTACACATTGGAATCAGACTTTGTTCACCCTGGTTACAAGATTAAAGTAGGGCCATGTCCGGTTGCATAACCTGGCAATGGAACATGGATACCAGATAACAAAAGATCACTAGGGTCTACCATAGGAGACAAAACATTGTAAGAACATGAGCACACATTATAGTTAATAAAGAGATAGCTTCCTTGTAAAGTAGGGCCTAGCTTGTTCAACTCATGTGCAGTTGCACGGCCTGAGTACTACACTAATAAGAGTAAACAGTGAATAATAATTACCACAATATTATAATGGAGCATAACATTACAAACACATGATAACATTTACTAAATAGTTGAGAATAATAAAGCGTACTGATAATAGTAGGGCCTCACTTGTCAAACTATGTGCTCTGCACTGACTGGGTCCTTCCCTTACATACTAGGGTAAATAGTGAATAATAAATAACACAATAGTACAATGGGGCATAATATTACAAAGGTGTGATAACACCTGATCAATGGTTAATTATAGAACCTTCTTATATTAGTAGGGCCTCTCTGGTCAAAAATAAACCATGTGCTGTTGCACTGACTGGGTCCTTCACTAATATAAGAGAGTAGGCCTAAATAGTGGGTCATAAATTACAATGGTAGGCCGACAATTGGGCAACATATTACAAAGATGTAAGATTGATTAATAAATGGTTCAATCAATTATAAAGCCTGCTAAGATTAGTAGGGCCTCACTTGTCAAAGCATGTGCTATTGCACTGACTAGGTCCCTCACCAATATAATAAAGTAGATAGTGAATAATAAATAACACAATAGTATAAGGGGGTATCATATTACAAAGGTGTGAGATTAATTAATGAATGCTTATCAGTTATACAGCCTTCTAAGATTAGTAGGGCCTCACTTGTCAAAGCATGTGCTATTGCACTGACTAGGTCCTTCCCTTACATA
Organism: Sweltsa coloradensis; assembly: GCA_024449915.1. NCBI lineage: Eukaryota > Metazoa > Arthropoda > Insecta > Plecoptera > Chloroperlidae > Sweltsa > Sweltsa coloradensis. The sequence continues at coordinate 52,707 of JAMZAV010000181.1, forward strand.
CTAGGGTAAATAGTGAATAATAAATAACACAATAGTACAATGGGGCATAATATTACAAAGGTGTGATAACACCTGATCAATGGTTAATTATAGAACCTTCTTATATTAGTAGGGCCTCTCTGGTCAAAAATAAACATGTGCTGTTGCACTGACTAGGTCCCTCACTAATATAAGAGAGTAGGCCTAAATAGTGGGTCATAAATTACAATGGTAGGCCGACAATTGGGCAACATATTACAAAGATGTAAGATTGATTAATAAATGGTTCAATCAATTATAAAGCCTGCTAAGATTAGTAGGGCCTCACTTGTCAAAGCATGTGCTATTGCACTGACTAGGTCCCTCACCAATATAATAAAGTAGATAGTGAATAATAAATAACACAATAGTATAAGGGGGTATCATATTACAAAGGTGTGAGATTAATTAATGAATGCTTATCAGTTATACACTTATACAGCCTTCTAAGATTAGTAGGGCCTCACTTGTCAAAGCATGTGCTATTGGATTGCACTGACTAGGTCCCTCACTAATATAATAGAGTAGGCCTAGATACTGAGTCGTAGATCACAAGGGTACAATGGAGCATAATATTATAAAGGTGTGATATTAATAAATAAATGGTTACATCAATTATAAAGCCTTCTCAGATTAGTAGGGCCTCACTTGTCAAAGCATGTGCTATTGCACTGACTAGGCTCCACACTATTGTTAGATTGCTCTGCCCACCTCTGGTGGGTTGGGTGCATTTACATATCCTAATAACATGACCTCACAACGGCGAGTATCTCGCCTTTGGAGAAAAGTAGGCCGTACAGACCAATTAAATAATTATCAGTGATACCTGGGAGTGGGGTGGTAGGTACGTTGATTACTTGCGTTCCTAGCCTGGCGCGTAATTGTTTCCTCCTGGTCCTGGGTGTGGCCTGGTCCTGGGTGTGGCCTGGTCCGGTACGAGTGAATGACCTGGATTGGTCGAGTCCTTGACAGCAAGTCCTAGGGTTCCAATGGTTCGTCCCGAGGGCTCCGAATTAGTGGTTGTGAAGAAGGTTCCGTCTAATGACGCTCGGGTTGAATGCTGGCTTAGCCTGGAATCGTATATTCCGGGCCCCACGTCGCCTGCAGTCTCCAAGTCTAGGCTCACAATCACTGTAGCATCCTACAGCGAGCTGTTCCCTCAGTAACAACCTCCCTGGTCGCCGTCCAGTCACACAGTTGTCTCGTGATCGGGTTTGCTTCCCTACCAGTCGCACAAGTCAGCTGTTATCTCTCTGACTCAGCTGGGTGAGTTGATGCATTAGTACCGCCCGGGTCAAGGTGGAATGCAACTATTTACGTAGAGTTAGGTTCAAGATAATTTGAACATAACAACGTTCTAAAACATCAACACCTTTAACATATTAAAAGTTTTTCCAAGTTGATATACCGACTTTAATGACTATTAAGTCATAGTGTATAATATCTAAGAACACACAGATGGAGCCTAAGTGTGGGATGGATAAGTAATCATTTAAATTTTCAAACACCTATGGGTATGGCTTTTTAAAGGTTAAGATTTAAAAAAAAATTAAACGTTTTTGAAAAACAATTATGTTCACTTTGTAATTTTCTGTCATTTACAACTAACTGTATATAAAATAAAGCATGCATATGCCTAGGCCTAAATGATTCTATGAAATTGCATTTTCTTATAACAGAAAGACAATTTCGTTTAGTTTGTACAAAACATTTAATATTATTTACAGATGGACAGACAAGTAGGCCTACCTGTGTGCACCGCTACTCTCGAGTCTGTGCTCAGAGCTACGTAGTCGCCGGTGTTCAAAGTAAAAGAGCGCAGGTCTTGTAAAGTTGGCGATACTTGTTGGAACGTGTATTCACAGCGACCGGATGCGTTCTCTGTCTTGGTTGTAATAGACAAATTATTCAAGCAGGTACCACGATCAGCTCTGTTTAACAAAAAGAAACATTGATGTACTTTAATAACTGAGTTTTGATAAATTATTTCCTGATTTCATTAATCGGGAAACACACTCCTTTGTGCAGACGGCTTGTCTGGTTTAAACTCACAAGCTCGAACGTGAAATATTTGGTGAAGGCTACTCTTATGCAAATGCCAAACATCAATATTTTAAATTTTTCATTTCATTGCTTTCACAACATACCAGGGCTACACCTCCTGAGTAGTACCTACTCTTTCATGTTATTCACTGCCACTGGGGTGTAGTACATTGCTACAAAAGCAATTGACACTTGAGCAACAGAATAGTGGCTAAATTAGCTGACCTTCATTGATTATATTTCTGAGGAGCACAGTGAGCAAGACAAGATGGGATAGAATCAGAAATACAGACATAAGAGAAATGTTGAGAATGAAGAGCTAAGAAAAGTTAAGTGATACGATGGGAAGAACACGGTTGAGATGGTTTGGACATAGGAAACAAATGGTGGGAATGTACGAAAGAACTTAAGAAGGATTGAATAAGGAAGAAGACACGGAAGACCAAGGAAGAGATAGCAGGAGATGTATAGGCAAGAGGAGAGAGCTGGAAAGATGTGGAAGGGGTACGATTGTGGACGGATGGAAAGAAGAGGAAAAATTTGGTTGCTAAACCCAAGCAGACCCTGCCAGAAGCAGGAAACAGCAATGGATAACAATGATGATGATACATTGATGATCTAGTTAAGCCTAATTTAAAAATGTTCATCTAATGAGCATAGTGTATCTAAAGAGGTGAGCTAGTTTACCGTTGCTGCGGTGAGAGTGTCCACAAGTCGGACGTGCTGTTGCCCGAGCCGGCCCCGGCGTTGTCTTCCAACAGTAGCAGTCGGCTGAACAGCATGAAGTACTCGATGTGTTGGGGATCGAGGTGCGAGGTGACCGGGCCAATTAGCTGTTTCAACGGGTTGTTGTCAGCAACGCGGTCCAGACCGTCACGCCTGTCAACACGAAAGTAACGAAAAATATTAGGAAATATTAAATTTGGTTCCTCCCCTAAATGATTTTTTTGTAATTTAGCTAGTGAGCTAAATTTCCATTTTGAATGGGAAAATAGAAAATACACAGTATTATTTTGATTTGCGTTTTGGCCATTTAAATAATTCTGTCTCAAGGAAAACTTGCAATGTTTCATTATGTGTGCCTGTATGGGAATTGCAATACACATCAATTTTGAATGTGGCTTAATCCATCCATCTTACGGTAGGCCTACCTACCTATTTTTTCCAGCATTAAATTTGGTATTATAAAATTAAGATTTCAGTAAAGCATAACTGGTAAAAGATGTAGATTTTTATATTAAAAATTACAATAATGAGGTCCTAGCTGACTCTACAAACAACTAGCCCTACCATGATAGAAAAACAAACAACAAATAATTGGATATTTACAACTGTTAAAGAATATTTATTATGACAACTGTAATGTTTCAAGAACTATTCAGCTCTTTATATCAAACAATGATTTTTTCCCTTACGCTGCCATGAGTTAGATCCCCCCCACTGAGATGACTGACCTAAGAAGTTGAGGTACCACTAGGCCTACATATTGTTACTCACAGCAAGTACGCCGAGCAAATCGTTACGTATGGACACTTTTCACAGGCCGAGTGATGGTTGATGGGCTCGGGTAGCAGCATTGTTCCGAGGTCCGAGCGTTTGTTCGGAGTCAGGTAGGTCGAGAGCTCGTTGCGCAGGTTTATTAGTCCCGCTCTCTCGGCGTGACCCTCCTCCACCGTTCCCATCTCACCAGACCTGGAAGAAGAAAGCACAGGACTTAAGAAGGAATAGGACACGTTTGGCAGTTGTGAATATTAACAACTATTAATCATTTAAACTTTTAATTTATCTTTACTACTTTGTTATCTTTGTATATTTCTCTCAACCATTACAGTCTTCCTATTTAACACTCATCGTAGTAAACTAAAGTTATTCTTTATATTCATTAACGTCATTTGTTCGTCTTCAACAATGCCTTCATGTACGGTTCAATATGGTTAATATTTATATATTGAGAAGGCAATCCCCGACGTACGGCAATATGTCAGCCAACAATGTTTATGACATCACGTGCATACAAAGAATATCAAGTCAAGCATGTATCTTTCTTGAGAGTTGAGAATAAACATATTTCTGAATCTGGATCTCCGATACCCAATATAATCATTGCCAGCTTACTTACAAAACGTTACCCCCAAAAACTAGATGCAAAGCCATAGCGTGACCCACAGGCAGTCCTTGCGTATGATTTACCTGAGGTACAACAGCAACCCGGTGTCGACTGGAGTGCCAGTCTCGGCCATCATCAGCTTGTAGAGAATGACCTGCCCCTTGTGCTGCGCGTCCCAACTAGCTCGGCCGGTCTTCAGTTCGATCGGAGCGACACCTCGCTTGCGGTCGTGTAACCGCACCTCCGCCGTTATGTCGATCTTACCCTTGAGGCCTAGTTGCGGTGCCCAAACATTCTCCTCTATGTCACGCACGCTCGTTATCTTGCCTGGAGTTAACATATTATTAGTTAACATACATATTAAATCGCATGTCTGATATTAGCAATAATCATGCTCAAAAACACTAATTTGTGGTTTGGATTATCAATATTGCAGGGGATAAATAGAGTGCCGGTAGTAATATTAAGTAGGCATACAATAATATCAGACCACCATAGCTCCTAAGCACGTTTAATATCATGTATGCTGTATGCATGCAATGAAATGAAATGATACAATAGGCCTATAGTAAACTGAGAAGAAATGTAAAAACATTTTTCTATAAACTTATTTACTAAAATATTTCAGCGTAACAGGGTTTAATATCACATTGCTACCTTTGTTTTATTTTTATATTTGTTCCGCAACACATTCATTAATTAAAATATGTGTCACGACTCACGAGGATGGCAGAAAAGAGCATAGTTTCAAACACACTTGGTGACTGGAAAACTCAATAAGCAACATAACAATAAAGATATTTTTACAATTTTCAAGAAATATCAACAACATTAGGCCTATAACTTTTATTAGCAAAACTATCAAACTCTGAAAATAAGTTTAAGAAATGTACACTGTTCATCAAATATCAACATTATATAAATAATTAGCAAAACTATAAAACTTTGAAAATAGTAATTTTCTAGACATTGCCTGATGAAAAATTGCTAGATCTAGAATGAATTGATTCATCATCCGTTCATCCGTTACAACATTCTTGTTACCTCACAGGACAGAAATTACGAAAACAGCAGTGGTGTCATAGGCTTCATTTCTCACTTGCTTTTGTTGAAAAAATAATCCAGAAAATGAGCAAGCTTACCTAATTTAGGAATTTGGAGATATCCATGTAATGGTAACCATATTTTAAGTACCCTAATGAACTTACCTTTCCAGTTGGACTTGGATGCAGGCTGTGGTTTCTGTAACCCTGGTTCATCCTTCACGTAACGACTGACGAAATTTACAATTTGAGGAACAAAAGATGACATTTCTTTCAGAGTTTCAACGAGAGAAAGTCCTGAAGAATACAGCATACGTATAGAATCTGGAGTTGATATTAAGTCTTCGGCTAGTTTCTTTATGTCAGCTGCATTTGAGAGGTTCTGTTTCAAAACCTACACATTTAAAGGAAATTGGTATTAGGCTTAGCATTTGTTTAAAAAAACTTTATAGTTTATAGGTAGGCCTACCTATATTAACATATGGTGCTGTAATGGGCTGGAATGAAGAAAGAAGCTCTACAGGCAGCTGAGATGAAGTTTATACTTCATATTATGCAGTGTGGCAGGTGTAACTCTATGTTAATCAAGATTAGAAGTACTGTAGTATGATAAGTAGGCTACTAGGAAACGCTCAGTTGGACGCGTTGATAAGCCAGCACGTGCTATAGCTAGACCCACATTACACATTTTTTTTAAATTTTTAAATTTGCGACGTTCACTGTCCACGGGACCATGTTTCCAATATTATTTATTATCGCCAAATCCAAGGTATTTGGGTAAACCCCGTGGGAACTTTACTTTGGGATAAATCCACGCATCTAGAGACCTTGACTCATTTACTTGGAAACTTTTTTAACTCTTGGTAACAATAATACACTGTTCCTCGATAGTATTTGATTACTTTAGGTGGCAGTGCATAGTGCCAGAACCTCGTGCGACTTTCGTGCCATGGAAACGTTGTTTGTTAAAATGTAATTTCCATTTACACTAGGCCCTACTTAACTGATCAAAATAAAATAACATATTCGTGCCCGAGAACACATTCTAAATGTTTTGGGCCCAACCTCAGATTTGTTGCCGTTTAGTTTGAAAAAAACTTTCGTTAACTAATGTAACTTTGTAACTTTTTGACGATTTGCCACAAAACTAATGGCATTCCCAATCCAGTCGAAGCTTGCGGATGGTCCAAATTTCAACTGATCCGAACCTCCGTTCGAACGTTATGGCAAGACATATAAAAAGAAAAAAAAGAAAAAAAACAGTGACTATTTTTTCCGGCAGAGTCAAATGGAAACGCTCGCTTCGCTCACTTAATTAAGTAGTGATGACATCGGGTCCAAAAAGTTCAAACTGGTTCCTCTACGCTGGAACCAGTTTTTAAAGGTCAACTTTTGTTCAATGTATCAGCCTTACGTGCGTGTTTTTGGAAGCGACTGTACGGCCGGGAGTGAGCTGGCTTCGGCGCCCGCGCTTTGTTAGTACACTGCCGACGTCAAATGTCATTTTAGCAGCCTCGCGCTGTCAAGGCGTTCGAGTGCTTGATAATCGGCTAGTGAGGAAGGATAGATAGCTGACTACGTCATAACGGGCTCCGTGGAAATAGACCCCACAAGAAACAGTGTGTAGAATTACATTTGTTTGCAGGAAAACGGCGGGAAGACATGTCCGTGAAGTTCACTGTTGACATACATACTTATAACTTGAAAAAATGGAACCGGTTTGAAAAGTCGGAACCGGGAAGCTATAGAACCAGTTTGGAACAGGTTTCTGGGTACCTGATGTCATCACTCATCATTAATGATAAGGAAGAAAAATGAGTGTTGAAAGCCTTCAGTTGAAGATGGAGACGGATCTCCTACGATGATAGGGCCTATGGACACACGAGGAAAGTGGAGAAGGATAGAATCCCAAGACAAGTATTTAAGATAAATAAAGAATGAGAGGAGAAGAGTGGGGAGACCTCGAGACAGATGGCAATTGACCAAGTACAGGCAGATGTGGAGACGAGAAGAGAATAGTGGATCTGGATTTAGTGGTTGAAGAGAGAGAAAGATGTTGGGAAGACAAGAAAAACTGGAGAGAGCTGGTGTTGAGAGAATGAGGAAGAATAAGATGAGGTGCCGAGCTTGGCAGGCCGGCGCTCATTTGGTGGTGCTAACATCAATTGGTGGAACCCCCGGCCTAGTAATATAGGCAGGCCTAATAATTATTCAATATTTGAACAACATGATAGAAAACATACCGTCTGCAGCAGATTGTGCACCAGGATGCCAACCACCATAACACGAGATTCCGAGTCAAGTCCTTGGTAGTGCGTACTTAGCACAGCTCTACGCTTACAGAAGAGCGAGCCTACAACAGCAGTGCCAGATATCAACAGATCGGGATTTAGGACAACCATACCGCCAGTGCTGTCTACGAGCCAAGGGCTGAGGCTTGTGGTGTGTGCTGCTTTGGCAATAATACTGATCACACTACCTGATGCAATCTCGTATTCACACCTGGAGAAAGTACAATACAGTATTATTTCCAATTTCTAATTTATTTTTTGGACATTATCAACAAATTACAATTAGCCTATAGTAATCTTTGGTTGCAGTTGATAACAATGGTTTTCAACATCAATATGTGTATCGAGTAGGGCCTCCGCCTTTCTAGAGTCTAGAGCTGCAATTGAATCATTACACCATTGGCCCATCGCTTAAGTAGTAAGTACAGTACAGGTAGCCTAGCCAGTGAACACAGTAAAGCCTACTTTTAAACACTTTAAAAGGAACTGAATTACCAGCTATTTGGACCTATCGGCAGCCTACACATTGACCAAAAATTAACATATTTTGTTTTCTTGATAACCGGTACCGGTAGGGAAAAAGGACTTAAAAAAGGACCATGTTGTAAAAATAATTATTTAGTAAAGGCCTTTGGAGCTACCTAGGCCTATTGGATGGTGAAAACAGAACAAAAATATTAAAGTTGATTTGTCTGCATGTGGTAGGCTAGTTTGAAAAGTACTACAACTTCTTAGGTAGGGTAGGCCTAGGTATTTTATGGGGAGCTTTAAAATCGTTTAAGTTTTCTGTAAACCGTTGTCATATTAACAATTGTGTAGGCCCTACCTATTTCAAAATGTTAGTTTTGGAGAATGCAAGATGTTTCAATGCAACATATCATATTCAACACCCGAATAAATCACTACGTATACCACAGCAGTCAATCCGAATTGACTGAATTCGGTTTGAGTTCAATTCGGTTTGACTTGAAGTGTATATCACGGACTTCGAAACGACTTCCTCAATCCTATTTCGATTCGAATTAAAGTTGTTGTTGTGGCAGTTAATTGATGCTACAAGATTCTATGAAAAACACTTGAAAATACTATGTACTGTATCTCTACCTACAGCTACGTAAATAAAAGCCTAGTCTTCATTAAACCCTCCAAGACGCCATTTATTGTAAACATGTAATAAACACCCCCTGCCTAATATGGTAGGGGTATTCACTGAAATCTAAATCTCTAAGGCAGTTTTGAATCCGTATTGAATGCGATTGAACTGTATATCAAGCAATTAACTCATGTCAGTCCATTTTGGGAAAGTGGATTGACTTCAATGCAAATCGAGTGTGTATATCAAGAGACTCAAACGGAATTGAACTCGAACCGACTTGAGTCAATTCGGATTGAGTGCTGTGATATACGTAGTGACTGCCTGTGTCAATGGGGTATTTAAATTCAATTCAGTCTAAATTAATTAATTCAGTTTATATTTACTACAACAATTTGAAATTAAAAAAAAAACTACCACCTACCGACTAACCAAATCGAGAAATAATTCAGTTAAGTTTTGTGTTCTTTGTTCTCACACTCGGTTAGGCCATAGCATTTAGAATAACCTAATCACCACTTTATATAGAAAAACTAAAAAAGTATTACAAAAGAGCAAATACCATCGCACGTTCGCACCTAAGCCTCTTTAAGATATTTACCAAAATCCTTGTAGCAAACAGGTGGTTGTGGAGCCATTATCAACAGTAGACTGCAGTTGTAAAATCTTGTCTCTTTTTCCAGGAACTGGATCAACGCTCAACACCTTACAACGGTGTAGCTTTTTGAGGCAAAGGGTGTTCAATGGCACTGTTGATTTTGTATTTGAAAGCCAATCGTCTAGAAACAAGCCATCTAAAAGTCCTTCCACATTTTCAGATGACTCTGCAACCGGTTAGATATTTTGTGTGATAACATTTGGAAACAGAGGTTGTTTCATTTGTCATGTTGATCTCTAAAAGTCTTTCACTTTTTCAGATGACTCTGAATTCAGTTCTGATATTTTGTGTGGAGAACATTTGGAGACTGAGGCCATTTCTTTTGACATAGGCCTTGCTACATTCTTCGCCTTTTATACGTGGTAACTCTGAAGTTTCCATAGGCTTAGATTCAAGACCTTTAGGGAGACCAGTCATTGGGGCACTTTCACCGTTAGTTGTGCTAGGTAAGCCTATCGATAGGTCTAAACTAAGTTTGGTACAAGTGTTTTCAATGGCATGAAGAGGTTTTACCTCTCGCACTGCCCGTAATGATTCTAAAGATTGCTCAAGGTTGGATGTGTCAACATTGTCAGCTAGTTTTGGAGATATATTAGTGGAAAGACTTATTGACAAGTTTACTGTTAGGGTGCCTTCATCTATCTCACTACTAGACTTAGGCATAACTTGGCTGTAAAGCCAAGTTAGTTCAGTTGCAGATGCAACACATTTTGTTAGTTCAGGTTTTGGACAGACTAACTTATCTAAGCTCAGCTTGGGACAGGCACTACTTTCTGAGATTTTAGCAAGAGTTTCTTTGGGAATTGTTTTAAAAGAATGGTGCAACTTTGTTTTATTCTGTTTTTGACACAAACTTTGAACTTGTAAGCTTATAGGCTTAGGTTTGCATGAGTTACGTTCCACACGAGTTCCTTCATTTATTCTTTTCTTGCATCTTGGCGTAGTAAAAGATAAATTCTTTCTTGCTCGCTTTTCGGTATTATTACATGCGACAGAATCTGAGCATGCACCTTTACCTAATTTCCTTTTACGGGTAGGAGATTTAACTGGGGTTAATTCTATGAAGTCGGTCTCACTGTCATTATCTTCAACTTCCAAGTCACAAACATTTTGCAGATCGTCATCGTCATGTTGGCGTCGTCTTGCTGGTGTTGGTGTGTCGATGTGCTCAATCCTTGCCTGAGGCAAACTAAGATCTGATGATTTGTTGACTTCAAGTGTGCCATTAGGTTCGAAAGTAGGCCTACAGAGAACAACACAATCACTATCATTGCTGTCTACAGATTTCAAGAAAGGCTCAGGCCTAGGGCTACAGGTGTTTAGTTTGCCAACATTAGGCCGTAGGAGAGGCGCATTGTCAATGCAGCTTGAAACACCAGTTGTTTTTGAATCGGGAAATGAATTAGGCCTAGCAGATTGATCCAATACCCCAACATCCACGGACTTGGCGAAAAAATTCGATATTTTCAACTGGCCCTTAGTTTGAGTTCTGCGGTTGAGTCCCGACTTAACCTAAAATATAACAAAAAACAACGGACTTAGCAAGCAATGGTTAAGGAACAAGCAAGTTAAACTTAAATACAGTTCATATGTACTTGAACAATATGAATAGGTTACATACACTCTTTTTCGGTTTACCCATTTGTCTCGACAAAATTATCACAGATAACTGATGTAAAAGTTGTAAAAGAAAGATAAAAACACTGCAACTAGCCCGCCATAATCGTATCCCCTCATGCAGCTTTGCCAACGGACGAGTACAAAATTCTTTCAAGCTAAATTTAGGTCTTTGCAGATAGTATTAAGTATTTACTTGTCGATCCTACATTTAAATTAATACAATTATACCTTATACAATATAATGTGTTTCTAAGCCATGAATCAAATAACATCAATAATTTATAAACACAAAACAAAACAACTTTTTATTTCTACACTTTGGTAAAACCTGTTTGAAAAGGGCGCAAGATTGGCAAGAATCAAGAATGTTGAAAACTTTGCTTGTTTGTGACTGCATGGTGTTGTCACGTTTTGGTATTTTGGTCTCTTAATTCATGTATGCCTAGGTAAATTTCTGTTTTTTATCGCAATGTCGGGCATTTTACAGTCCAAACGAGAACCACGGCACTTTTTCGTTTTTGAAGGAAAGTATAGAGATATACTGGAATCTCTAATTGACGTAAGTAGGCTAGGCCCTACTAGGTAGGCTAGCCCTAGGCCCTACCTAGGCTAGGCCTAGAGCTACCTGGCTAGGAGCCTAGGGCCTATTTAATATCACTTTAATACGCAGGCTACAAGACCTATAACATTATCTTTGTCCTGGGTAGGCCGGTACTAGTAGGCTACTAGGCCTAGGCCTAGTGGAACCTACTTTTCCCCTACCATCGCCGTGTTAAAAAGTTGGACCTCCCCAACTGAACTAGGCCCTAGGCCTAGGCCTAGTACCGGTAGGCCCCCTATGCCTAGTCTAGCCCTAGCTTATGCCTAGCTAGGCCTAGCCTAGACTACCAAGGGCCTATAGTATTTTTTGGCGTAGACCTGTAATGGTCAGTTCACATAAAGTCGTAGTCGTAGTCCTAGTCCTAGTCCTAGTCGTAAGAAGCAGATGAAACATATGAAACACAGTTATTGTTCACACACGGTCACAAGGTTTAGGCCTAGTTTTATGGTTTAGTCGTAGCCGTAGTAATAACAAAGCCGAAAATGTTCATCTTTATTATGACTAGCGAATCAGAGACCGAAACATCACTTGCAACAAAGCAAACAACAAAACAACAAACCATGACGACTACTAAACCTTACGACTAGGACTAAACCATACGACTACGACTAAACCTTACGACTTTATATGAAACTGGGCATAAGCCTGGGCCCTATAGGCTACGGTACTAGGCCTACTAGCCTAGCTTTTGTGGGCCTAACCGGTTAGGCCCTAGTTAAATTTCATGAATAACCAGAGTGCCCACGGCCCTCCTAACTCTAGAATTTTAGCAGAATCAGAGACGTAGCCTAACCAACTGAAATTTCAGAAAATGATCTAGACAGCCCCATGATACTTAGGCTAGCCTAGCCTATATGCTACTCGACTACAATAGAAATGGATTAAAAGAAGGCTGTGGATATTCGTATGGTTAGCCATAATATAACATAACATTTTTTAACGGTTGCAAATGGGCCCTTCCCCCCGGGTGGTAACCACTCACTCCCCCCAGACCTTATTTCTGCCCTTCCCTAAAAACGATCTAAATTCCCTCAAAGACCCACTAGGCCTAGCTACAATATCCCCCGGCAAGTCATTCCATTCCCTAACAGTCCTTTCCAAGAAACCATACCGACCCAGATCCGTTCTTACTACTTGACGCTGGAACTTCCATGAATGATCCCCCCTTCCCCTGTAAAGCCCCTTTGTAGCCTATTGCGGATGTCCCCCACCCCCTACTTCCCCTAGCCGCCCTGTACATATTGCACAACCTAACCTCCCTTCTTCTTCCCTCTAATGACTCCCTCCCCAACTCTCCTAACATTGCAGTGACCCTCTCTATATTCCCCTTACCATCCTCCTCCCACCGCCTAACCTTCCCCGTAACCCTTCTTGCCGCCCTACGTGAAACCTTCTCTAGCTTAAAACGGATCCCATGCCGCCGCCCATACACTCCAGGACAGGTCTAACCAACCAACAGACCGATCTTTATCTCCCCGGCTGGCCCCTCTTAGTTTTCTCATAACAAACCCCAGAGCCTATTTCCCGTAAAAACTTCTTGCACCGATCCCCCCAACCCAAATTCTCCGCCAACATCCCCCCAAGTACTTCTAGGGAAACGCCAAAGTCGTTGTTAAACGAGTGAGTGAGCCATGTGTTGATACCCGGGAACATTCCTTTTCTTCTCCCTACCCTAGGCCTCCCTAGCCTATCATAGGCTATACAATGGTGCATTAGGCCCTTTACAGTTGATGCGCCCTTATAGGGGAGATTGGGGTAATAAGGAATTGGGGTAATTTGGGGAAAAAGCCCTATATTTAAAGAAATTTGAAGAGGGTAAATTTTTATGAAAAATTGGGTTTGGTAATGAACATACCTTCTTCTTTGATAATGTAATCAATTCTACTGAAAACAATAACTTTTGATTGGTGTTTTTAGGACTTTGTAAGGTACTGCAAAAAAAAGTGAAAAATGTTTCTAACAATGTTTTAAAAATCAATTTTCCTTTCTTATAAGAATTAATTGTAGTAAAGACTGTATGCTTATTTTACTGCTTACATATGAGAGTGCCTCATTTTGATTTTTGTAATTTTTATCTCTTTCCTCCCCTAAAAGTAGGGGGTAATTCCTATTTGCCCCCAAAAACTTAATTTTTGGGGAAAAAGGGAACACCCAGGAGGGGTAAAGAGGAATACTAGGGGAAAATAGGAATGAGTCATATATAGTGTAATGCTATATCATAGGGGTAAATGGGAACAAACATGTCTCGTCATGCAGGTAGGGTAATAAGAATCCACAATCATAAACCACTGGAATTAAAAGTAAAATTCCTAGGCGTAGAGGTAACATCTTTGCTGGCCCTTGAGGGATGACTTTGACATCATTCAAGAGGCAAATCTTTTTTCCCAGGCCCAATTAAGCTCATTGGGATCACTAAATTTAATTTAGAACCAGATCCAAAAATAATTCAATCATTTTGGGAAAAGTTTAAAAAAACAACAAGTAAGCCCTGATGAAAATCTGGGTTAATAAATTAAATGTGAGGAAGTGTTCCTTATTGCCCCCACTTAAAAAGTGTATATCTTTCCTATTAAAAAGTAATTCATGCATAAAAATTTCTATATTTGTAATTTTTCATGATACAAATTTCTTTTTTTTAAAAATTAACATCATGCTATGAGAAGCTTTGTGTAGTTTTAAGACAAAAATTACAGTTAAAAAAAACTGTAATGTCATGTTTCTAGCTATTAAAAAAATACTACAATTTGCATCTGTTCTAACTTTGTCAATAAGCAAGATATCAAGATGAAATTCTTTGCTACTTAATTTTTACTACAAAAACCTTTTGTTCCTATTTGCCCCATGTATTTTTAATGCACCTACCTTGCTTCTTATAATGCTTGTTCCTTATTTCCCCAAAAAAGTTGGGGTAATAAGAACAATATGCGGTGGGAGAAAAAAATCATTGCTCTAAAATAACACATGAATGCAAAATATTTAATTTTATTAAGAAAGCCCAAAGTTTTTAATGTATCTGATACCACTAAAACATTTATAATATGTTTTTCTTTGTTACCTATATGGGAAATTGAGATCATAGGTCAACTTACACAAATTTGTTCCTAATTACCCCAATCTCCCCATATACTAAACTTTAAACCCCTATTATTTACCTATAGGCCTACCGTTTGAACTTAAATGCAAATGTTCCCAGGTACTCAACACATGACTCGCTCACTCGTCTAACAACAACTTTGGCGTTTCCCTAGTCGAGTTGGCTAAGGCGCCGTTATACCCGAAATGTGGGATACGTGGGTTCAATCCCCTGGACCAACCAGAATCCAGGGATCCAACCCTCGGGGATCTTTCCTTCACTTAAATACTTCCTACTAGCCTACATCCCTGGAACCTTACCGTGGCATCACCCCCAATATTAAAAAATCTGCACCCCAAGCCGTCCTGCCCTGGAGCCTTTCCTACAAACCCTCTTGACCAACACCCTCTTTATATCCCTATCCGTATTGTGAGTGGAGTGTCCCCCCTTTCCCCTTGCCACTGCTCTCCTGTACTCTATTCTCCTGAAACACCCCCCCCCCCCCCCTAGGAATTTAAAGCCTCCGCCTTATCCTGGTCACTAACGTTTATCCTTTCCCCTTGCCCTTAAGAGTAGGTATTGCTACCCGTCCTTTTTGTCCCCTTAGTGCTTGTATAAGCTTTTCCCGCTGTCCCTAATCATCATATACACTAGGGAAACGCCAAAGTCGTTGTTTGACGAGTGAGTGAGCCATGTGTTGAGTATCCGGTAACATTCCTTTCTTCTCCCTACCTTAGGCCTCCCTAGCCATCATAGGCTACAGTCGAGCATTATGGTCTAAACTATGGCCTAAACTTAAATACCCTATTATTTATACGAATATAATTATCAAACTTAAATGCAAATGTTCCCGGGGGACTCAACACATGACTCGCTCACTCGTCTAACAACGACTTTGGGATTTCCCTAGTCTAGTTGGCTAAAGCGCCCTTATAGCCGAAATGTGGGAGACATGGGTTCAATCCCCTGGTTGGGAAAGATTTTGTAATTGTGGGGCTGTATTTAAAAAATTATTAAACATGTTTTGAAATGCATATCCGCAGTGTAGTCCATCATCTGTGGCAATAGGGCTAACACATAGCCAGTACAAAATACGTGAAAAAATTGCAAGGTTTTCTCAATCTACGAACGGGAATTTGGGGTACCTAGACGTGCAACATTTGATAGACCTTGTATGGGCACGGAATTTCACGGCCAGGCGAATAACAAACAAAAAAAATATCTTTTCAAAATCTAAACCATTGTCGTTAAAAAAATTTTCTAAACATGGAAGCCTATTTTTCAATTTATTATTTCTTGTAGGTTTAAATCAAATAGATCTTGCTGATTTTGTTAGCAGTTCTCAGTAAACTCGTACCGGGTGTCTGTTTAAATTTCAGTGCAATCTGTTTAGCGATTCGGCTGATTTTTTAACGTACACGCACGCAGATTAACAGAATGAGATCCGTTTGAGTTGAATGGAGATCACTCCGTTCGCTGCGCTCACTCGTTTAATTAACCTAAACATATAATCGTCCCCAGCGTCAACCTAAGCCCTATCAAGTATCTCCTCCCCTTCCTTAAGCTTTTCCTTGCCCCTCCCAGTCTTCCGATACTTTCCCCTACACGCTCCTACATTTTCCATAATAGGGAGGCCTAGGGGCTAGTGCACACTGCACAACTAGGCTATTCGTAAGTTACCCGGGCAAATATTTGATTGGCTGTAGGCCTGCTGAATAATAGTGTAAAGAAATTCGTACGGCTGGTCCGTACGATGAGTGACGGGCAGTTGTTTTCTATTTTGATTATTTGTTGTTGTCTTTCCCTGCTAAATTGACTATGTGTTTTGTCGGTGGCAGTTTTTTCTTTCCATTTTCTCTCAATTCCCTTGTTTCCTTCTTCCCCAAATTTTGTTTTCTATCTCCTGATTCCTTTTTCTTTTCTTCTAGTTTTTTCTACAGTAGGCCCTAAAACTTGTCCGCTGCCCATATTCCCTTCAAACCTCCTTAGGCCTATAGCCTACGGTACCCACAACACAAATGACAAATTACAAAATCCACACAACTCAGCACAAGACAAAATTTACACAAAGAACTCAATGTAGGTAGGCCTACATTAATTATGATTGTAGGCCTATATACATTTTTAATAGTATAGTTGCTCCAAAGCAAGTAAGCAGATGCGCGCGGTTTCAGCGGGCAATGAGTGATCTGCATTTTACATCGGGGACCACTGATTGGGTGCAATCCACCCGCCGGTTACGTCAGCATCTGCTTACTGCTTACTACTTACTACTAATATCTACTTACTTTCTTTGGAACAACTATACCCCCAGATATAAATAACATAAAAATACAGACACATTTCCCCACTAAGCTAAAACAATTAGGCATACTGAAGGAAAAAGCATGCCTACTTGCTTGAAGAATTCTTTGCATATTATACATTCTAAAAATGTGTGAAAATAAATATTTTTTACTACTATTATTATTAGGTAGTCTACTTAGGCCCTACCTATTAGATGAGGGAGCGCAGCTAATGAGTCACAATTATTCAAGTCAAATGGCGCTTATTTTGTCAAATGGTACATCGAAAATTAGCTTCTAGCAGATTAGCTAAAATTTTAACAGAAATCCGTTTACCAGTTAACAGAGAACTGCTAACAAAATGAGCAAAATCCGTTGCGATTTAAACCTACGCCTACAAGAATTGAAAAATTGAAAAATAGTCTGGAAAAGTGTAGGATTTAATTTAAACGACAATGCTTTTGTATATGCAGAAATAACTTTTTATCAAATAGTTTTTGAATGTCAGGTGGCGACCAAGGTGAAGGGTAGGCCTACCGAATCTTGCATGCTCAAGATTACCCAAAATTTCACCCAGAGATTCAGTAGGCCCTAAACCTTGCAATATTTACTCGTATAACTTACTGGCTAGTTTTCTATATTCCCATGCATTTGAAACATGTTCTATAGGCCTAATTTTTGTAATACAATCCAGAAATAAAAAATCTAACCCAGCCGTTCTTTGAACCCCGGGGATCCCACATTCTAGGTGGGCCTTTTGGCGCCTTAGCCAACTACAGACTAGGAAACGCCAAAGTCGTTGTTAGACGAGACGAGTGAGTCATGTGTTGAGTACCTGGAACATTGCATTTAAGTTTATTGATAGCTATAAATGATTGGGTTTTGAGTTCAGTTGTTTTTTAAGGGGTAAACTGTAAGGCCATAATGCGCCACTCTAACCTATATAATTGTGTTTTTAGTTTGCAGGAGGCAAAATATCAACCACCATGACTAAAAAGACTGTCAACGTGGCAGTCGCTTTATGGATGTTCCACAGGACCTTGGGGATTATGTAGTTCTAGGAATGGATTACATCAGAGATAGTCTACGAATGAAAATTGCTATATATCCATCTGGCTATGAGTAAGTATTTCCATTTTCCCCGCCTCTATATTAGACATATGCCTAGTTTTTAAGTACTAGGGTGCTGTACCTTTAACTACAAGAGCCTAGGTATATATGCAGGCCCAGGTAGTTGGGGAGGTAGGGTAATGAGGAAAAAGGAGTAAAGGGGAACAAGGGCGTAATTCTCTCATTTGAATGGAAAAATAAATATGTAATGTTTTCTAAGTAAATGGATTTTGGTTCATTACAGAGCAAATATAAGGGTAATGCATTACACTTTCATGTTGTAGGCCTACCTGATAGAATTTTATCTTGATCTGAAATTCAGAAACCCGAAATTTTGAATAGCTACACATCAGTGCCGAGTCATCAGTAAAAATCGTTAACTAGGTGTACTGATATCTTAGTTATTGGCCGTAAGATGAGTTTGCGTAAACCTTTAAAATAGGTATTTTGCTAAAAACTTTTGTTTTAGGTTGTTCAAAGATTATCAGTATGATCAATCAGTCGTAAAAGACCTTCAAGAGTACTATCTTCAGTTATAAGAAGTCCATTGGAGTTGCAAATACAGAACATGAGACCGAGACAAGAAAAACTTACACGAATCCAGTGCATAGGCCTGCCGCTATATCCACACGTACGTACCATATACCTTACAATATTTGATAACCAACTATTAAATTAATGTTCTTTAGAAAAAAATCCTAAAAATCTTGAAATATTGGTCAGCCTATGATTTCTAACGCGGACAGCAAATAGCAGAAATGTGACTGATCGGGGCTATTTATCTGTCTTCGCTTCCTTACACTAGCAGCAGAATGGCTAATCATCTGACTTATCGGTCTGAACCACGTCAATATTCTACCACCAGAAAACATTTGATGATTTATGAGTGGTGACTTATCCATATTATGTAGAACACTAAGTTGGTTTGGAATTTGGATGTAGCCTACTGTATTTTGAATTTTTATGATACCGGTACCTAATAATTTTGTCTACCATGCTTTAGGCACTGTTGTATATCAAGCTGGGATTTATGTTCTCTTTGCTTTCCCAACCTGTCAACCCTTCTCCAATCTAACTAGCCGATAGGCATTTTTCCCCACTAGAACCAATCAGTCGATTGACACCCTATCACTTTCACTTCTATCTGTCTCACCTTTGGGATTGAGATGGGGGAGCCTCTGGTGGGTCCGTGTTTTTTCCTTGTTCCTTTCAAGGTTAACTCCTTTTCCTGCTGGGGGCCCCAGCAGGTGATGAACCTGTTAGACCCTTCTCTTTTTTTCCTTCAAGCTCTTCACCTGCAGTCAAGAGCTAGTATAGCACATGTGCCTGTGCCAAAAGCCAAAAGCTTGCAACTTGAAGTTTCTTTTCCTTTCGTTTTCTGATCCCAGTCACAAATTTAAAAGGGCAGCCTCTCTCGTTTGCCTCGGGTCTTGGTTCAATCCCGGTTAAGACAAGGTTGTTTTGTCGCCCAAGCACCAGAGTCTAGGAGGGAAGCCCCCTCACTGGTTTGTGCTGTTGTGTGACTTTTCCACCCTTCCTATCTCTTGCCCTTTCTCTAAGTATGAATGAAGAGGCACCCTGGGCCCAGCAACAACCCGAAGGGGCAGCTTTCTCTTGTTGCCAAGGGTCCTGGGTTTGAATCCAGGGGGAGTCATGGATGTTTTGTCTCCCGAGCACTAGAGTTGGGAGGGAAGCCCCCTAACTGGGTGATGCTGACGGTGGGGGCTCAGTATGAATGGTGTGTGAAGTAAAACCTTGCTGATGATGACAACATGCATGCAGAATTACTTCTTGCGTGGCCCTACCACAGGTTTGGTTATGTGTTGTGATTTTTTTTTTGCATGTAGTTAGCTGATTTTTAGTGGCCACCATCTGCCTGATGAGTCCCAGAAGAACGAAACGCGTCGTGGATTAAGGTAACAACTTTAAATTTGCTGCAGGTTGTCATCAGCAGGTGAAAAGTTTTGTCGTCCCCAGTCCTTAGGCTTACTATCCCTGATATTGTATCTAATTGTGTTTTAATTGACCAATTTGTACTCTTTTATTGAATGAAACTTTTTTATATCTACATCTATATTGTACATATACACAATGTAAATTGTTTTAATTGTAGTAATTATTTTATTAGGCCTAAATGGAACTTTACAAGTATTGTAAATGCTATGTATTTGTAATTGTGGTCTAGTGACTGATAAAGATTTGAATGACTTGTACTCATAGATATCTTAACACCTATAGTGCTAGATGTGCAGTCTCCAATACCCCCGCACAGGCGCGAGTGTACCAAATTGAAACGTCAATCCCACCCATTCAAGATGGCGGCTTGGCGTTTTAATTTATGCTTTTTTAATGCAATATAAAGTACTTTACTGGATTGTTTGATATGGTTTTAGCTTGTGCAGCATTTTATTGAACAAAACAGAAACAATGCAAAGTTATTGCCCTACGGGAATTTAGTAATCATTTGGTGTTAAAGTCTGATATGCTCACCTGCCAAACTGGCGGCCATCTTTAAAAATATTTTTTCGATTAATCGCTCCCATCTTATTAATGCAAACTCACCCATTCAAGATGGCTTCCAATTGTCCCGGAAGTGGACCGCTGACTGCTAGTCTAGCCATTATATGGGATGTCTTTGCTTGTACTACAGTAACTATCCCTGATATTGTATCTACATTGCAACTGTTTTAATTGACCAATTGCACTCTTTTATCAAATGGAACTTTTTTAAATTACATCTGCATTGTAAAATTTATAGGCCTACATTGTAAACTGTTTTAATTGTACTAATTGTACTATTTTATCAAAAGAAACTTTTTTAAATATTGTAAATACTTTGTAAATAAACTTAACAACTGTACAGATTTTCCTCATTGGCAACTTCAATACCGCATGTCTATAAGATGTGTATATGAGTGAACACCCGTAGAAGGCTTACTTAAATAAATAAATAAATAAATGTACTAGTTTATTTTTATAACTGATAACTATTGTCCAATCAATTAGTAATCGATGTTAGATCAACATACCTCTTACGATACAAAACTGTTTCAGCAACAATGCTAGTGACGTTGATAATGGTAGTTACCATCATCACCCAAAAGTAAAAGATTGCCGGAAAAAAAAAGTTGTCAATCCTCCATGATTCTGAAAGTCCCGGCAGGCTTGAATCATGGGGCACATCAGTCATCATCGTAAGTGTGGGCGATACGTCAATTGAGTATGTTTGTTTATGTTGGTTTAAGGCTGTTTGGCTACAAAATACGTACCTTCCCTAAATCTGTTTCAGCAACAATGCTAGTGAGTTGATAATGGTAGTCTACCATCATCACCCAAAAGTAAAAGATTGCCGAAAAAAGTTGTCAATCCTCCAAGATTCTGAAAGTCAGGCAGGCGTTGAATCATGGGGCACTCAGTCATCATCGAAGTGTGACGATACGTCAATTGAGTATGTTTGTTTTTGTTGGTTTTAAGGCTGTTGGTTACAAAAATACGTACCTACCCTAAAACTGTTTCAGCAACAGTGTTAGCAATGAAGATGATCTAGTTCTACCAACAACATCCAAAAAGATACCAGTTTACCAAAAAAAGGTTCCTCCAAGGAAAAAAGTTTGCACGTTCCACGACGCGGAAAGGGAGGCGGGCATTTGATCATGGGCACAAGCGTGCAACATGTCCTCATCGGATGAAGAGTTCATAAGGGAATCTAAAAAGCAGTCGTCGTAAGTGATGATAATTCAATTGAATGTGTTTATTTTTACTTGGTTTACGGTGTTCGGTAACTTCGGTTACGAAAATACGTATGCCTACCCTAAAAGTATATAAGACGATAAGGACAGCGTTTTTAAGCAAATACCTGTACGCTCGTCCCAATGACACCACAGTTGTTTACAATGTGAGTAGTTGTCAAGAAAACGGAAACATAGGACTCCATAGTAACACTTTTCAAAAAATTATTTTTAAAAAAATTTTAAAATATTTAATTGATTTTCAGGTTTTTGGATTTTTTAATAATCTAAAATTGACTATTTTCGAGAAATTGATCCTGGCTGATTCACATAAATATAAAAATCTACGACTGTAGGGTGTCCATATATATGTTTCATTGGGCAACTTTGAAAAGTTTCATATAGGCCTCGCCTATACGGGGGATTCACCCTGACGAGCAAATCGCTTGTGCCAACTGGGCAAATGTGTCATATTCTCTGTTTAAAAAAGAGATTTACCATATGTACCTGATTGCAAGCCTACCTTTTTTGCCACATTTTCGCAGTTAAAAAAGACACCTTGTCTTGGAATCGATGGCAAACTTGGGCATTTATTCAATACACATTTTGTTAAACTTATAATCGGGGGTCGGCTTGTATTATTTGGTATCAGCTTGCAATCGAGTAAGTAAGTATGGGTAATAGGCTGGAAGTAGGCCTACAGTTCTTCTGAGATTACCAAAACTTTTTTCTATGCAACTTTTATGAAATATTTTTTGCCACATTTTTACTAAGGATAAACTTACTTGTGAAACTGTGAGTAGTTTTTTTTTATGTGTCATTATTCATAAAAAAAATATTGCGTTAATTTTTTTTGCATTGGCCGGCATGTGAAAATTTCATGTACTGGAAACTAAGGTTAGTGTTGGAAAGGTTGAAACTTTCAAATTGAAACATTAAGGCATCACTTGAAACTTAAAAAAAAAATAGAAAGATTGATATTTTGTAACTCCCATGATAGTAGATATTATTTTATTACTTTTAACTTTTAAGGTTATTTGAGGAATATTTGTACGTTATTTTACCTCTTATAGTTGTTGTTTTGACTAGTGTTGGTAGGCTCAACTAGTACCGGTACATGCAAAGTCTAGATGAAGAAAAAGAAGAAGGTTAGTACTATCCACTAAACCAAAAATGGTTAAGAAATTAAATGCAGTGCAGAAATGTCTTGCCACATTAAGTGGAAATGGGACCAACTGTCAACAAAGGCAAAAAAGTTTGCAAGTACATATTGCAATATTGGACTACAGTCAACAATTCAATAAACTTTTGAATTAATGATGTTAATTACCCAACACTGGTCCATCGTTCAATTATGGAAAATCAAGTTTCCAAAATTTGATACTTTTACAAAAATTTATAAAATTTCAATGAAAGTTTCAATCAAACGTTTCCCCCAATTAAAATTTGCTTACTTTTTTTCCCCAATGGAACTATCAAGCCTTTCCGCGATCCCCCACCCTACTTCCCCTAGCCGCCCTGTACATATTGCACAACCTAACCTCCCTTCTTCTTCCCTCTAATGACTCCCTCCCCAACTCTCCTAACATTGCAGTGACCCTCTCTACATTCCCCTTACCATCCTCCTCCCACCGCCACCGCCTAACCTTCCCCGTAACCCTTCTTGCCGCCCTACGTGAAACCTTCTCTAGCTTATACGGATCCCATGCCGCCGCCCCATACTCCAGGACAGGTCTAACCAACCAACAGACCGATCTTTATCTCCCCGGCTGGCCCCTCTTAGATTTCTCATAACAAATCCCAGAGCCCTATTTCCCTTAACAACTTCTTGCACCTGATCCCCCCAACCCAAATTCTCCGCCAACATCACCCCCAAGTACTTCTAGGGAAACGCCAAAGTCGTTAAACGAGTGAGTGAGCCATGTGTTGAGTACCCGGGAACATTCCTTTTCTTCTCCCTACCCTAGGCCTCCCTAGCCTATCATAGGCTATACAATGGCGCATTATGGCCTTACAGTTGATGCGCCCTTATAGGGGAGATTGGGGTAATAAGGAATTGGGGTAATTGGGAACAAGCCCTATAATTAAGAAATTTAAAGATGTAAATTTTTATGAAAAATTGTTTGGTAATGAACATACCTTCTTCTTTGATAATGTAATCAATTCTACTGAAAACAATAACTTTTGATTGGTGTTTTTAGGACTCTTGTAAGGTACTGCAAAAAAAAGTGTAAAATGTTTCTAACAATGTTTTAAAAATCAAATTTTCCTTTCTTATAAGAATTAATTGTAGTAAAGACTGTATGCTTATTTTACTGCTTACATATGAGAGTGCCTCATTTTGATTTTTGTAATTTTTTATCTCTTTCCTCTCCTAAAAGTAGGGGGTAATTCCTATTTGCCCCAAAAACTTAATTTTTGGGGTAAAAGGGAACACCCATGAGGGGTAAATAGGAATACTAGGGGAAAATAGGAATGAGTCATATAGGTAGTGTAATGCTATATCATAGGGGTAAATGGGAACAAACATGTCTCGTCATGCAGGTAGGGTAATAAGAATCCACAATCATCAACCACTGGAAATTGAAGTAAAATTCCTAGAGCGTAGAGGTAATATCTTTGCTTGGCCCTTGAGGGATGACTTTGACATCATTCAAGAGGCAAATCTTTTCCTAGGCCCAATTAAGCTCATTGGGATCACTAAATTTAATTTAGAACCAGATCCAAAAATAATTCAATCATTTTGGGAAAAGTTTAAAACACAACAAAGTAGCCCTGATGAAAATCTGGGTTAATAAATTAAATGTGAGGGAAGTGTTCCTTATTGCCCCCACTTAAAAAGTGTATATCTTTCCTATTAAACAGTAATTCATGCATAACAATTTCTATATTTGTAATTTTTCATGATACAAATACTTTTTTTAAATATTAACATCATGCTATGAGAAGCTTTGTGTAGTTTTAAGACAAAAATTACAGTTTAAAAAAAAACTGTAATGTCATGTTTCTAGCTATTAAAAAAATACTACAATTTGCATCTGTTCTAACTTTGTCAATAAGCAAGATATCAAGATGAATTCTTTTGCTACTTAATTATACTACAAATACCTATGTTCCTATTTGCCCCATGTATTTTTAATGCACCTACCTTGCTTCTTATAATGCTTGTTCCTTATTGCCCCAAAATGTTGGGGTAATAAGGAACAATATGCGCGTGTAGAAAAAAAATCATTGCATCTAAAATAACACATGAATGCAAAATATTTAATTTTATTAAGAAAGCCAATGTTTCAATGTATCTGATACCACTAAAACATTTATAATATGTTTTTCTAGTTACCTATATGTACCCCTAAATTGAGATCATAGGTCAACTTACACAAATTTGTTCCTAATTACCCCAATCTCCCCTATATACTTAAACTTTAAACCCTATTTATTTACCTATAGGCCTACCGTTTGAACTTAAATGCAAATGTTCCCAGGTACTCAACACATGACTCGCTCACTCGTCTAACAACAACTTTGGCGTTTCCCTAGGCGAGTTGGCTAAGGCGCCGTTATACCCGAAATGTGGGATACGTGGGTTCAATCCCCTGGACCAACCAGAATCCAGGGATCCAACCCTCGGGGATCTTGCCTTCACTTAAATACTTCCTACATAGCCTACATCCCCTGGAAACCTTACCGTGGCATCACCCCCAATATTAAAAAATCTGCACCCCAAGCCGTCCTGCCCTGGAGCCTTTCCTACAACCATCTTGCCCAACACCCTCTTTATATCCCTATCCGTAATTGTGAGTGGGGTGTCCCCCCTTTCCCCTTTCCCCTTGCCACTGCTCTCCTGTATCCCTATTCTCCTGAAACACCCGCCCCCCATAGGAATTTAAAGCCTCCGCCTTATCCTGGTCACTAACGTTTATCCTTTCCCCCTTGCCCTTAAGAGTAGGTATTGCTACCCGTCCTTTTTGTCCCCTTAGTGCTTGTATAAGCTTGTCCCGCTGTCCCTAATCATCATATACACTAGGGAAACGCCAAAGTCGTTGTTAGACGAGTGAGTGAGCCATGTGTTGAGTATCCGGTAACATTCCTTTTCTTCCCCCTACCTTAGGCCTCCCTAGCCTATCATAGGCTACAGTCGAGCATTATGGTCTAAACTATGGCCTAAACTTAAATACCCTATTATTTATACGAATATAATTATCAAACTTAAATGCAAATGTTCCCGGGTACTCAACACATGACTCGCTCACTCGTCTAACAACGACTTTGGCATTTCCCTAGTCTAGTTGGCTAAAGCGCCCTTATAGCCGAAATGTGGGAGACATGGGTTCAATCCCCTGGTCGGGAAAGATTTTGTAATTTGTGGACTGTATTTAAAAAATTATTAAACATGTTTTGAAATGCATATACCGCAGTGTAGTCCATCATCTGTGGCAATAGGGCCTACTATGGTAAACATAGCCAGTACGAAATACGTGAAAATATTGCAAGGTTTTCTCAATCTACGAACGGAATTTGGGGGTACCTAGACGTGCAACATTTGATAGACCTTGTATGGGCACGGCATTTCACGGCCAGGCGAATAACAAACAAAAAAATATCTTTTCAAAATCTAAACCATTGTCGTTAAAATAATTTCTAAACATTGGAAGCCTATTTTTCAATTTATTATTTCTTGTAGGTTTAAATCACAATGGATCTTGCTGATTTTGTTAGCAGTTCTCAGTAAACTCGTACCGGATGTCTGTTTAAAATTTCAGTGCAATCTGTTCAGCGATTCGGCTGATTTTCAACGTACACGCACGCACGCAGATTAACAGAATGAGATCCGTTTGAGTTGAATGGAGATCACTCCGTTCGCTGCGCTCACTCGTTTAATTAACCTCATCATATAATCGTCCCTAGCGTCAACCTAAGCCCTATCAAGTATCTCCTCCCATTCCTTAAGCTTTTCCTTGCCCCTCCCAGTCTTCCGATACTTCCCATACACGCTCCTTCATTTTCCATAATAGGGAGGCCTAGGGGCTAGTGCACACTGCACAACTAGGCTATTCGTAAGTTACGGTCAAATATTTGATTGGCTGTAGGCCTGCTGTAATAATAGTGTAAAGAAATTCGTACGGCTAGTCCGTACGATGAGTGACGAACAGTTGTTTCTATTTAGATTATTTTGTTGTTGTCTTTCCCTGCTAAATTGACTATGTGTTAGTCGGTGGCAGTTTTTTCTTTCCATTTTCTCTCAATTCCCTTGTTTCCTTCTTCCAATTTAGTTTTCTATCTCCTCATTCCTTTTTCTTTTCTTCTAGTTTATCTACAGTAGGCCCTACACTTGTCCGCTGCCCATATTCCCTTCAAACCTCCTTAGGCCTATAGCCTACGGTACCCACAACACAAATGACAAATTAACAAAATCCACACAACTCAGCACAAGACAAAATTTACACAAAGAACTCAATGTAGGTAGGCCTACATTAATTATGATTGTATGCCTATATAAGATTTTTAATAAGTTATAGTTGCTCCGAAGCAAGTAAGCAGATGCGCGCGGTTTCAGCGGGCCAATGAGTGATCTGCATTTTACATCGGGGACCACTGATTGGCTGCAATCCACCCGCCGGTTACGTCAGCATCTGCTTACTGCTTACTACTAATATCTACTTACTTACTTTGGAACAACTATACCACCAGATATAACTAACATAAAAATACAGACACATTCCGCACTAAGCTAAAACAATTAGGCATACTGAAGGAAAAAGCATGCCTACTCGCTCGAAGACTTCTTTGCATATTATACATTCTCATAATGTATGAAAATAAATATTTTTTACTACTATTATTATTAGGTAGTCTACTTAGGCCCTACCTATTAGATGAGGGAGCACAGCTAATGAGTCACAATTATTCAAGTCAAATGGCGCTTATTCTGTCAAATGTGTACATCGAAAATTAGCCGAACGGCCAAACAGATTAGCTAAAATTTTAAACAGACATCCGTGACCAGTTAACAGAGAACTGCTAACAAAATGAGCAAAATCCGTTGCGATTTAAACCTACGCCTACAAGAAATGAAAAATTGAAAAATAGTCTGGAAATGTGTAGGATTTAATTAAACAACAATGCTTTTGTTTATGCAGAAATAATTTTTATCAAATAATTTTTGAATGTCAGGTGGCTACCAAGGTGTAGGGTAGGCCTACCGAATCTTGCATGCTCAAGATTACCCAAAATTTCACCCAGAGATTCAGTAGGCCCTAAACCTTGCAATATTTACTCGTATAACTTACTGGCTATGTTTTCTATATTCCTATGCATTTGAAACATGTTCTATAGGCCTAATTTTTGTACAATCCAGAAATAAAAAATCTAACCCAGCCGTTCTTTGAACCCGGGTATCCCACATTCTAGGTGGGCCTTTTGGCGCCTTAGCCAACTACAGACTAGGAAAACGCCAAAGTCGTTGTTAGACGAGTGAGTGAGTCATGTGTCGAGTACCTGGGAACATTTGCATTTAAGTTGATTGATAAGACTATAAATGATTGGGTTTTGAGTTCAGTTGTTTTTTTAAGCGCGTAAACTGTAAGGCCATAATGCGCCACTCTCACCTATAATAATTGTGTTTTTAGTTTGCAGGAGGCAAAATATCAACCACCATGACTAAAAAGACTGTCAACGTGGCAAGTCGCTTTATGGATGTTCCACAGGACCTTGGGGATTATGTAGTTCTAGGAATGGATTACATCAGAGATAGTCTACGAATGAAAATTGCTATATATCCATCTGGCTATGAGTAAGTATTTCCATTTTCCCTGCCTCTATATTAGACATATGCCTAGTTTATAAGTAGGGTGCTGTACCTTTAACTACAAAGAGCCTAGGTATATATGCAGGCCCAGGTAGTTGGGGAGGTAGAGTAATGAGGAACAAGGAGTAAAGGGGAACAAGGGCTGTAATTCTCTCATTTGAATTGGAAAAAATAAATATGTAATGTTACTAAGTAAATGGATTTAAGTTCATTACAGAGCAAATATAAGGGTAATGCATTACACTTTCATGTTGTAGGCCTACCTGATAGAATTTTATCTTGATCTGAAATTCAGACCAGAAATTCTGAATAGCTACACATCAGTGCCGAGTCATCAGTAACTCGTTAACTAGGTGTACTGATATCTTAGTTATTGGCCGTAAGATGAGTTTGCTGTAAACCTTTAAAATAGATATTTTGCTAAAAAACTTTTGTTTTAGGTTGTTCAAAGATTATCAGTATGATCAATCAGTCGTAAAAGACCTTCAAGAGTACTATCTTCAGTATAAGAAGTCATTGGAGTTGCAAATACAGAACATGAGACCGAGACAAGAGAAAACTTACACGAATCCAGTGCATAGGCCTGCCGCTATATCCCACACGTACGTACCATATACCTTACCATACCGGTTTGATAACCAACTATTAAATTAATGTTCTTTAGAAAAAAAATCCTAAACTCTTGAAATATTGGTCAGCCTATGATTTCTAACGCGGACAGCAGAATAGCAGAAATGTGACTGATCGGGGCTATTTATCTGTCTTCGCTTCCTTACACTAGCAGCAGAATGGCTAATCATCTGACTTATCGGTCTGAACCACGTCAATATTCTACTACCAGAAAACATTTTGATGAGTGGT
Source organism: Sweltsa coloradensis (assembly GCA_024449915.1). NCBI lineage: Eukaryota > Metazoa > Arthropoda > Insecta > Plecoptera > Chloroperlidae > Sweltsa > Sweltsa coloradensis. The sequence goes on from JAMZAV010000181.1 coordinate 82,046, forward strand.
GACTTATCCATATTATGTAGAACACTAAGTTTGGTTTGGAATTTGGATGTAGCCTACTGTATTTTGAATTTTGATGATACCGGTACCTAATAATTTTGTCTACCATGCTTTAGGCACTGTTGTATATCAAGCTGGGATTTATGTTCTCTTTGCTTTCCCAACCTGTCAACCCTTCTCCAATCTAACTAGCCGATAGGCATTTTTCACACTAGAACCAATCAGTCGATTGACACCCTATCACTTTCACTTTCTATCTGTCTTCACCTTTGGGATTGAGATGGGCGAGCCTACTACACCCTCTGGTGGGTCTGTGTTTCCTTGTTCCTTTCAAGGTTAACTCCTTGTCCTGCTGGGGGGCCCTAGCAGGTGATGAACCTGTTAGACCCTTCTCTTTTTTTCCTTCAAGCTCTTCACCTGCAGTCAAGAGCTAGTATAGCACATGTGCCTGTGCCATAGCCAAGAGCTTGCAACTTGAAGTTTCTTTTCCTTTCGTTTTCTGATCCCAGTCACAATTAATAGGGCAGCCTCTCTCGTTGCCTCGGGTCTTGGTTCAAATCCAGGTTAAGACAAGGTTGTTTTGTCGCCCAAGCACCAGAGTCTAGGAGGGAAGCCCCCTCACTGGTTGTGCTGTTGTGACTTTCCACCCTTCCTATCTCTTGCCCTTTCTCTAAGTATGAATGAAGAGGCACCCTGGCCGAGCAACAACAGAAGGGGCAGCTTTTCTCTTGTTGCCAAGGGTCCTGGTTCGAATCCAGGGTGAGTCATGGATGTTTTGTCTCCCGTGCACCAGAGTTGGGAGGGAAGCCCCCTACTGGTTGTGCTGACGGTGTGGCTCAGTATGAATGGTGTGTGAAGTAACCTTGCTGATGATGACAACATGCATGCAGAATTTACTTCTTGCGTGGCCCTACCACAGGTTTGGTTATGTGTTGTGATTTTTGTTTGCATGTAGTTAGCTGATTTTTAGTGGCCACCATCTGCCTGATGAGTCCCAGAAGGACGAAACGCGTCGTGGATTAAGGTAACAACTTTAAATTAGCTGCAGTTGTCATCAGCAGGTGAAAAGTTTTGTTGTCCCCAGTCCTTTAGGCTTACTATCCCTGATATTGTATCTAATTGTGTTTTAATTGACCAATTTGTACTCTTTTATTGAATGAAACTTTTTTAAATCTACATCTATATTGTACATATACACAATGTAAATTGTTTTAATTGTACTAATTATTTTATTAAATGGAACTTATACAAATATTGTAAATGCTATGTATTTGCAATTTTGGTCTAGTAACTGATAATTAATAATTATTTGAATGACTTGTACTCATAGATATCTTAACACCTATAGTGCTAGATGCGCAGTCTCCAATACCTCCGCACAGGCGCGAGTGTACCAAATTGAAGCGTCAATCCCACCCATTCAAGATGGCGGCTTGGCGTTTTAATTTATGCTTTTTTAATGCAATTGAATAAAGTACTTTACTGGATTGTTTGATATGGTTTTAGCTTGTGCAGCATGGTATTGAACAAACAGAAACAATGCAAAGTTATTGCATACGGGAATTTAGTAATCATTTGGTGTTAAAGTCTGATATGCTCACCTGCCAAACTGGCGGCCATCTTTAAAAATATTTTTTCGATTAATCGCTCCCATCTTATTAACATGCAAACTCACCCATTCAAGATGGCTTCCAATTGTCCCGGAAGTGGACCGCTGACTGCTAGTCTAGCCAATTAATGGGATGTCTATGCTTGTACTACAGTAACTATCCCTGATATTGTATCTACATTGCAACTGTTTTAATTGACCAATTGCACTCTTTTATCAAATGGAACTTTTGTAAATTACATCTGCATTGTACATTCATAGGCCTACATTGTAAACTGTTTTAATTGTACTAATTGTACTATTTTATCAAATGAAACTTTTGTAAATATTGTAAATACTTTGTAAATAATACTTAACAACTGTACAGATTTTCCTCATTGACAACTTCAAATACTCGCATGTCTATATGATGTGCATATGAGTGAACACTGTAGAAGGCTTACTTAAATAAATAAATAAATAAATAAATGTACTAGTTTATTTTTACAATTGATAACTATTGTCCAATCAATTAATAATCGATGTTAGTTCAACATGCCTCTTACGATACAAATCTGTTTCAGCAACAATGCTAGTGACGTTGATAATGATAGTCTACCATCATCACCCAAAAGTAAAAGATTGCCGGAAAAAAGTTGTCAATCCTCCAAGATTCTGAAAGTCAGGCAGGCGTTGAATCATGGGGCACATCAGTCATCATCGTAAGTGTGACGATACGTCAATTGAGTATGTTTGTTTATGTTGGTTTAAGGCTGTTTGGCTACAAAAGTACATACCTACCCTAAATCTGTTTCAGCACATGCTAGTGACGTGAATGGTGTCTACATCTCACCCAAAGTAAAGATTGCGAAAAAAGTTGTCAATCCTCACGATTCTGAAAAGTCAGGCAGGCGTTGAATCATGGGGCACATCAGTCATCATCGTAAGTGTGACGATACGTCAATTGAGTATGTTTGTTTATGTTGGTTTAAGGCTGTTTGGCTACAAAAGTACATACCTACCCAAAATCTGTTTCAGCAACAGTGTTAGCGATGAAGATGATCTAGTTCTACCAACAACATCCAAAAAGGATACCAGTTTACCAAAAAAAGGTTCCTCCAAGGAAAAAAGTTGTCAACGTTCCACGACGCGGAAAGGGAGGCGGGCATTTGATCATGGGGCACAAGCGTGCAACATGTCCTCATCGGATGAAGAGTTCATAAGGGAATCTAAAAAGCAGTCGTCGTAAGTGATGATAATTCAATTGAATGTGTTTATTTATACTTGGTTTACGGCTGTTCGGTAACTTCGGTTACGAAAATACGTATGCCTACCCTAAATGTATATAAGACGATATAGGACATGCGTTTTAAGCAAATACCTGTACGCTCGTCCGAATGACACCACAGTTGTTTACAATGTGAGTAGTAGTCAAGAAAGCGGAAACATAGGACTCCATAGCAACACTTTTCAAAAAATTATTTTAAAATAATTTTAAAATATTTAATTGATTTTCAGGTTTTTGGATTTTTTTAATAAGTCTAAAATTGACTATTTTCGAGAATTGATCCTGGCTGATTCACATAAAATATAAAAATCTACGACTGTAGGGCTGTCCATATATATGTTTCATTGACAACTTTGAAAAGTTTCATATAGGCCTCGCCTATACGGGGGATTCACCCTGGCCGAGCAAATCGCTTGTGCCAACTGACAAATGTGTCATATTCTCTGTTTAAACAAGAGATTTACCATATGTACCTGATTGCAAGCCTACCTTTTTTGCCACATTTTCGCAGTTAAAAAAGACACCTTGTCTTGGAATCGATGGCAAACTTGGGCATTTATTCAATACACATTTTGTTAAACTTATAATCGGGGGTCGGCTTGTATTATTTGGTATCAGCTTGCAATCGAGTAAGTAAGTATGGGTAATAGGCTGGAAGTAGGCCTACAGTTCTTCTGAGATTACCAAAACTTTTTTCTATGCAACTTTTATGAAATATTTTTTGCCACATTTTTATTAAAGATAAACTTACTTGTGAAACTGTGAGTAGTTTTTTTTTTGATGTGTCATTATTCATAAAAAAAATATTGCGTTCATTTTTTTTGCATTGGCCGGTATGTGAAAATTCATCTGAGTACTGGAAACGTAAGGTTAGTGTTGGAAAGGTTGAAACTTTCAAATTGAAACATTAAGGCATCACTTGAAACTTTAAAAAAAAAACTTGCAAGATTGATATTTTGTAACTCCCATGATAGTAGATATTATTTTATTAGTTTTAACTTTTAAGGTTATTTGAGAAATATTTGTACGTTATTTTACCTCTTATAGTTGTTGTTTTGACTAGTGTTGGTAGGCTCAACTAGTACCGGTACATGCAAAGTCTAGATGAAGAAAAAGAAGAAGGTTAGTACTATCCACTAAACCAACATGGTTAAGAAATTAAATGCAGTGCAGAAATGTCTCGCCACATTAAGTGGAAATAAGACCAACTGTCAACAAAGGCAAAAAAGTTTGCAAGTACATATTGCAATATTGGACTACAGTCAACAATTCAATAAACTTTTGAATTAATGATGTTAATTACCCAACACTGGTCCATTCGTTTCAATTATTGTGAAAAATCAAAGTTTCACAAAATTTGATACTTTCACAAAACTATCAATGAAAATTTCAATGAAAGTTTCAAAATCTTAAATTTCATGAAATTTTCCAACACTACGTAAGATACTGTAAATTTTAAACTAGCTGCAGTCATCATTGACAGGTGTAAAGTTGTGTGTGTTATCCACCCAACCTGTGACCTCCTGACTAATTCAAGTTACATAGCAGATATCCTCCAGGAAGCCAAGTCTTGAAACCACTCGTTTCAACTCACACACGTTCTGAGTCGAGAAATTCCTCCAAGTCGCTCAAAATCGCCAAATCGGTAGTCTTGGGGACAAGTTCACGAGTCGCACGGTGACTTGGAACGAATGTTTTTTCACGTTTCAAACCACGAGGTATTTGGTAGTGACTTGTGAACTTTGTCAATTTGAGATGATCAAAACAGTTTGTTATTGATTTGGTAGTTATAAATTGTGACATATCAATCTAGTTGAACGTTGTAAATGCAATAATAGATGTAACACGGTGAGCTAGCAACCGGCAAATTAACGTACCCGTATTAAGACATGCATCACCCCTTTCCAAATTGATCAAACACAAAGTTTAAATTAAATATGTACATTTAAAAAATTATCTGACATTGGATATCTAGGCCTACCTTCAAAAACACAACAACAATACAAAAACAAAATAGCACAGCTTTCATAATAAAGAGATCGATTATTTCAATCTAACTAGCTGTGATTTTGATCGATTTTATTTTGTAACAAAGTTTTCTATTGGTCACTATGGGATTGTTGGGGGCGGAGCCTCAAGCCGTGAAAATGGTCCCAAGACTACCGATTATCGTTTACCCCAAGTCACCGGTGACATAGAATAAGCGACTCGACTCACTTCTCGACTCGAAACGAGTGGTCTCAAGACTTGGCCTCCAGGTACCGAGCAACTTCTGTTATTTATTTCCCCCCTCATGCACAAAGATTTACCAACACAAAGTTGTGTCTCGTTAAAAATGGCGGACTTGGGCAAATACATATGTTAAATCATAGGTCTATAAAAACCGTCATGCACAAAGATAGTTGCGTTAGCAGACTTGCGTCCGCGAGTCGCTAGATGCGTCGGCAAACTTGCGGCTACTCTGGGGCCCAAGTTTTGAAAAATGCGTTTGCAGTCGCCTCTGAAAACGAGTGACTTGGTGGGTCACGTGACTAGCAAAACTTACGTTTTGAACCAAATGCTAGTTTTGAAATCATAACTCACGTTTCGAAACGTACGTTTCCACCCACGGCTGAAAAGCTCGTGGTTTGATGATTAGTGATATATGTCATCGCCCCTGTGATTCACTTACGAATCTTTTAGTAATTTCAGGAAATATAAGCTTTCATTATAGATGGCCGTGACTTTGATTTATTATTTGTCATTCGTTAGTTCACATTGTTAGAAAGTATAATGGATGTTTATGTTGAACCGTTATCTTTGTATATCATGTATTACCTATTTTTTTTAAAATTACGCTTATACTATGTATCATTATACACTCGAGAATCGACATTCTACACTAATGACAGCCATCGTAATCGTAGGCAATGTTTTTCACTATGGTTCTTATTTTTAGCGCTAGAGCGCTAGGCGTAATAATACGCAATTCTGATTGGTTGGGGGATGTTTTACATTCACAAAGCTTTGACTCTTTCGGAACAATCGCAACGATGACTAACAGCAACACCCATCTATCCCACAATGTACGTTTTGATTTCAAAACTAGCAATTTACTCAAGTCACCGAAATGAGGTGGGATAGGAATTACGTTTTGACGGTGGCTTGTGGCTGCAAACGCATTTTTCAAAACTTGGGTCCCTGGATGTGACGCAAATGTCGACCCTCATTTTTTTGTATCAGAAAATGAATATTTCACTTAAATGTTTGACCCAAAATACAGTAAAGCAGGCAAAAAGTGTGAAATACTGAGAAAAAGATTACAGAAAAGTTAATAAAAATTGAGTGAGAATCGAACCCGCGACCCTTCACGTAGAAATGCCTCTCGTTGACCACTACTCCAATGTGAGCAATAAATATTTAGAATTTTGACCACTAGGCCTACATAAGTTGCAAGTTACCCAAAACACATTTAATAAAAGTTAGTTGTTTTCTAACAAGAAATACTCTTTTAGTGCTAGAATAATTTATTCCTGTCATTTGGTACTGGTTTAAGCTTGCATTTCGTTTCCATTGATCTCCAAACTTCATCGCCGGTGACAATTCAACCATCTTTGCCAATATTTGCGTCCGCAAACTTATCGGCGCAAGTCTCTGTGCATGAGGGGATAGGCCCTACAAGTTATTAGGGATACATGAAGGTTTTAATAAAATGTTTCGACACAGAAGTTGAAGGACTTGATAGTCTACGTCAATTTTATGATCATGTCACCTTTAAATAATAATACCTAATTCTATGTTAATACCTCTAGTCTAAATTGCAACAAATGTATGAGTCAAATTGTTAGCGTACTAAATGACAAATGCATAATGTATCTAAGGCCTAGGTTTAATGGGGTCTGGATTAGTTTACTAGGAGCTATAAAGCTAGTTGATTTATACAGGCCTATACTTGCTCCAACCAAAGAATGCAGGTGCTTGGCAGTGGTGGGGGTTGAATGAATGTACGGTAAATGGAATGTCGCCTTTGTGTATGAAAGTGAAATATCTTTTACCAACGCAAGCAAAATTTATCTGTGCTAGATGCATGCTGAGCTAGCGTGAATAGAGTTGACAAAGTTGTTAGGTTGGGAAAACAATTTCGAGCCATCTGCATTCTTTCGTTGGGGCCACTATACATTATGAATTTTAATATACTGTATTTTTCTTTTTTCCAGAGCTCCTGTGGTGAAAAAAAACAGGTACCTAAAGTCAATTTCTTTCTCAATATAATATTGTTAGACTGAAGACACATGTGTTTAGTGATTGGTTTCCCAATTAACAGCACCCTTTTCCACTCATTCTTCATTTTGTAGTCATTCGGAAATAAATAAATGAAAGTACTGTATATAATATCTGTTTTCTTTGATGAGCACTGTGGCACCAAACATTATTTCTTTGTGTTAGGTTGGGATATATTTGAGAAACCCCTACCTCTTGCATGATGTTCCGCGGTTTCCATGCTATCGCTACCCCCGAAATAATCGTTTGCGGTTCGACCACTTGGCTGCGCTAGTGTTCCTTGTTTTCTCGAATACATTACAGTAGTTGTGAGCAGGGCCAGTTCTAAGGATTTTTCTAGCATAAGCGAGATAGCATTTGACCATCTCCCAACCCTGGCAAAAATAAGATAACTACATGCACAAGATCGGCTAATTAGTAATCTAATACGTACTACATAATACAATTTTCCATCTTTCACAATTCATTTTATATGTGCGTCAAGGGCAGGGCGTGTTAAATATAGCACACCACTTTATGAAACAGTGGCATATGCAAGTGAATTAGCATCCTGACCCCTGTATTCACTAAATACAGGGAGAAGGGTGTGTACAAAGAGGATGGAGAATGGAAAATATAATTTTACAATGTGTGTTATCCGTCTGGGCTTGGGGCAGAAAAAAAATATTTCCAGACAAGCATAGAAAATAGCTGTTTAATGTAAAATTAATGGGCTAGTACATCAAAACCAAAATTTGCCAAAAGTTTTTAAATATTCCCCCCCCCCCCCCCCCCTCAAAAAAGTATTAAAATTATCAGAAAAAATTGCAATTTCATATTGGCATTGTACCCTTAGAACCTGAATTTCTGAAATAAATTAAATGGTACTCCAATGGGTTAAATAAATAAATTTGTATCTAGAGTCTACCCACTCACTCACATTAATGATTTTTCAGGGGGGACATAAAATTTAAAGCGGACCAAGTGCCAACCAGAGAAGGCCCCATGTGCTGGACAGATCAAATTACATGAGGGTGGGGAATGGTAGTCTCTAGCTATACTCCCCTCTAAGCCCCCTAGTTTCGGAAAGAATATATCACTCCAGTACTAATGATTAGCAAGCCAATCAATGGTCAAACTATTGAAAATGTTGAGATCTGAGCTTTGACGATCTGACCGACTCCTTTGGCCGCCTTTTGCAATTAAGAAGAGACGAGACGGGAGTGCAGATTTATGGATACATCCATGTTTGGTGAAGTGTTGAATGTTACATTTGTTATACTATACTAGGCCGCTTCGCGAACACTTTTTTTAGTCGCGTTGATGGATGAGCTTTTTGTAAGTTGTTAATTTGCGTGGGATCTCTTTACTTTTGCGAATGCTTTTTGAACGCATTGTAGGTGATTGTAGTAAAGTTTCTATTGTTACTTGTTAATTGTTATTATATACCTCAAAAAACTATATTAAACCCTGTATTTATATGGATTCTGGCTATCTTTTTCAACTTTTTCTTTCAAAAAGTAATACATCACCATTACCTTAATGTCCATGTAAAATATGAACATTGTAGCCCCACCCGTTTGGTCAGAATCGTCCCAAATGTCACGAAAATATTGCACTAAAAATCGGGAAAAAATCTTAAAAGTACGATACAAACAGACAGAAAAAAAACAAAAACAAAAAAACACCCGAGCTAAAATTTTTTTTGGGGGGGGGTCATTGAAATTAAGTCTTTGCTTTGCTCATCCAAAAAACCATAATTTGGGATCTAGACATAAACTTGCTCTTTCAACATGAAAAATTGGTTAAAATTAGAGTCTTTCTTCTTCTTTTCATATGCCCGCATTTTTGGCTTACTGGGCCATCATGCATTTTCTGGTTTTCCAGTTGAGACAGGCATCTTTTTCCTCATTGTTCATGTCAAGTGGAAGGGACATCAATTTTGTCTTTTTAATGACTTGAACATCTCATCAGGTACTCTCTGTTCTGTTCTTCCCCCCAAATAGACTGCAAGTACTGCTTTCAGTGATTCCTATCTGATGTACGAGCTTTCCAAGCAGATCATCTCCTGTTTGAAGCCTAAATTGTACAGTAGCTGCTGTTCATCTATTTCCATGATGTTTGACATTTCTAGTAGTTATCTTTTGCCATGTTTTCCCTTTCCCTTTATCAATTAACTCTTTTTGCACTCTCCTGGTTGGTTGCTGTGCTAAGATGTGCCTTTACTGATGAATGTGACAGTTTCTTGACTACTTGGGGCATTTTGCTGCCTCTCTTTGCCAGGTAATCTGCCTGCTCATTATTACTGTACACTTCACAATGTGCTAGAATCCATTGCGTCTCTACCTCTCTGGCATCATAATATAGCCTTAGCAGCAGTACCTTGCATTCTTTCACCTCATAATCCACCCTCTCTTTACTAACAATGGCATGAATTGCCGAGAAGTGAAGAAGTGTCGGGGCCCCTAGGAGGGCGCCCTAAGCGGCCCTGGTTGTGAGTGTGATAGACTATGCAAAGTTTTCATCAAAACAATAAATAAACACAATTTTCTTAAATGCATGTGGAAATTTTATGAATCATAATTGTAAATTAAAATTTACTCACCAACTTAAAACCGAATTTCTTTGATTTGTTTAAAAATTGCAGACAACCGTATTCCAGACAAGAGAAAATTCTTATTCTTAATTTTATCAAAGAACGTGACTTCTATGATCAAGTGAAGGGGAGGGCCATTTGGAAGTTGTTGGAAAAGAAAGACACACTTAAAGGCAGAACGTGGCAATCAATGGCAGAGCACTTCAGAAAACAAATATGGCCCAAAATAGACACATTCCACTCGTGTTTGACAGAAGAAGAAATTAGAAAATTCAAACGGTAAGTCTGATTGTTTGGGTTGGAGTAGGTACTTTTAATGCGGTGGTTCTTAATCTTTTTTATTGGTTCTCCCCTTGAGATCAGTTCCTTGTCCTTGTGCCGCATGTTTCCTTAAACTTGAATATATGTTCTTGTTATTTAGGAATATTTCTTTGGTATATATTCTGTTAAAAGAATGTAATTTAAATTATATGGAAAGAAAGATAGCAACGGATAGTTGCCATCGGGAAGGAACGTACTATGTAGGATTCATGTTTGCAGGGGGTATGGTATCTTTTTAACCCCTGTAGTATTCAAAGTGGAAATAATAAGGCAGTTTCGTGGGAAAAGGACCAACACGGTGGGTTTGAGGGGCAGAACCCCGTAACAATAGCGCCGCAGGCAAAAATTAGGAAAAACCTTTTTTTTAGAGTGCGTTTGGTGTGTTAAAAGAAAGGAGTGGGCTGAATGCAATACCGAAACAATGCAGTTTTTGTATAGTGGAAACTCTATAAAACCACCAAAAACAATTTGAAAGCCGACTATTTTGTGAATCCTGGTGGGTTGAGGGAGTAACTGCCCTTGCCAATATGTCCCAACACCCTTGGCATAGATGGGAACCTGTAGACCTAGGACATGTGTGGTAGTCTCATTTTGAAGCTAAATCAGTATTTTTAATATTTTATTTTCTATTTTGCAATTATTATTATTATTATTATTATTATTATTTGAATATTTAATATGTGTTTGCCCATCTCAGCGCCAGCAATATTTTAAAGTATCAATTTCAAAAGTGGGATGCGGCCAGCTATATGTCAATAGTATAAATAAATACTATTTTGTTATTACCGTAGCTTATTGTTTGATACGTATTTATTTATTTATTCAATTACATGTTGCCATAATCATCATCATCAAGACCGCACTCTTGTTTTGACCACTAATACAAATCATCATCTCTAGTATGCAATCAAGTAAATAAATAAATAGGCCTATATCATAATATGTTATACTATATGTTATAACGTTATATTATAACGTCGACAATGAGTAAGTCAAACCGATGTGACGAAACAACCCTTAATTTAATTTTAAAATTATAACATAATATCATGTACCAATATAAATTAATCATAAAATAAAATAAAATTTGTTTATTCACAGTCATACAAAAATAGATAGTTACAGGTACGATCGGCGTCGGAAGTAAACCAAGAGTAGGCCTAATCTTTCATGAATGCCACCGACACTCGCTTGGCAAATCTCGGATTAGGCGGTCTTTAAAATTCACACTAACTAAGCTAAAGCTAGCACTAAATACACTAAGGTAGCCCCAGCAAATTGTCAAATTGTGGACGTCTTGCCCTATTTATGTCACTAGAAAAACTGGCCCTAATTGATTTACAGAAAGCCTGCGCTAAGGTTATGCAGTGTTTGGTGAATCCAATAATATATACAAACCTTGTGTTAGTATTAACCTCGCCCTTGGCCCAGTATTTAAAAATCCCAATAGGCCAAATGCTACGTAAAGTATGGCTGCCATGTTTCCTCACACAGTCTGCTAGATGACGACAGCGAGTGATATCGCTGTGAATATAGCGACGCCAGAACAAACCGAATATTCACGAGCGAGGTCGATAACTTATGATCGATGGTGTACCGTACTTGTATAAATATATATAATATAAATAATTTTATCATATTTGTATAAGAAATTGATACAAATAAGTATAGTAGTTGAGTGTTGTATGAAGTTGAAGGCCTACATATTCTTCCCTAACCTGACCTCTTTACTAATTCAAAATATACATCATCATTTTCCATTGCCGTTTCCCTCTTCTGGTAGGATCAACTTGGGTTTGCAACCCGTTTTTTCCACTTCTTTCTATCCTCCAAGAATTGTATCTCTCATATCTTCCCAGTTCTCTCCTCTTGCCTTTAAGTCTTTTTTTTTTTTTTTTTTTTCTTGTGCAAAGTTGGCCTCTTCAGCCATTCTTCTGTCTTGCTATCCAATATAAGACTGCCTCCTTTTCTATCCTGCTCAGGTCATCGGGCGGGGAGTCAATGTCATTCTTGAGGGCGGCGCATCTGAAGAGATGCGCTCTGTCTTGATCTTCTAAATTACAAAGTTTGCAGGTGGCCGGTTCGTTTGTAATGTTGAAGCGGTGCAGGTGGTGCTGCAAGACGTCGTGACCGGTTACAAGCCGGAAATGGGCGGTGGCCGTCTTCCTCGACCAGTCTTTGTCTGGCCCTTTTTTGATCTCGGTCCACCAGTTCTTTAGTCGTGAAGTCTCTTCTGTGGTGTTTCTGAAGATTCTTGATCTTAGTTTTGACATTTTGGTAGGAGAGAGGCGCTGCTGGTGGTTGCGGTCTTTTGTGGCACTTTTGGCCAAGAAGTCTGCCTTTTCATTCCCCATGACTTTACAGTGGCTGCGGATCCATAGAGTCTCTAATAGTTTGTTTTGCTGTCGGATGCCGACAAGGGAGTTTTTGAAAAGCAGCGATTTAGGATGGAGGTTTTTGCTGCTTGAGAGACAAATTGGATGGCTGAGACGCTGTCGCTTAGGATCACAAAATTTTTGTCTTGTTGAGGGGGAAGGCGGGGGTCTCGGCGATTTTTTCGGCCGCCCTGGCAATGGCTGCGACCTCAGCGTCGAAGTATGTTTCGCCAGCTCCCATTGGAGTGGCTTCTTCAAAGAAGATGCAGTGGATGCCGTAACCTGTTCTGTTTGTAGTCGAGTCATAGGAGCCGTCTGTGAAGATGTGCACCCACTCTTGAAGAGGAAAGTGCTTCTTCAGGTGCTTCTCGGCAAGCTCTTTCAGTTCTTTATGGTCATGGTCATCTTTCTTCTCGATGCCGTCAATTTTGGTCCCCGGGCAAGCTGATTGGACTTGTCCGGCAGAAGCTCTGAGAGTGGTACTGTCAAGTGGTGCACGTGGTGCTTCTAGGAGGATAGGACAGTTTTTACTCTTCAGTTGGTGGACTGTTTCAGCAAAGTTAGTGTGCGCCTTGACTTTTGAGGTTGGGTAGTTGAGCCATTTGTCGGGGTTTAGGCGCGCCAGTTTTTCGTGCAGTTGGACAGCGCGCTGCTCTCTTCTTAGCTGTAAGGCTCAATTTGGCTGAACCACTCCATGGCGATAATTGGGGTGGTTTTCACTGCTCCCGTTTTTGAGGCGAAGGGCTCGATTTGGACTCTGTCGACATGGCTGGCGTGCGTTGCGGCGGCGGCAGGAAAGACTTCGGTGCCGTACTCAATGGCTGGTCTGATGTACGTTTTGTAGGTCAGCGCCAGAGTGTCTAGTTTTGCGCCCCAGGACACACCGGCTACCCTTTGAAGGAGTCGTAGTCGTTTTTGGCCCTTCTCTGCAGCCTTTTCAAAGTGGATCTTGCCGGTCATTTTTTGTCGAGAGTCACGCCAAGGTACTTCATCTCATCCGTCTGTTTAATCTGTTCGCCATCAAGAGTGATGTTGAACTTGAAGGGATTGTGACTCATCGTGAAGTAGGTGCAGATGGTTTTGCTGCACTTTGATCCAGCCTGCAGCTATCGTCATGGCGAGGCCCATTTTTTGCTCCAGTCCAACCGGACATTTTCCTGTGAAGAAGATGACAAAGTTGTCTGCAAAAACTTTGACGATAAAGGCCAGGTATTCGATTCAATAGTTTGATGAGCCCATTGATTGCAATTTTGAAGACGGTCGGCGCTGTGATTGTACCTTGAGCAACTCCGGCTCGCGTCTTACGTGTTTTGGCTATGGGCACCTTTGTGACCACCTTGATACGCCTCTTGTTAATGAAATCATGGAGCCATCTGACAATGTTGTTTGGTACTTCATCTTTTATCATCTGCTTGACTGCCCATGACCGGTCGGTGGAGTCGAAAGCTCCAGAAAGGTCGATGGAGACAGCCAGTGTGCTTTCACCTTTGCTGAAACCCTCTTTGACTGTCTGCGCAAAGTAGGCGACTTGGTCTGTGGTGCCTCGGTGTTGTCGAAAACCTGCCTGGTCTTCGGCGATGATGTAGTTGCTTTCGAGGTAATTATCCAAGCGTGCATTGACTATTTTCTCAGCCGTCTTTGCAAGGGCGCTTGTGAGGGCAATTGGACGATAGCTGGCAGGGTCAGAGGCGTCTTTCTCAGGCTTCAGAATTGGCGTGATGAAGGCAATTTTCCAGCTTGATGGGACTTCACTGGTCCAGGAACTGTTTATGAGGTCGAGGACAAGTTTCCGTGCCTTAGGTCCCAGGTGTTTAAGGAATTCAACATGAATCTTGTCAGGGCCAGGCGCTTTTTTTTTGTCTAGTTTGATGATTGCATAATCCAGCTCCTGGGAGGTGAAAGGCCGATTGTAAGCGTTGTTTGGCATGTGCTTGTACTTAAATTTTGGCAACTTTTTTGGGTTCTTTCTTAGAGGGCTGCTTATGGTGGTAAAGTGTCTGCACAGGACATCAGCCTTTTCTTTGTTAGTCACTGCCATATTTCCTTTATAGAGAAGAGGAGCATTTTCTTCTTCTGGCTTTGCTTTTTTCCCACATAAGTTGGAAGTGTAGATGTGAGCCTTGTAGGAGTCTTTTCTATAGTCCAGATTCAACAGAAAATTTCTAAATTTCTGCTCTTTTTCCTCGTCGATTGCTTTGGTGAGGTTGTTTTGAGCTTCAAGAAGCTTTTCTTTGCTGGTTGGGGTCTTTTGCTGTTCTGTATCTTGTCTACATTTTTTACGCTTTATCCTCAGATTTTCAAGCTTTCTGCTCCAAAAGGGTTTGTAGTTTTTTCGGGAGCCTCTGGGAATGTGTTCGCGTGCAGCTTCCAGTATTTTCTCCTCCAGCAGTTTTGTATCTCGATGTGGGTTGCCCGAGAGATGGGTGGTGGAGGCCAGATTTTCCATGGTTTTTGTGAAGTCATTCCATTTTGCCGTTCGGAAGTTCCACCTCAGGTAGGGATACTGCTCATTTTTGAAGCTGCTCTTGATGGCGCTGATTTTAATCACCTTATGACCCAACCCTGAGGGGCAATCGAGATTTTCTTGTTTAGGTTCATCCGCAAATCATGAGTGGGCCATGACAAGATCTGGTCGGGAAGTGTAACCGGAGGCGGAGAGGAAAGTGGCCCTGTTCTCCTTGTCCGGGTCCTCGAGCAGGAAGAGTGCGTTCGAGTAGACCAATTCTGCTACAGTTTGTCCAACTGGAGTGGTCGACTCGTAGTCCCAATTTTTGTGCGGAGCATTGAAATCGCCAACGATGATTGTGTTCCTCGAAACGTTGATGGTTTCGAGGGCAGCTGGTATGTTTTGTGGAGGGTTGTATAGCATATGAATGGTATACTTAATTTGTCCCATCCAGACGTCCAGGGAAGTGATTTCAATCTTGTCGCCACTAAGCTCCATTTTATGTGTGACTGTGAAGGTGGAGATCAGGGTTGACCTCACTCCAACGATCAAGCCTGAAGAGATCGTTCTGCTTCTCTCCAGGATGTGGATGACGTAGTTGGGAGTTTTAAGGTCACTTAGATTTTTGTCTGTTTTCTCTGCCATTTTTCCAGCCTCTGAGATACAGAATACATCTGCATTTTGTTCGTAGATAATGCTGTAGATCTCGTCCAGTTCTTTGGAGACGCCTCCTGCGTTCCAGTATATTTTAGTTGGTTTGTGGTCCTGATAAGGGCCGTTTTTTACTAGGTGAACATCGGATGGAGCCATGATGGATAGCGTGGCGTGGTGCGGCGACTTTTGGTTACGGGCTTCTGTCCCCTATCCAGGGGGCACTTGATCTTTGACTTGTCGGTCGTGTAGTAGATCGGAAGCGTCGTCGAAAAGCCCCCCACGCCTCCCAGCCAGCGAGTGATATCGCTGTGAATATAGCGACGCCAGAACGAACCGAATATTCACGAGCGAGGTCGATAACTTATGATCGATGGTGTACCGTACTTGTATAAATATATATAATATTGTATATTTAATTAAGATACCCAAAAACTAAATATTAAATAAAATCTACTACATATAAATAATATTTATCATATTTGTATAAGAAATTGATACAAATAAGTATAGTAGTTGAGTGTTGTATGAAGTTGAAGGCCTACATATTCTTCCCTAACCTGACCTCTTTACTAATTCAAAATATACATCATCATTTTCCATTGCCGTTTCCCTCTTCTGATAGGGTCAACTTGGGTTTGCAACCCAATTTTTCCACTTCTTTCTATCCTCCAAAAATTGTATCTCTCATATCTTCCCAGCTCTCTCCTCTTGCCTTTAAGTCTCCTTCTATGGAATCCTTCCATTTCTTCCTTGGTCTCCCCAGTCTTCTTGTTCCTCTCTTGGGTATTCTATCTTCCTACTCGTTCCCACCCTATCACTATCTTCTCTACACCCAGCATTCCTCCAATGTCCGTGCTTTTTATTCTGTCCCTTCTCTTCTTGCCCACTGTGATCCTCAGGAATCTCATCTCTGCCGCCTGCTCCTAGGTCTAGGTTTCTGCTGCCTACGTAAGGATCGGTATGAAGTTGGTCTGATATACTGTCATCTTACACTGAATAGTGAATGGGAGTACATTCAGAATAAAGGGAGGCAACCGGTTGCTTGTATTTTGTTCAATTATTCATTGTATTAATGTGTATATAACTTGTGATTTTTAAAACCCTTTTATTTCTTTTTTAGTATTAGATATCCACGACCAAGTTAATCTGCAGGAAGTGCATCAACAGCCAAGTGATAGGAAGAGAGAATATTAGTCTGTGCCCAGACAAGAGGGCTGTGGGACAATCGTTTAATGTAAAATGGTAATTGGTAGATTTGGGCCAAATTCAGATTTGCCGATTCCGATTGTGTGCGATCCCGATTCTTCAATGATTCTGATTCTTTTACTAACCAACCTTACAGCCAACGGCAACAAACAACCAGTTTGAGGACGGTTATGTAATGTAATGAATTTGAATTTGGAATTGAGCTGTTTTTATTCTTCTACTTCTCCTATAACACTTATTATTTATTTATTTGATTATTTAACGTCTATCCTATTCAGTTAAAAAACTGATTTACAAAGGAGCACAACTAAATTAAGCTCCTTACACAGATGCAGACACAACAATGAACTACAGTTAAGTAAATATTTAAATACTAATATTACAACAACAAGGTATTAAAACACAATAATTTTGGTATCAAATTCAAAAAGGATATTAAATGCAATTAATTACCTATTGAAGCAAATATAAAAAGGGGGAAAAAGAAAGAAAAAAGAAAAAGAAAAGAAAAAAACTGATTTATTAGATGATCCCAAACGAATATGAGGTTTGTCAAAAATCAGGATCAGCAAATCAGGGAGTAATCAAACTTTCGCGAAAGAGACCATCAAACGGGAATCTTCATTCTTGTGTTCAAATCTTGATAACAATATAGTACAAAAGATCTTGCCAAAAATATAATTATATCACTTAAACTGGAAACATGAATAAACCTGAATAAACTTGTTTCAGTGGGGGAAAGGTACAGAAGGACGACAGCTTCAGATATATAATTATTGGAAATTGTATAAGTCAAAAACTGATCACATTAATGATACAGGACACCTAACTCAAGTTGAGAGCTCTCAAGATGGCCTGAGCATAACTCCTTGTCTGGGTCCTCGCCCCTTGTTAACTCCCACGTAGTCTAGCGATAGTCTTTCAAGAGGATCCAGAACAATTTGTCTACACATGCCCTTATGTAGGAACAGAATGTCACATCTTGAGAAAAACCTTCAATGCTAGATATTTAGACAGTCTCCTCTTTCTTGCATACAAAACTCTGCCCTATATTTGTATACACCATTTTTGTAGCTCTGTTTTGCATTAGCCCCTACTTCTAATTTGTGTATGTTGCTGTGGTCGGATGCCAGGCAGGGACTTACTTGTTTTATTACTTAAAAATACCATTACTATTTTGTTCGAACTCCAGTCGGAGCAAACTTTTACATCAATGGTCTTTGCACTGCCACTTTCTCAAGCTTGTAGCGCAACCTTAGTACAAGCCCAGTCTAGATGATCCATACTGCCTTGCCCAAACAACTATTAGGAGTGATTCATTCTGTCACGCCTGGCTACTCTGTTGATGATTCGTAGCAATTAGGGCCGGGAATACGGTGGCGCCACCTGCGAAAAGCTTTGCGAGCTAATCCCAATTTCTATCACACAATAATTATTTTGCTGATGCTAGTGCGGGAACATATGCAAGCTTGGGTTTCTGATGGTTGCAGCTGAACAGTTAATTGTTTCATATTTTGCAGGAACGTTATGAAAGAACCAATATTGATGTATAACTTAGTAAAAAATGGAAAATCCAAGAGTTCTAGTGAACTATTTAGCTGATAAGGATTTAAAAAATTAAATTGCACATTCAGTAGATTTAAGAAGTTGGAATCCAATAAGAGGATTCGTTTTGAAAAAAAAAAAATACTTTGAAAAACATTGCCAGTTTGCAAAAATGTAAGAAATGCATGAACTGGATCCCATTGATGGTTTCTTGATTAATGTTCATAAAATATTACATATTTAGTTTTGACAGTTAAACAAAAACAACAGAAAGCTGGTAACGTAAACTCGCTTCTGCATCAGCCATAGTGAGTGCTCTTAATAGTTAACCACAGAAAGCCAAACACGTAAACCGGAATGTCTACCTACATATTTCAGGTTACCAAATTCCATGACCTTTCCAAGTTAGCCAGTTTGCAAATTTGGTTGGCTGGTAATATGCAGTGAAATAAAAGAACTAGTTATGCCCCATCCATGATATAAATGAATTGATAATGGGAGGCCATAGGCGAGAACTAGGAACAAATCTGGATTATTAATTCAATTTGGTGATCGTTGTAGAGTTTATAAAGAATCTTTGATTTATTTAGGTCCTTGGTTTTCAGGTTTTCAGACTTGTAGACACCCTGGCTTAATTTTGCGACCGCACTAGCTTTATTTATTTATGAATTAGCCACATACAGCATTTTCTGCCATTTTCAAGTGACCAGTGTTTGGTGATGTATGATGATGATGTTGAAGACGAGGAGGGGAAACATGGTACCGGCATGTTGCCTACGCCTTTTGAAAAGTACCAAGGGGACAAACAGCTTTACGTCCCATCTGAAAGGACGGTGTAACATTGTCAAGTCATATAGGTTCCTCCACTAACCCGGACTGCCGAGCAGACGTCAAGGAGAACGAAGCTGTCACACAAGCTTTCGAACCCTCGTCTGCTCTAGCCAGCGGTATACGTGTGTCTCAGGGCTGAGCGGTACCCACTCTACCCCTGACCACGCCCAAAGGTCGCTTAACTTTAGTGTTCGAATGAGAACCGGTTAAACGACCGTGGCTAAACCGCTTGAGTGAGTTCTCTACAAAAAGACTTAAAAATCTATCATTAATCATTATTACCATTATTATGTATGCTGGTAGTTTTTAATTACATTTGGCCTACTTTTTCAAATGAAACTCCAAGCTTCAACCATCCCCTGGTTTGACCCGTAAGTAGGAGAGTACGTTCCCCCCTCCTCGTTACCTTCATGACATGCAACAAGGATACTTGGCTTCTATGCCAGAGAGTCCGCAGTCTTGAGTTCCCCGTCACTCGATGTGTTCAGAACTGGCTTACTCCGTTGTGTGGGTTCATCCCCATTTTACCTAGACTAGTTTCATAATCATTCACTTCGCCATCATAGTGCATAATATTGGTTAGTGCAGGTTCGAATAAATATGATACGTTAAGCTCAAATTCATTCGTTCATCTACAAAGGTAGGGTAGGTTTCGATTAGTTTTGAACCTACTGGAATTTTGTTTTAGGTTACCGGTACCCCAAAAAAATGTGAGTCACCAAACCATTTGTAAAAGGGAGAAACCGCAAACCCAAATTGCCACGAAAAGTGAAACAACAACCAAAAGTTTGTTCCGCCAATGGAAAAAGTCGGCTGCTACACGTGCCGTACTCCCCTTGTCTACACCCAAGTCGAAAGAGAATGTCGTAGCTACTACCGACAGGCCTGGGCCGTCTCATAAAGATTCTACCACACCCTGCAGACCATTGCGTTCAAGTTCCGAGTCGTCCTCCGAGACCCCTACGGGGTTCGGGCTTTACCTTGACAAACTGATACAGTACAGTCCGGTTACTGTACTTATGCGAGTATAGGTCTCGGGTAAACTTAAAATTTAAATTAATCAAGTTCAAAAAGTGGTGTGTGGCCATTATGTCAAAAGTATGACTAAGTGTATTTGTATAATAAAGTTTTAAAATTTGACTGGTCAGAATAAGGGTGTGGCCATTATGTGAAGCCTTGTTGTCAAAAGTATGACTAAAAGGGGTATTACACTGGGGTTGCTTTAAACTGGCTCCCAGTTTTTGGTTGGGTTTTTATGGTACTGAGCATACACACTTTTGTTTTAAAGTGAGCAGAACAAATGTGCACATGCTCAGTACCATAAAAACCCAGCCAAAAACTGTAACCAGTTGGCGTCGACTCCAGTGAAACCCCTTTAAGTGTATTTGTATAATATAGTTTTAAAATTTGACTGGTCAAAATAAGGGTGTGGTCATATGTGGTAGTGGCCTAGATTCGAGTAAATATGATAAATTGATGATCTGATATTCAAGTAAGTTTTTATATACCTAATGTAGTATTCTAGTTTTGTGTAGGCCCTACTACTGCAGTGTATATTTTTAATAGTGACATTGTTATCTCAAATATTTTTGTAAATGATGTATTTTGTATTTTACTATGCAATATAAATTTTCTTAACTTTGATTTATGATGATTTATGATTTGATTTATGTAAAAGTAGTTTCAGAACTTGTACACACCATCGCAAAGTACTGCACGCATATTGGCAACGATTGCTTTTGATGGATGTGTCTGTGGCCAAGCTGAAAAACTGGCTCGATTTTAATGGTGAACTTAAAATACCTTCAACATCTTGTACAGTTTTTGGGTCTAAAACACTTTTTCACACAGGTGTGAGATGCAACCTTAACCCTTCTTCTTGCACACTTCAAAATCGCATGACAGCTTTTTGTGTTTTTTTATGAGCTTACTACTGCAATCCATGCTATTGTACCTAGTTCAAAATTGTGCTTCAAAGTGTGATATTGATAAACCCAGGCTGTAACATTGTCGGCAGCTGCTATAGGCCAATTTGGGGTCACGCAAGCGATTTACATCTTGGTTGTTGAATCGGTGGGTGGGGGTGGGAAAATGTTGTATTTTTAAACTTATAACTTAAGTTGTATTTACACAACTGTGGAAATACGGGGAAAGTGATACCCGTGTAGAGTAGATACGGGATGCGGGAATTGACTGGGAAATACGGGAGAGTTGGTAACCCTAGCTGGAGGGAAGTTAATACCCTTGAACCCACCGCAATGACTCTCTTTGTGCCAGTCTGTCATTTGGTTTAGGCCAGAGAGTGACGAGTGGACAGCCACAAAGCTGTGGTTGTAGTTGCCGTGCTCAAATCAAGTCCATCTGAACTTCAACCACTTTCCGGTTTGGTTCCTTTACAAGTTGAACTCTACAATAACAAGTTTTCCCATTCTTCATAAGCACAATCATGATGTTACGTATCTACATTGTTGGTTACCAACGATGGACAGCCTGTTAAAATGTAGGGAAAATACTTAGTGGCCATAATCCCTTGCATGCATGCATCCATTGTTGTTAACAAATATAATGATGAATACTTATAAAAAAACAGGCCCAGATTTACAAAAACTCATTAAGTACGTAAAAAAATATCAGACAATTAAATTTCATTATTTTTCATCAAATTTACAAATAGAAAGTTTGTCTGTAGTTTACATACTAGTACATAATTATTATGTACAGTGGTAACTCTACCTAATACCGTATTGTGCCGAATATAGGCCGACAAAATCACATCAACATCAAATTTTAAAAAAGGAATATTTAACGAAATTATTTTATTTTATGTGTCGTTATTCCTGCGGTCTATTCCCGCGGAGCTCGTGCCGACGTCGTTTTTCCCACGGAGCCCATGTAGCGATATCTCTACGCGGACCGGTTCTTATCGCCCAGTCAGGTGTTCTGCATCACACTTCACTCGTCAGTAGGCCTGGAACTACTATGGAGATAGCGTCGCGTCCTCCGTGCCTGCCATATTGTTGGCGTAGCGCCAGACAGAAGCAGTAAACTATACGTATTTCCTTATCACACAGTACTGTAACTTGGTGTTTTAAATTGGCGCATAAAAATGCCGATGCTCGCATATAGGTAGAGAAGGGATTTTGAGACCAAAAATAATGAATAAAAGGTCGGCCTATACTCGGAAAGTATAAGTTTTGTGTTCTTGTTATATGAAATAATTATTCATTGTGTTAGCAATGTTGGAATCAGGACAAACAGAACAGACTACCTATTTTGATAAGAAAGATTCCATTAGGTATGTCAATGATTTCCATTAACGGTTGTAGAAGCAGAATACGGACGCTCTAAAATGTAAAGTATTTTTATTTTTTGGAAGTTCTTATGTAGTACATATTTTATTTGGGCTACTAGTGCATAGGCTTTAATCTAGTCCTAGCCCATTGATATAGTGACAGTCACATTTGCATACACATTTAATACTACCAAGTCATTTGCTTAAGTTAAAGGTGATAATTTATCTCTTTAACCCGAGAGTAGTCGCGTGTGGTCTTTTAGACCGACTTTTTTTTTCAACAGTTGGGTTTTTGTACAGCGCGCATGCGTGGCTTGTCTAGTTCCGCCTACCTTCCCAAAATAGATTTGCGAAGCCAGTGTGCAATACGCGATTCAGTGTTCTGCAGAACTTCATCTAAGATAAGAGGTCCTGTTCGGTTGCTTGGTCTTTTCGACCGCTGCGCGACTACTAAGGGAGTCAAAAATATGCATACTCATCACTATTATGAGACATGTATTTTGTTATTGTAGGTTGATTATTCTTCAACATAGTGTTGGCATAATATTTCTGTCTTGGTTTACAAATAATTCGAACTACAGGGTGTTTCAAAACATATTTTTATACCTTTTTGTTGGTTTGCACCATTCTGTGTTTGATTGATTATTGATTGATAATTGATTAATTTAACCATGTATGCTGTCACATATATGATAAATTATCTTATATTGGTAATCAAAACGTCATCCTAACGTTATTAGCCCATAATAAACAATGCGGTCGAAAGGACCGGGCGCGACTACCTACGTTACAAACAGGGGCGCGACTACTCTCGGGTTAAAACTGTTGAATATTGGCATGAAAATGGCAAGGACAGGGGTGTGGACATAGATGAAGGAAAATAACTTAAATATTACTGAAGTTTATTTATTGTACATAATAAACAGAGCAGAACTACAATAGTGTAGAATTGAACTAAAAATATTAAAAACAATAGTTAATGACTTAATGTTATGTGCAGCACAGCTTACACATGATATCGATAATTTATTAAGTCCTGTAGGCCCCTACATAGCTGCAACGTTGGATAAAGACAATCGGAGCCTATTGATTGCTGCAATTGTAGCAACATGGCTGTGGTTTAGGACCACAGGGCAATCGCGGCCCGTAGATTGCCGGTACTGTAGCTACACAACCGAGAAGTGAGAGGATAAAACTCTCACCACCGTTTGTAGACAGACTAACTCAAAAACACCAAAAGTTTTAAAGAGGTGAACTACCTAAGATATTGAAAGTCCAAAGGCTAAGATTATCGACACAGAAAAGTTCGAGACACTTACTTCACCTTGCTGTAACATTTTACATCACTGATTATAGAGAGAGTTGTAAATATTACTGGTCAGTCTTCCAAACGGTAACATTTAACTGATCAACGTGGATCACTGGTCAATCTTAATTCTAATTAATGTAGACCCATGCTAAGTTCCAGCCAACAATACATGTTTTATATTTGCCAGTCAGTCTTGCAACCCTCTACTAGTATGATTAGTTACATCTTAACTGCTAACGGAATAATATAAACCCACCAGTAGTTTTAAATGCACCTTAAAAAATAAAACTTTCGGAAGATTATGGCACGTCTAGGAACTGTTATCGTTTGGAGTGTTTGTTGGCTGTGATTGGTCCATGTGATCGGGTTGGTCGGTTGGTTGCGGTTGTGGCAAATCGACTGTGCGGGTTACTACCAATTGTTGAGTGGGGGTAGCTGTGCGTTTGTTGGTTTGTGCGTCGGCTTGCTGTTGTCCGACTGGAATGACTGGAGTGTGTTGTTGTTGTTCCGGGAGTGCGTCGTGGACGCGCGACACACCTTGAACTGGGTACGAAGACATTGGATCCTGTTGATCTCGAATCTCTGGGCTTACCTCGGCAATCGTAAGGATTTCAGCTGGTTTCACGACCACATTTGCTGGAATAGAAGGAAATACATTGAATTGAAGATAACTACAGCAAAGCATGACAAGTATTTAATTCAACACATTAGTGGGCCTAGAGGTAGTGGAAAATGGTGATAACGAAATTTGCAATGTTTTTTAAATGTCCGTTTTATTGACTAAAATGTTATATTGCCGACAAATTACATCATTTAGAGATGGAAAAACACATTTAGAAAATAAGTAATTTGCGAAATCTCGCGTATAGCGCGAAATAACAAACATAATTGTATGAAATTGGTCAAAACACTAACTACTCGCGAAATTGAACCTTATAGTGCACAAAATGCAGGTCGAGACTGAACATTAAACGCAACATCGTTCCATGCATGCAAAGGGTCAGTCAGGACAAGTATTAAATCTTTGAGCATTCATGATTGTGAAATGCCAAATTATTATAATTTAGATTTATACAAGACACAGACTGAATGATGGTCTGCGTTAACAAGAGAAATAGGATATTAAACGGGATTTGGTTTTTTGCTTCTGAAAACATGCAATTTGTATTTTCATTATCAATGACAATGTGACAATTTTTGGGAAATCAATCCAGAAATTAAAAAAGTCCATCTCAGCAGGGTATTGAACACCGGTCTCCCAATTGCCGGTCAGGCGCTTTGACCCCTAAGCTACCGAGATGGTTAACATCATAACATCTGGATTGTTGGTGCATTGTAGATCTGAATAGATCGGAACAGTACTGCAACGATTCTGCTGCCTTTGAACTGACCATCTAAACACGATTTATAATGTCATTACCAGTCTTGGGCACGTTCCCCCAAAAAGGGAACTTTGAAAAGCTAAGTACTTCTGCATAAAAGGAACTTAGACATTCCTAGTTCCTTTAAAATAAAAAGCAACTGAGACCTTCCTTGTTCCTAAAAAGGAACTTGGTTTCTTTCACATTCCTTATACCATCACAGATTTAAATAATTATAAATGTGATAAGAGTTAATTTATCATTATTACTTAAATTTATCAAAGTTAGTCCCAGGCCATCCTACGAGGGTGGCGCCATGTTCGAAAACACAAAATATCACAAAATATTATTTTTCATACTGCAGTTTACGATATCAGGTACTGGAATTCGATGGGATTACGATGGTGAAAGGAACTTATAAAGGAACGTTAAATTCGTTCCAAGTTCCCGCGAAATAGACGTACAAGTTCCTTATCTAAGAAAAGGAATGCGTTCCCACAAAAGTTCCTGAAAAAGGAACGCGTTTCTTCCCAAGACTGGTCATTACCTTACGCAGGTATGAGCGAGGGTTTATTTCTCAATTTCATTAATCGGGAAACACTCCCGTAGGCAGTGCTCGAAATTAGGAACTTAGGACAGCAGCCCTCCGGGCTACTGTCTTGAAGTTTTTGGCAGCCCTGTTAAGAATTGAGTAGCCCAATTTTTTTTCAAAATCCGTGAACGGTCTATCATTATACATAAGACCGTGAGAAATGCGAAACAGCTTAGTTAGGCGGTCGAATTGGTCCATTTTCAATATGTTTAGTGAGACTAAAACAAAAGTATCCTAACCTTTAAGTTTCCTCATTTGCTTTAGCGTGCTATATAATGACTTTCAATTTAAAGTTATCGGATTCGGAACCATTTCGGAATGCAGGTTCTTTATCCGCAAACGCACCGTTTTCACATAAACGACAAAACATTAGATTTCTTGTCTCATTGTACCGCAGCCAAGAATTATTACTCTTCCAATGTTTCTGGAACTTCCTATTTGTTTTTCATAGCTTTCTTTTGGTACCTGTACATTCTTTGCTTTTCCGGGGTCGTTTGCTCCCGCTATATAACAAAAATTTGTCTTTGTAAATGCCTCACATGCTAGTCTCATCACTCTCATGAATGAGATGAGATAACTTACATTTTGTTAATTTGTAAATATATATTGTGACAAAAGTTGTGAGATTAATGCCTATTTACGTAATTTCCGATTTTAGGAAAATCAACCTTTTATTGCTTTTTGTATGTGAAATTCCAGGCAGCCTAACAGGCTACCAGAAATACAGAACTGGCAGCCCGACAGTGTTTTGGGCAGGCACGGGCTGCCGTCAATTTCGAGCCCTGCCCGTAGGTGTACAATTGATTTTTTTTTAATCAATCCAGATATTAAAAAATCCAATTCGGTGGGGTTCGATACCCCGATAATTTGACAATGTCGAAATGTCCTAGATTTAGGGTGTCCATTCGTCCCGTTTTTTAGGGACCTGTCCCGGTGTCCCGACAACTGTTCACGGGACGCTGTTTTGTCCCGTTTTTGTAAATATACCGATTTCACGTGTAGCTCGTGGCTCGTCTGCTGTAAATTTGCGGACTACGCGTATTCTGTATACACTTTTCTGCTGGCCTTGACTTTGCACGAATGAATGCGTCATCAGCAGGCGGAGTGTAGAGGGGGGGGGGGGGGGGGCGGCATCAGTTACACGAATTGTCCCGAGCCCCAACGAAGTTTTTGTCGTTTTGCAGCCGAGCAACATGATAAAACATAACTGTGAGTATCACAATAAATATTTAATTTGATAATTCACCCAGTGCTTGCAAGCCTACTCCGCCTGCTTATTTGCAAGCCTACTTTGCCTGCTTATTTGTAGAACTGATTGTATTCAAACAGATAGAATATATAGTTCGCAATTCGATATTTAATTATTATTAGCAGCAATTAAATAGTGGGGAAGCTAATTTTGATTTGAAAACATATTTTTACTTCATAACCTCACTTTTACGAGATAGTTTTTTCGTCTCGTACGCGTGAGTGTGTAAAATGCCGCCGCCTAAACGTGTGTTTTCAATGACGATGTTAAGAAGGACTTTCCTTATCTTGTTAGACACGAGACTGATAATGACAAAGTGTTTTGTACGATCTGCAAAGCAACATTTTCTATAGTAATTATTCATTAAGGTAATCCCCCGAGTTGCCATTTTTCAGTTAAAACATGACAAAATAATTGTAGTATGGTGAAAATTTTTTTCGCCTTCGGCGAAAAGGCCTCCGGCGGCTGGGGCTTCGCCCCAGACCCGCTACAGCCGCCGGAAGTTTGTCCCGCTTTTTTGGTTTGAAAATCTGGACACCCTACCTAGATTATCGTGTGCATCCCTACTTAAAATATCGAAGGAACTTCATTACTAGTTTCAATCACCGGTACATAGTAATTTGAATTAACAAGGGTTTACCAACCTGTTATCGTATGATTTTTCATAGTCCAAGTGACACACAATATGAAGAAAATTAATAATTAATACTCAATATTGTGTATGATTGTAAACCTTTTACATTGCAATCTCTGCATATTGTAACGTAACATTAATATGTACGACGGTACATTCTCGAAAGCTGGTGCCAATGTGGGTGACAATGGGGTGCTGATAAATCCATCAAGGCAAAATAATATAAAGGAGATCATAGCAAAATGTGTACAACACATTTTATTACAGAGATAATGGAAACACATTTAACTGGAATGCACAGCATAGGCGCTGTGGCTTGTATATTATCAATACTTGCCTGGCTTGGGCTTGGTAACTTGGCGGTGCTCCATTATCTGAATAAAGTTGGCTGGAACTAGACCCGCCTTCTTCCAGTCCTTTGTCACAAGCAGCCATTCACTGTGAACCAAGCACATACAAGGCAAAGGTTATAACAAACCCTACTGAAAACATACACCTATTTACGGATTCATTTTCACTCTTTTGTCAAAAAATGATATAGAGCGCAATTAATATGCGCTATAGTTGTTCATTTATGTAATTATATCGAGTGTACTGACTTTAATTTTTTTAATTCACTATAAGTAGGCTTACATAAAAATTGAAAACATATCATTAACTATTGATTTATTTACATTTTTAATACATATGCATATCCACCATACGCGCTCTTGCATTTTGGACGACTTAAATAATAAATATACTTTCGTTGCGTAAAATAAGGTTTTACCAGCCGCACTCCGCGTATGTATCAGCCTTCCGTATGTCCGTCTAAAGACCTGCGAGAAACGCCCATGCCTACGAGTGTGAGGGAGACACAGGCGCAAACAAAAAAAAGCTAGCTAGAGAGCCTAGAAGTTGCAGCGTCATGCGCAAATTAGATGCGCATTCAATCCAAATCACAAATGGCTGGGCTGGAAAAGAATGTGAAATATGTTCAAAACTGGAGTCTACAAAACTCTTTGTACATTGCAAAACGTGTCAAGGAGTCCGTCAATTCACCTAACCATTAACCAAGGTAAAAAACTTGTAAAATGGTGGCTTTCGGACTATCGATCTGCGTACATTTTGACTATTGACCTTCAATCAATTCTTCCGCACGCAAAATTCAAACAAGGAACCGGCATCGAAAATCTTCATTTAAGACTCGGAATCTGTGGTTTTACCGATTCTACGAAGACTCCCCAAGTCTCAAGACTCGGTATCGGAATCGGTCCAGCTCTAGTTTATACAATATAGCAAGGTCTACGACTACTGTAATTCCAATATCCCCCCCCCCCCCAAACAAAACAACCCATACAACATTGAACCACCCTTACTTTGTGGAGATGTCGTACCTCCCCAAGATAAACATTCCTAAATTGGAGTGACCAGACAAATGTACTGTTAGCTATAATAATCTTAACTCAGTTCCAGCTATGTCGGGTTGAGTGGTACTGGTGGTTTTCCACCATTATCTAGGGCATGAAACTGTAGATACAATTTACTATTAGCTTTGTTTAATTAAATTCAAATCTTGGCAACAACTGATAACGTGGGTGTAAAATGAAACAAATCCATACATAAAATATTAGGGTTCGATATGAATTTGAATATCGTTAATTGCGCATGTGCAATCGATTATCGATCAATAAATATCAATATTTTTACGTCGATCGATAATTAATCAAATAAAATTAGCTTAGGCCTACCTGTTGATACGACGCGGACCGCTGACAATTTGCGAGGCATGCTATTGTTAGGGATGCACATCGATACTTTTTTCACATCGATTATCGAATATGGTAATGTCATATCAATCGATTTATCATATATCGATAAACCAACAAAGCCTGTTTAACTTATGTCAAGTCAAAAAATAACAAATTTAGTTGTTGCTGCCTCATGTTCGACGTCATTGTTTGCTCCGTATCGACTGGATGCTCTTTTCAAACATAGATCTTGAGTGTGTGCGAGATCTCCATATTTAGAGTTTGGTTCGTGCCACTATTGACCAACTATTTGATATTTCGATAATCGATAATGAAATTTGGATATCAATTTTCGAAATTATATCCATTATTGATTATTGATCGATAATATCGATTATCGTGTGCATCCCTACTTTTGTTATTTCTATTTGCTCAACACAGGGATTTTCGACGTCTTTCACAAGAGCACGAGTCCCAACTCCCTCCCACGCATGGCTGGCCGGCCCGAAGAGAGCGCACTGCGTAGTGTAAACAGATACTACCTGGCTCGTGTGTTGTCTTTGTGAAGGTCGTGAAGGCACACTT
This sequence comes from Sweltsa coloradensis, assembly GCA_024449915.1. NCBI lineage: Eukaryota > Metazoa > Arthropoda > Insecta > Plecoptera > Chloroperlidae > Sweltsa > Sweltsa coloradensis. The sequence continues at coordinate 111,884 of JAMZAV010000181.1, forward strand.
CATTATCACTTTGTATAATCTTAGTTCTGTGAAGTTTCATTTCAGCTTTTGTTGTGATTGTCGTTCATTCATTTATAAGATATTATCAGTAGGTAACTATTCAATGCTCCGATATTTATTACGTGACGAGATAAATAATATACATATTCAACATTACTTTGGAAGACAACATAATATTGGTCTGAGAGAACTGATAAGATAATATTATCATAGCAAAACGGAATGAAGTAAAGCAATACCAAGTTGGCATGGGGTGGGGAGGAATGTATCTCGATAGATGCTTGTGTTGTCCTTGAATGGATTACTACAATACCGGTTGTGATGAGGCGAGGTTGAGCAATCGGTGCCTGCAGGCACGGCGAGTGAAGCCCCCCGGCAACACACGCACGCCATGCAAGTTGCCTACAGGGCGATGCGTTGTTGCGCTTCGGACTTGCGTCTTAAGCGCTTTCTCGAGGACAATTTTATCATGGAATAAAGCGATTAATGTCTTGACTGGAAATATTTTAGAAAGTTCTGCAGAGCGAGCAGTTAATTACAAAATTTCGGAAGGGCGAGCTATTCGATAATTTATCGTTTCGGGAAATAATCGTATTGATCGATATATCGATTATCAAACGGCAACCCTATAAAATATGCAATACACCTACAGGGCCAACGAGCAACGTGCTTACCTGCCAGGAGTCTGGAGATGCGACGGTGCGACCCAGACACTGTGAGCCCGCTTTAGAGTCAACTCGTTGTCTCGAGCAGCTTCAAAGTCGTAGAGAGCCACCGCGACTGGCAGGACCGTTTGGGGGTTGGTGATCCACGCCCTTGGATTGATAGTATTTATAACACCTGAAGAAACAAATGATTCAACCATATGCAGGAGGGTATTCCCAAGATTGCTCGCAATGCAAACGGAACGAGTCACTTCACAACTTATTCCATTCATAAAAGTTTGTTTAAATTATTATGGTAATAATCCATAATACATATTTATAATATATATAATAATGCAGGGTGAATCATGGATGTTTTGTCTCCCGAGCACTAGAGTTGGGAGGGAAGCCCCTTACTGGTTGTGCTGACGGTGTGGCTCAGTATGAATGGTGTTTGAAGTAACCTTGCTGATGATGACAACATGCATGCAGAATTTGCTTCTTGCGTGGCCCTACCACAGGTTTGGTTATGTGTTGTGAGTTTTGTTTGCATGTAGTTAGCTGATTTTTAGTGGCCACCATCTGCCTGATGAGTCCCAGAAGGACTAAACGCGTCGTGGATTAAGGTAACAACTTTAAATTAGCTGCAGTTGTCATCAGCAGGTGAAAAGTTTTTTCGCTCCCAGCCCTCCAGGCTGGAATTTATGTTCTCTTTGCTTTCCCAACCTGTCAACCCATCTCCAATCTGTTATGGTAATAATGACATTATGATAATAATAAGGTAATAGTATCATCTTACAAAAGACTCGTTCCGATTGCAACGCGGGCAATCTCGGGAAAAGCCCTTAGGGAATAGAATCAATTAAGCTTACTGAACATACCATTGCCTTTCTTCCGCCAAAGCACATTTTAAAGCAAAGGCATGCAAACACAAACACACATGGAACAGATCTAACGCCCAACTAACTCCAAACATTGTTAAAGGTTGTAAAGAAAAAAACAAAACACGAACTCAAAATCTAACAAAATGATTGACAATATGATGGCTATAGGGAACCTAAGTGGGCGTTGTCCGGTTCTCTCCCGTCAGCGAGGTATAGGCGATTAACCCATGCTAAATGTTTTGTAAGCGATAGCGCGAGAACCCGACCACGGACCGGAATTATATTCATACTGTAAGAAAATATAATCTTTCCTCTTTGCGTGGATATACATAACTCTGCTCTATCACAAATATTAATGACATTTGTGTTGAGTTGAAGTGAACTCTACATTTACACTGTTGCCAAACCTTCCAAACTGCTCATGAAAAAGCACGTAAAAACATTTTGTCCGTGGCATCAGCATAACATTTGGAATCCGACTTGCTTTGTGGCTACTGTGAGGTCACTGGGTTGTACTAGATTATGCATTGCTAATAAAATATCCTTTAATGTGCCAACAAAATCTTGAATGCGAAGTACATTTAGCAACCATGGACAGGCGCGTGGTATGCGAGGATGCCACAGCTGCACACAACGTGGCTGCGTCTCGCTTAGGTTGCCGCTCAGTCAGAGTACATTTGCGACAGCGCGAAAACATGGGTCCATTTAACTCATAATAGTTTGAATTTAGGAAGCGTCATCGAGCAAAGTAGAATGCCATCATCTTCTTCACAGAATTATGCATCTTGTGATGTTATTGGTTTAGATTTCTTTTGCGCGAGTCAAAAGATACGTCGAGTTACATTTTCGTACCATGCTAATTCTTATGGGCGCTGAGACCAGAGAGAACCAATTTCCTTCCCGCCTTCAAAACTTAGGTTCCCTATACCCGATAATTATTACATTAATGATATGGCAACAAAATGTGTCAAAAATCTTTAAATGAATGATATTGATATGACAGTGAAATGTGGCATCGATCTTTACAATTTAGCATTTTCTATGTCATTCATGAGCCTTAAGTTATAAAACTTGGCTATGCTAGCATGTTTTCGTACTTCACGCATTATTTTTGTTCACTATTAAAACGTAAATTAAAATCTTATGACCAAGACCACTACTTACTTGAAAACGACTTTTCGAAACGAAATGCCAACTCGGCATCAACCTGATGATGGGTGAGGAAGTTTCACCCGAAAATTAGTTTTTATGTAAGTAGTGGCCTTGGTCATAAGTTTTTAATTTACTGTACGTTTTAATAAGCTTTTTTTATAGAATTTTTGTTCACATCAAAGTACCATATACAAAGCTAGCCATCTAGCATACGTTTTTGTGTGCATTATTTTTGTTCTTATCGTCATGGACTTAGAATAGTAACTGGCGTTACTGGACCTGCAACATTATGGGGCAATGCGTCTGCAATTCTCATTTCCAGTTTTGGCCTAAACTTATAGCAACAATAACATTGACGGTCATTTAAGCACTTCAAAATGTAAACAATTGTGTAAACAGGCAAAAATGGCGACAATGTTTGACGAGTTTTTGTTTTTTGGGGCTAGTTTTGCAGTACACGAATTAACCAAGAGATGCTTATCCATGCGCCTTGTAAATCCATGATATCGTAGTACCATCTACAAAGCTAGCCATCCACCTTTGACAAGTCTCGGCAACCTCACCCTCATCTCCTCCTTTACACAGCCAATGCCATGACAATCAAGTGTAAGACAACAAAGCTTTTTTTAAGATTTATTTTAATTTTCCTATAATCAAAGTACAAAGGGATTTAATAGAGCTCAAGAGTTTATAATACAGCGATGTTTCTAAATAATGTAGGATAGGCCTACTCCCAACGTTTGAAGTTGAGTTGAGCCATTACAATACCGACACGCCGTATCGAGTGCAAAAGTATTGATGTGCATCCCTAATAATAATTTAATAATAATAATAATTTGGGATGATTTATATGCATGTCTTTAACATCGCCAGTCCTCCACCATCGTAACCCCTTCAACCACTGCAAATGCCCGTGTACATGAAATACCGTAGTAGGTCTATGGTATTTTTATTCCTAATGATCGATAGTAACACGAGTCCAACTGCTTACCTTTAACAAGATGGTGAACTGCATTAGACACCAGAATTAACAACAGAAACGGTTTAATAATGGCCTCTCCGAAAATCAGTTTCTGCTTTTAATAGGCATATGTAGTAATTTGAGTTTGAAGTCTATTTTTATAACTTCAAAAGATAGGGCCAAGAAAAAAATGAAGTTTTTGAGAAGCTAATTTGTTTAGACATTTTATCACTTTTCATCTAAGGCTTGGCATAAACGTGAGTAACAAATAGAAATGCAGTACGTCTTCACAACATTTTAGCTGGCGATATAATTTAGGAAGTGCTGGTACAATTAAAAATGTAAAAAGCACAATTTGGACAAGTCTACCTAAATTATTTGTGCTCAAAATCAACTTTTAAAATTTCAAGTACATGCCTTTAAGCCCGGTTTACAACTTTAGACAAGGCCAGTCGGGAGGAAAGTTACGTGGAGCACGTGCCTGGTTTTAGGGGTTGTTGCAGTTTGCCAGGTCCGGCAAGTTGACTTATCTAAGGAGTGGACTCTAACAATTAACCTGCCTCCTCACCCCCATCTGACTTGACTTGCCCATCTACTTGCCTTGCGTAAACGGATCCCCAGGCTACTGTCGCAACAGTGGTCAGTCGACGACAATCTGAGTTGACCTGCCTCACCAACTGACATCATGTGAACAACACCCTGCCTAAAAAGTAACCTCAAGCTACTTGGCGTAACTTAATTGTCATTCCAACTGACGAGTGTAAACGCAGCAAAAGTGACCTGCTCTAAGTAGCTTACCGCCAGCTACTTGTCGTCCGACTAGCTTCGTGTACACCAGGCTCTAGAATTAGCTTACCGGTAATTATAAAGTTAAATACATAGTTTAGAAAAATAGTGATTTACTTTTTAAAGTGTTTTATAAACAATATTGCTTCTAACAGGATCGACTGACTGTCTGGCTGACCAAAAATCTATTTATCCACCACTTTGATTTAATATAGGCCTAGTCCTTCTATTGCAGCTCACCACCTTCTAAGTAAGCTCTTGGAATCTTTCATAGTACGGTACTGTAATGTGAGTAGTGTAACTGCACACCGCAAGCCTCAAGCCTTACTCTTCAACTGAGGTGAAGTCTTACTGTCAGTGGCAGGCGGAGTGATGTTGATGCTTCGCAGCAGCCGCCACACTAAGAAGGGCCCGCCGCACACTAGACTGAGAAACATGGCTACCGGCCAGAACGTGCGGCGTGTCTTGGGATCCAACTGCCCGGTCGCCTGTCTCCACACGGCCTCTCGGCCCGGATTGTCCGACCGGATACCTGGGAAGTTGGTGGTTAGTCGTCGTCATGTAGAGTCAACATGCTAGGACTTTGGGGTGGGAGAAATTGGTTTAATTGCGTAAACGTTCAAACGTCGATATGAAACACAATGAATGTGAATTTACTTTTTTCACGTAGGCTTCCTTAGGCTATGCCTACTAGTGCCCAATAGAAAATTTGATTTAATAAAAATTATGATGTACAGGCACTAAAGGCCTAATATTTTGAACCCTTATCTAAAGGCCCTAAACACAACAGATTACCTAGCTTTCCAATCAGGAAACCGAGTGATAAAAGACCATTTTATTGGCACATATTGTGGGCAAATAAAATGCTTCAAATCATAGTTTAAAATTGAATGCCTACATGATTTTTAATTTTTAAACAATTAAACGTAGCGGGAATCAGGTTACCTGCTTAGTACAATGTGAAAAAGGTGAGAGCAGATGACATCAGGAGGACTAGACTTAGAAGAAGAACTTACCCAGATAGTATAATAGCTTGCGATATATCCACTGGAATAAACGAAGAACGGCAAAAGTCTGAAATACTTGTCCAAAGAGTGACCGTAGCCTGCCAAAGTTCTCTGCGACCCCCAGCACAGCACGGAAAGAGCTGTACATCGCTTGTAAGGTGGAGTCCATCATGAAACTCACAGAGCCAAATGCCTGTACGAGAGATTCGATCGACTCAAAGGCGGGCCTTGAGTTCGCCTCGGCCATCTGAATGAACCTATAGAAGAGCAATGAACAATTTGGTGTGATATGCTACTTACAGGGCAACTTACAAATATTGTATTTGTTCAGGCACTACTAAATAGCTTCTCAAGAACGTGTATCCATTAGATTCAATTAGTTGGAAAGGCCAAATGGCTAGTTTAGTTAGATTGGAGAAGGGTTGACCCGGTTGGAAAGCATAGAGATGGCTTTATGTTCTCTATGCTTTCCCAACCTGTCAACCCTTCTCCAATCTAAACTATCCATTAGATTCATAATCATCGTGAATCTGTCAACGTCAAAATCTCAAAACATGTTTTATCCACTCTGGAACCCAATGTTCAATGATGTGTTTCCATCTACCCAGGCCTACATTATTTTGAACCCTACCCAATTTAGGCTATTTAAAAAATTGCATGTCTGCTCGTGAATGCAACTGAACAGCCATGTCTGATCCTATCCTAGATTCGAACTAAGACAACAAGGGAGATGCTAGGCTACCCCTCCTGTTGTTGCTACGCTGTAACCTTCATCTAAGAAAGCACAATTCTTTACACTAAGTCCCCTGGACATAGAGCAGTGATCGGGTGACAAAACACTGAAAACAGCCATGTTTGAACTGGATTTGAATGAAGACCCATAATTACAAGAGAAGGCTAATCATTAAATTGTTTGCAAAAGTAGTTGTGGGTAGTGATGACATCGAGTCCAAAAAGTTCAAACCGGTTTTTAAAGGTCAACTTTTGTTCAATGTACAGCCTTACATGCGTGTTTTCTGGAATCGACTGTACGGCCGGGAGTAAGCTGGCTATGGCGCCCGTGCTTTGCTAGTTACATACATCTGCCGACAGTCTGGTGTCATTGTAGCAGCCTCGCGCGTCAAGGCAGAGTGCTTGATAATCAGCTAGTAAGGAAGGGTAGATAACTGACTACGTCATTAAGGGCTCCGTGAAAATAGACCACACAAGAAACGGTGCGTAGAATTACCATTTGTGCGGGAAAACGAACGTGTCCGTGAAGTTCACTGTTGTATAGTACCCTATTACTAGAACTTGTAAAAATGGAACCGGTTTGTAAATTTGGAACTGGATCGCTAGGCCTAGGCCTATAGGCCTAGAACCAGTTTGGAACCGATTTCCGGGAACCCGATGTCATCACTAGTTGTGGTTGTGAATGTCGTAAGTAGGTGTCCTACTACCAGAACTTTCCCAACCTGTCACCTCTTCACTAGGCCTAATCAAAGTAGGCCCTAAATAGCTGATTGTTCTTAGGGTAGGTCTACTATATATTTTTCTATTTTCTACTTAATTAACATTAAAATAACACGTCTACAGTTAGGGCCTCTGCCTACCTGTTTTCGAAACTGGTGATGCCTTGTTGTTGGGCAATTCTGTTCATTCCATAGCCTTGTGGGCCGTATCCATGAAGGCCGTACGCACCACCTCCGTAGCTACCACCTCCGTAGCTACCACCTCCGTAGCCACCGTAGCCACCAATCCCACCATATAGACCAGAACTAGTACCATAACCACCGCCATAGCCCCCCATGCCATAACCTGGCACTTGGCCGGCGTATTCAGCCTGGCGAAACAGACCACCCCCGCCGATACGGGCTGGTATTGGAGGCGGCCTTCCGGCGGCTGCAATCCTTCTCACTGGCACACCCTGTCGAGCCATGGGTTGGTTGGTGGGCATATTGACCACTGGACCGCGACTATAAAGTGCTCCATCATCCCTGGGGAAAGTAAAATGTACCCACATAAGTTGCACTTCATAACTCAATGTAATTAGTAATTAATAAGGAAGAGCCTAAGATCTAGTAGGCCTACCAACACCACAAAAGACCTGATCAAAACAGACGAGTCCAAGCGGACTTGAGTGTAGGTCATGAGCATATGCCCCTAATGCCAGTGATCATGCAGGCCTAGAGAAAACAGTACGCGAGAGGCACCGAGATCAACAAGAACTTGTCCCCCCGCGTCATCCCTTACGTCCCTCCCTTCGTCTCGATAAGCCAAGTTGCATAAATATGAGACGTTAAGCAATATCCAATCAAATCAAATCAACAAGAACTGAGCCAGGCCCATACAGCGCCCAAATCTACAAAATGCTCCTAAAAAGTAAGTAAAAGTAGGGCCTACCGGTAAGTAATTTTATTCATTTCACTGAACTGATAGGCTAGGCCTACAGTACAGAGTAAAAGTGTAACACTTTCACTTATTCTCTAGAGAGATAGGCCTACGTGGAGTGAAATGAATAAGGTGGTTCTAAGATTAAGGTTTTACCAAGGTTAGGCCCTATAGAGATCAATGTTATAAAGAGAAAGAAAGCACACGGAGCCTACACACTGACTACGTATTACAGGACGTCTAAAGCGGTTTGTTCAAAACGCTTTGAAAGGAATCGGTTTGAAATACGCATCGTATATCAAACAACCCAAACTGATTTCTAGATTCAAAGTGGATCCAACATGGCTGCACTACAGGCCAGCCATAACCTCTTCGTCATAGAATTAATAATTTTCTTCTACTAGCTTTGACGTCGCAAGGTTGAAAATTCAAAGGAAGTGAGCGAAAACGGGAAGCCTTTACTGCCAATGCTTGAAAAACAAACAACAGATCGCAGGAGGTGGCGAGATGGCGTGGGCGTGGCGTACGGAATCGCTTTGAAGTGTATATCAGGTTCAAGCCTTCGGATCGAATACTCCAACTCGCTTCCCTAAAGTGAATTGGATCGGAATCGCTTTGGGTCAAATTCGATATGTATATCAGACTCGGCAATCGTTTTGAACCAAAGTGCTTTCGTTTAATGCGAATTAAACCTGCTGTAATACGTAGTCAATAAAAAGCTTAGGCTAGGCTAGACCTAAGTAGGCCCTATACTATAGCCCCCCCTAGCCCACGGCTAAAGCCTAGCTAGGCTAGGCCTAGGGCCTAGGCGAGGCCATGTGTTCCAAAGGGACATGGGAACATGGCTAGGTGGGCCTAGGCCCTACGTTCTGGCATCGGAAGGTGTGGGGTCTTCTTGGCTTAGGCCTAGTTTGTTTCAGGGTTTAGGCTAGGCCTAGGCTTACTAGGCCTGGCCTATAGATGTTATCATATTCTTACCTAGCTGCAAAACGAAGATTAGGTCCACCTTCCCAAGGTTTTGCTGGAGCTGTCATTTTTGGTTAGATCTGAACCTCGCTAGGCCTTGCTTGCTCTTTGGAATTAGATCCAAAATATTACCAAGGCCTTTCAAGACTTAAGCAATATAAAAAGGCTTTAATCTAGGGCCTTCGCCCAAAGAAAACGTGGAAGACCTCAAACTAATAAACGGAAACCACACAAATTCACTAGAAACCCAAAGATGACATTGTCAGAATTTCACAGAGCTCTCTCCGGAACCCGAACGTCAGCTGCTGTATGCTGTATGGATGTGGGCCTAAATCGCCGAACCAATCAGAGTCGAAGTATATCCGGGCAACAACCAATCAGCGAAATATGGGGAATCCAGGAAACAGCTACATTTTGTTACTAAAAAATTGTCTTTTTATTCGCTAGATGGTAGCACGTGGCCGTTCAACACGTTGTTTGGAGTCGACGATAGAGTGCGGACGCTACGCGAACTAGGAAATTTGGAAACTAATTTTGAATTTCTGGTGGGAAACTTGGTGTGCAATGATTGCCCCCTTCAACTATTGGTAGTACTCAATGCCAATGGTAGTAGGCCTAGTACGAACAGCATATTACAGTACTTGGTAGTAGTAGTTTTATTCATTGGATGAGCGAAGCGAAGACTCAATTTCACTGATCCCCCAAAAAATTAGCTCGGGTGTGTTTTTTTTTTTTTGTATTTTTGTGAGTTTGTTCGCGCTCTTTTGGGCAAACAGCATAATATGCGATCTTATTGAAAATTGAAAATATGCGATCTTATTGAAAATATGCGTCTTGAAATTGGGGACCATCGAATCTTGACCACGTTTTTTGGGTACAATCGAAGAAATATTTCTCATGAATATCGTACTTTTACGATTTTTTCGATTTTTAATACGATATTTTCGAGATATTTAGCTCGCGACCGGGCAAACGGCTACTCCGATCTTGATGAAACTTTATGGAAACGTTTGAAATCACTGGATTTAGATGTTTTATGATTTTGGTGACAATCAAAGAAATATTTCTTATAGAAATCGTGCTTTTACGACTTTTCTCCGATTTTTAGGACAATATTTTCGTGATTTTTGGGCCAATTCTGACCAAACGGGTGAGGCTACAATAACGTTCATATTTTTTTACAGGAACATTAAGGTAATGGTGATGTTGTGCCTTTTGAAACAAAAAGTTGAAAAAGTTAGCCAGAATTCATAGAAATAAAATATGTATTTATATAAGCCTTTTACAGGTGTAAACTTGACAACAATCCCCTACAATTCGTACAAAAAGCATGTCTTTGGGCCTTGATATATTTTACATTCTATTGTTAAACCATACTACTTTATAAAAATTATCCTAATTTAACAAAACTAATTTTGTAATGGAACTTTAAAAAACATATACTTGCTCCAACGAAAGAATACAGATGCTTGGTAGTGGTTGAATGAATGGGAGGTATGTGGAATGTCGCCTTTGTGAATGAAAGAGAAATGTCTTTTACCAACGCAAGCAAAATTTATCTGTGCTAGATCTCCGAGTTCCTCTATGTGCAAGATCTACGCTGAGCTAGCGTGAATAGAGTTTACAAAGTTGTTATGTTGGGAAAACAATTTCGAGCCATCTGCATTCTTTCGTTGGGACCACTATAATGAGATCCCACTTACTTTAAAAACGTAGTAATCATTGGACAGAAATATTAAGAAAAAGCTCATCCATCAACGCGATTAGAAAAAGCGTTCGCCAAGCGGACTTATTTAGACAAATACATGGTATAAGTATAACACATACATCTCTCTGTAAAGAGGGATAGTGCAATGAATTTATTCCATATTTGCATTTCACGCAACATTCCCATGTGCACAACCACCTAACCAGATCCTCTAGTCTATACTCAAACCGTGTCTTACTTGGCCCAGTACCTGAGCGAGACCCTTTCATTTCCTAGGGGTTATCCATTGACCGCAAACCGGAGTGAATGTAATTAAAAGAAGGGTCGCTCAGGTACTGGACCAAGTAAGACACGGTTTGAGCTTTGAGTGTAGACACATCCATCTCTCTACCCATAATCTATCACTATTCTCCAAAGGTTCTCACTGTAGCCTACCTATCGCCCATACTCCATCCTCTACAACAAACTACCTGATATACTGTTCTCACCATCGGACACGGCCTAAGTGGGGGGGGGGGGGGGGGGCAGGGGGCTTAAATGTTCATATACAACCTCAAATCTTTTCTCATCGACATACAACAGTTATTATTCTCTGCAAGAATACCTATCACCCCATTAGTAGCAATTTTATCCATGAGCAGAGTCTGCACTCTTTCAGTCTGCAACCTGCGAAGACCCATTTAGGGCAATGCCAAGCTTGTTCGCCTCGATTCTTCGCCAGGATCGCATGATCGGGGAGTGAACACAGGACTCTTTACATTTTGGTTCCAGTAGAACTTACACATGGCGGTGACCAAACGTCGATCATCCTGCACTCTGGTGGGAAATCTGTCACCCTCCACAACAATAATACACTGCATGCCCTCAAAATGTTGTAACAATTCCTATTTTACTAGGAGCGTAATTGGTGCATTGAGCTGCCATATGTTATGCGGATTTTCTGTTGTTCTGTGAAAAAATCATTACTAAGTTGAAGATTTCTTTTTAAATTAAATTAAATAAATAATTAACTTAATTTTTGTTGATTAATCGTAATTTAAAAAAAAGAAAAAATCGTAAAATTGCAATTTTTAAAAGAAATAATTATTCGATTGCGCTCAAATTTAACACGAATATATTAATTCATGAAATTAAGGTTCTGTGAAAAAATCATTACAATAGGATAAAGCATGTAGGTGCTATAAGTCAAAGAATTGTTTTAAAAAAGAAAAAACCCGTAAAATTTCGGTTTTCATAAGAAATAATTTTTTGATTACGCTCATATTTCACACGAATATCTTAATTCATAAAATTAAGTTTCTGTGAAAAAATCATTACAATCGGAAAAAGCATGTAGGTGTTATAAGTCGAAGAACTTTTTTAAAAATCGGAAAAAATCGTAATATTATGTTTTTTTATAAAAAAATTTCCCGATTGCGCTCAAAAACGTGGCAGTTCTAAGTTCAGAGATTTCGAAGGCCTCCATAAAATTTCATAGTAATTGGAGTATCAGTTTAGCCGGAATCGTGTTAACAGACAGACAAAAATAAAAATAATAATAAAAAAAAAAACATTCCGGATTTTTTTCTCCAGTGAAAATAATAATAATAAAAAAAAAAACATTCCGGATTTTTTTCTCCAGTGTAGTGAAATGGAATCTTCGCTTCGCTCGCTACGCTCATCCAATCAACGTAAAGACAAAACTGTGGTCAAACCCCGATCGTTCTACGCTCTGGTGGGAGATTAGTTTGACCACACTGCCTACAAATAGTTCTTTTTAGTCTTTAGTTCTATTGCATTGTATACAAATTTGTACTTGCTCTGTATGTATTATATAATGAATCTAAGGGCCAGATAAACAACAGTCACTAAACGGCAAAAGCACACCACCTACTTTTTTGAAAATTTTTACTTCCTTATGGAAAATCAACTTTTCACCAGTTTTGTATTTTATAACCTCATTTTTTTTCTTCATTCATCTTGGGCTTTTAGCCGTTTTTATATATATCCTTTTGTTATTCAATTTTTTCTTGTTTGAATTTGTTGTAAAATTTTAATTTTATAGTATATGTTCATGTATTTAATGATTTGTATAGGTAGTGTTTGTATTGTTTTGAATTGTTTAGTTTTAGTTATACCTATCACTTGTGGGTTTTAATACCTGTTGGAGATAAATAAATTAAAAATAAATTAAAAAATCGTAGGGCTGTGGCACTTAGTGTACTCTTAGTAGCAGTGGTTTGTAAGTGACTGTTGTGCATCCGGCCCTTAGTCTAGCATTTTGACTGTGCCGGTGCATTTTCCATTTATTTGGATAGGCCTACTTTAATTTTCTATTTTTCACTTAGTCATTTAGCCTTCTTTGTATAATATACAAAGCATTTAAGTTTATATTTAGTTCACTAATCTCTAGTGCCACCTAGTATTCCAGTTTATATTAGGCCAGGCCTCGTTTTTTGTATTATTTTACTATCAAATTGTCTATTAATCCATCTACTCAGTTGTAAAAGTCTGCCCCGACTGGGGATCGAACCCAGAACCTCCGGCTTTACGTACTGATGCTCTACCATCTGAGCTATCGGAGCCTAAGAAAATTGTAACTTAATTGCTGTTCTTATATGTTTTGATTGTTATTGTTACGTTAAATTAGTTAACCATATCTGGATGATGCCTAAATTTGAGGAAAACCTCGGAATAAACCTTCACTCATGGATTGTCTGGCTCTGTGGGATTCGAACTCGGAACCTCCCGCATCCGAGTCTCTGACTCTTGAGCCACTATTGTCGGTAATTTTTAAGCTACAAACTTATTTACTTGCATCACACACATTCATCACTAACATGCAAAGTGGTTGCCGAGGCTTGTAGAATAGCGTGAAAGAGTGAGCTTTGCAGGTGATAAACAGACAGTTCACAAGTCACAGCGAGTGTACTACCCTATTTAGCCGAAGCGATCCCAACCATCAACACGTGTTTAAATGAAGTTTCCAATAACCTTATGAATTTCACTATATATTATGGATTGCCTCCACCTTCTATGGTGTATGTATGTACCCCCGTATGGGCCCGGGTTAGAATTTGGCCCAGAGCATGGTTCTGCTAATTGTAAAAGGCGGGAAAAGGGATAAAGTCCATCTAGCAAATACTCTCTGAAACTAGAGGCGATTTCTGGCCGTCATCGTCGTGGACATCTTCTCATCCCCTTGACGACCTTCCCGACGACGACGACGACCATGGACAGCACGAACGACGACAAAGACGATGACGACCACGACGTGAGAATCACCCCTTTCCCCGTGGCTGGTTCTGACCAGCATGGGTTTTCCCGTCCCACATGACGTGACCTAACGGACCGTTGACGCGCCCTTAATCCAAATAAACCAAACCATTTTATGGTGTAAATCCCAGATACTCTCTCATCGAGCATACATACCTTGTCCGCAACATTCTAGTGTTTCAAGTGGTTCGACCTGCAAGTACGGAAGTAGGGCCTACTTTATTTTCCTCCGTTCCCCAAAGTCCAATCCGTGCATTGGATCTGTCGAGCAAGGGCCTGTACTTACTACACCCCCTTTATGATAGTGAAATATATACGTGTTATGAGTCTACCCACTCTGTCGCATATAACTGTTTTTCAGTCGGGAACTTTAAAGCGGACCGAGTCAACCCTGTTGGCGCCGACACCATCGACGAGCGAGGTCGTATTCAAAACAGGGAGCAGCAACCATCAAATTGTTGGGCACGATTTACCCGCAAACGACTCCACAATCAACAAGGCTATTTCAGAACACTTGATAATTTAGTACATACCTCGTTGCTAGGACATCTCCAAAGTCATTGCTCATCACATTCCCAATCCAAGAAATTGATGGATTTAGGTCCACATCATAAAAATCTTGTTTCTGAAGAGGGATTCGAGCCCGATACCTTTAGCATTGGAGTCAGGGACTTCCCTTAATTTTCTCCAACGATTAACTCTTACATAATTTATAGTGTCAAGAGTCCGAGCAAACCCTCGGAAAAACTTCACTCTGGATTGCCAGTCTCGACGGGATTCGAATCCGAGTCCTCCCGAACCAGAGTCTTGCGCTGAGGCTGGCGCGGAGACGAGTTTAGGCGCTCAGCTTTCTGCTTTTTTTCTCTCGGGTAAACGGTTTATAACACCGTTATCAAATTTCACACTAACGTTAATAGAGAATAAATCTATGTTTTCCAGTACGCGCATTCCTAAATTAATCCATTGATTTTGAATAAAAAATTAGTGAAATAACCGAAATTTACTCCATTTTGGTCAAATTCGGGAATTTATTCCAAGTGTACAGATTTTTTAAACTCAAATTTGCATATTGCATATCAACGTTTAAATCAATGTGAATGGGTAAGTTAATTTGGTTTTATCGTTAGATAAACGGTTTGGTGGGAATTTAAAAAATTGGAATCCATGTTTTGGATTTCCCCATTTTTTCACGTTTTGGATTTATATCTTGCAATGGATCTATAAGGCTTAATTTTTGCATCAATTTAAAAAAAACTTTATTAATATCCATGCAAAATTTGGTAATGATATTACCAACGGTTCAGCAGAAATTATCAACACCTGAGCGCGCATTTGAGTTGGGCCAAGCTCAGCGTAAACTGTTGGTAAAATTAAAATCCGAAAAGTCACATTGAAAGCGTGGTTTCCCGCCACGTCGTTGTATTGGTCGGCTGCTGCTCTCTCCTCATCTCAGTTCCAAGCTGTAATAAACCATCTCTTCACGTGAGCGTGATTCCGAGGTTTTGAATAATTTAGCATTGGCAATGAGATAGGGCGTTCGAATTACCGAGTACGCGGCCTAGCAAGCAATAAGAGCATAGATTTAGGTAAGCGAGGCGTGATTCTAGAACTCGCTTAGCCAATCACCGGTGACTGTAGGTGGGAACTAGGTCCATAATCTAAAGAGTGGAATAAATTGTCCGTTCACCTGTGTATTAACTCTGGGAGATCGAGGGGGGGGGGGGGTATCTCATAGATGTTACTTGACTGGGGCATTGCCTCTACCATCCCCCATTCAAGGGTCCTGAAGAGGACTGTACTTCGATGACCAACACGATAATCCATTAAATTGATTTACTGATTTGTGATCAGTGCAGTGAGAGAAAACTTGCTTTTTAGAGTGTTTTTGTGTGTTCACCAGAAAACGGCTATACTCTGATCTTGATGGGATTTACAGGGAACCTTCGAAATCTCTTAACTTATACCTGCCATGATTTTAGGCACTGAATAGAAAAATGCTTATATTTTCAAGTCGTAGTTTTCTATTTAAAAATGTGGAATCGTTTATCTGATTTTTCGCTCTCTTTAGTACAAACGGCTACTCTGATCTTGATGGGATTTGCAGGGAATACTTGCCACGATTATAATCACAATCGAAAAAAAATTATATCAAAATCTTAAATTTTCAGTTTAAAGAGAGTGGAATCTTTTATTTTATTGTTCGCTCTCTTCCGTACAAGCGGCTACTTCGATCTTGATGAAATTTCCAGGGAACCTTCGAAATTACAAACATAGATATGCCACGATTTGGGGTAAAACAAAAAAATCTTGAAAATCACACAATCTATTATGATTTTTTTGAATGTACGATTACATGGGATATTAACCAAGTAACTGTATTCAACAGGCGAACAGACATGGACCCTACTATACTGTCACTTACACCCCCCCCCCCCCCACACACACACACGCTGCCACTATGCATACCTACAATGTAATTCAGCCTACCTATAGTTTTCAGCGTAATTATTGTATTGACCGCAGCCAATGCAATCAATATCATTTTTGCATTTTTATTAAGTGTATATTGACAAGTCTTCATTGTATACTCATTGTAATTATTGTAAAAGGGAAATTTTGGCGATATAGGATCGTGAAGTACGTTTTAATTTTTATTTGCGTGGACGCTTCAAAGTTTATCTGCAATAAAAAAATGTGAGACAAAAATATAATATGTATATATACCTGAGTATTGCACATAAATTTTGATTTTGGGATAAGGAAGAATTGTGTGAAAATAACAATTACGAATTGTAAAATAAAAAGTTGTGGTAACATTCGCCTTTGGGCAACAGGTGTAGGCGATGTATCACAGAAGCGATTGCGCAGCAGTTCGATGAAATTACTCGCATTGCATGTGAGACAGATCTATCATCTTGCCAAGTAAGCTGTTGCACTAATAATATCACACACTGCAGCTCTAAGAGCGCAAAGCAATCCATAAAACATAATAAATTATTATTATTAACCGCTCGCTTGCGGCGTTGTCTGATAATTTAATTACAATGCAAGTAACATGCATTTACTAACGCGTTATTCTATACTAGTTTTTTACAATACTTAGTTATTTCATGTTTAATTATTATTTGTGAATAGCATGGAACAGGAATAAACTCCTTAATGTAACCACATTCGTTTAAAAAAGACGTGTTATTTAATTACTCATGTATATATTTTGTCCCTCTGCTATAAAACAAGATAATTGTACTTCAGCAATAAATTATAATCATATCTTAGCATAAATTGACATACCAAAGATAAATATTTCAGTTGGTTTTCCAGAATCTGAATCGACATTATTAATGAGTACATGTCTCAACAATAAATAAAAATTGTTTTGGATTAGTTGGTTAGTAGTATCTTTATTTTGCTGTCACTTTGAATACATCCAATATTTATATTTAAAAATGGCGAGATTCAATCAATCTGTGGTTGTTGTGCCACATATAACCAGTGGGGCAATACGAATAATATAAAATATACAGTTTACAAACAAATTATACAATATAAATATATTAAATATGGAACTTCTTCGGTTCAAGGGCCCCAAAAAACAACAACTTGTTTTTTCATGCTTTTTAGTATCGCCAAAACTATTATTATAGTTACCTACAAAACTTTTAACGCTGCTTGTTTTGTCGAAACACCTTTTTGGTAGAAAGTTTAAAATAGAAACGTTAAAAGTTTTTTTAGTTTTTTTCACGTCAAAAACAAGTTGTTTTTTGGAGCCCATGAACCGGGACGAAGTTCCAAATATATCTAAGTATATAAAGTGACATACAACTATAGAAGAAGTACAAAGTGTGATAATTAATTAACATTATTTTATCATTGTGTTGACTCAAATTTGTAATGTCACTCTGTTCAAGTTTGCTCATTATATGAATCTATAAAGACTGCAATTATTTCTTAATTAAGTATTTGTTAATAAGTTATTCTCAGTGAGAAGATCACACTAAAATATTTTAGTCATTCATTTTATGTCTAACAGAAGTACGTATATGAATGTAATTATTAATCTATCGAAGCTTGAGTCAACGAGGCTAATCTCGACGAAACGTGTGGTTTGGTTCCGTCCGATCAGATGTGAAATATTTTCCGCATTCTGGTCGACTCGTTTATCATAATTATAACGTTGCTCGCATGCACGGAGTGGACGGACCGCTGTTGGTTTTCTAAAGTATAGTGATCGAGGCTGCAAAGTAATTTTATGTAAGGCAATAGTTATGATTATGTCAGATATCATCACTCAGCTCCACGCCCACTCCAACATATGATTTGTTCACCGTGTAAGTGCACGTCAAAAACATTCGAGCACGCTTCAACACAATAGCTGCAAGGCGAAGCAAAATAGTTATTTATTTATTATCAAGTCGATGTTTTACCAACATTAGCGAAAATATACACAAATTAATGTATATCGTTCATAAATAATCCTTTTTATCCTTCAATAAATTAAGAAATTTAATGATAATTTTTTGTAAGGTAATAAATACTTAAAAGCATAAGAAATTATTAATTATCTTCTAAACAAAATGATAAACTATAAATACACAATAATTGTTTTTAATAATGGTCTAATTATAAATTTGATGTTTATTGATTGAACATTTGAAAGTCCGATGTTTCAATTAAATTTATGTTTTTTGTTTAATTTTGAGGTTATTTCGAAAAAAAAATATTTCTAGTAATAAATTAAAATCTATGTTAGTGCAATAAAATGTTGTGATTTAATTGGATAAAATAAAACTCCTTGGGGGGTATTACAGGAACACGAAATGTAATATTTTGAAAATGTTGTGCAAATGTTCAACATTGTTTGAACGGATAGTATATGATCGTGATTATGGATTTATCTATAAAACCACCCACGTAAATTACATGGAATTTTCGTTAACTAATTTAATATGAGGTTAATGTTTTTAAATATTCTTAAGGTACGCCCACAATCAATCAGGATTGAGAATCTCAACGAAAATTAATTTCTAACTTTTCTAACCCACCTACGCTCGCCACATCACGTTGTGTACACTCGGTACGAGAAACTGTGTACTTATCTATACAGGCACCTGTCTGTACGTGATACACCAACAGTGTTGGCTCGAGCGTTAAGCGCGCGACTCTGATTCGAGAGATCCCGGGTTCAAATCCCGTCGACACTCGGCAATTCTGACTGAAGGTTTTTTTCCGAGGTTTTACTCAGTCGTTAATGCGATTGAGTCCTCTCAAACAGCTCTCGGACGTCCCTTCACAATTGTCCTATTAGACACCTGAAGAGGGGCATGAAAATTGCACCCTGGGCATGGCTTCCCACAAAAATTATGTTATTATGTTGTACGTCTTACTTGCCAACGTTCCTCCTGTGCGCATATGAGGAGGATCTCCATTTGTTCCTGAATTTCCGGGACAGTACCACATTTTCCTGGGTCCTGACCAGGTGTTACGAAAATCCATGTCCGGAAAGTTGGAAAGCATTATAAACAAATTGAAAATGCCAACACAAATCGTTCAATTTACGAGTTCATTAACTTTAAGTTATTTATTTTTCAGGGCACCCACAACTCAGAAATATAAGTTTTGCATCTTATATAATATATATAAAAAAAAAAGTAGAATCACACAGATGCTCACAAGTGGGGTGGGGTGGGGAGAGGGGAGGGGAGGGGGATGATGGTGGGGTGTATTGTACAACGAACACCAAAACATGTTGTAAATGGGATGGGACTAATACTTGTTATTATTTGTCCCGGATTTTGCTTTGAGAAATAGTGCATCTATTTGCAACTATTGATTTTAATGTAGGCCTAATAGTTCGTGAAAAATTTATTTTAGCAGATTTTCAAGGATGTATTCGGGCAGTGTTAGTTTACATGTATTTAGAGTACGCAAATGGAAGGGTACATGAGCTTGGCCCGTCTTTTAGATCTCAATTTGTTTGAGTGTGTAAGACTTGGCCGTCTTTTTACAAGTTTTTTGTATGAATGAGATTCATAAAATACATGATACAGTTTTTGCTGCATCATTGTTACAAATAGGCCTACATGTATGCAGTACCTCGTTAGTTTAGTGTGCCAAAATATTGCCGTTCAACCACAATTAACAAGTTTTCACTGACTTGTCATTATTTCAATTTTTTTTTTTTTTCAATTTTTTATTAGGACAAATTGTACATTTTATGTAACAACAACACAATTTTTAGTGTATGTGTCCTTTAGCTAAATAAAAAAAAATGTTACAAATACTAATATAATGAGAAATTGACATAATATGTAATACATTGTAAATAATAATAATTATTGAAAAGTAATAAAATAAGGTTCATTTCATTATATTATAGTTAATCAATAATATCAAGTGATAACAGGAATTTCTGTGAGTGTATCATTTAAGTAATCAATAAGATAATAGTAGGCTTTTAGAATTAAAATTTGTTTGAGTTCATGTTTGAAACGGTCATAGCTTGAAATGTTTTTAATGGATTCTGGAAGATGGTTATAAAGAGATTTATGTAAGTAGTCTGAGTTTACTTGTCCAAGTTTTGTGTGATATGAGTTTAGCTGTAGGTGATTTTTTTTACGTGTGTCATGATCATGGACATTTGCATTTACTGAGTAGGTGTGTATATATTTTTTAATTACTAATATTGATTTGAAAATGTATAAACATGAAATGGTAAGGATTTTGTGGCGTATAAAAAAAGGTTTACAGTGTTCTGTGGGATCAAGGGAACAAATTGCTCTAATTGCTTTTTTTTGTATAATAAAAACTTTATGAATGTGGGTCGATATACCCCAAAATTCAATTCCGTAGCTTATATATGACTCAAATAATGAATAGTAGCATATTTTGGCTGTGGGGATGTTACTTATCTGCTTGATGGTCCTTATAGCATAACAAGACGAATTAAGTTTTGGTATTAATGTATTGATATGATCGTGCCATGTTAGATGTTGGTCTATTGTTAAGCCTAGAAATACATTTGATGAAACTTGTGTTATATTTGAATTATCTGAAAAATTAGTTAGGTAAGGTATTTTATTTAAAGATTTAATCTTCTGAATTGAGTGGAATTGGATATAGTTTGTTTTTTTGGAGTTTAAAATAAGTTTGTTAGCTGTAAACCACCCATTTGATTCATTTAGTCTTTCTTCTGATTTATCCCGAAGAGCTTTGCTTTCATCAGCCTTTATGACTGTGGAAAAATCGTCAGCAAAAAGTTCAGCATCATCTATACTTTCAGTTAGATCATTGATAAAGACAATGAAAAATAAAGGGCCAAGAATTGACCCTTGTGGTACACCACATATAATTTTCTCAGAGTCCGAAATGGTATGTGAAATTTTATTATTTTCATTGCTAGTTATTTCTACATATTGTACTCGGTTTGTTAGGTATGATTTTAATAATTTTAGCGCAGCACCACGTACTCCATAATATTCTAATTTAGTGAGGAGTATATTGTGATCAACACAGTCAAAAGCTTTGGTGAGATCACAGAATATACCCAGAGTATCAATATTTGAATCCATTTCACTAGTTACGTTTAATAGAAATCTTCTAATTGTATCACTAGTAGATTTTCCCTTTTTGAATCCATTTTGTCTTTCTGTTAGAATGTTGTGCTTTTCTAAAAAGCTTATCAATCTGTTATAAATAATTCTTTCCAATATTTTTGAAACAGCAGGTAGAATAGATATTGGTCGATAATTACTTGCAAGGATTTTACTTTCTTTTTTATGTATGGGAATTATTTTGGATATTTTTAGTGCTTGTGGAAAGACCCCATCTTTTAGACAGGTATTGAAAATATCACATAGAGGTGCAGCTAACATATGGATACATTTCTTTAAAACAATAGTTGATATGCCATCTACTCCTGCAGAGTGAGATGATTTTAACTTACCAACAATATTTTTTATTTCATTAATATCAGTTTCATAAAAATATAAAGAATTTACTGGGCTCTTGTTTGTCTTATGCAAGTAATCAATGAAAGTAAGATTTTGATTACTTCCTTGATTTACTAAGTTATTTGTTAGGTCAGAGGCTTCATTAGCAAAATAGCTATTAAGGATTTTTGCTACCACTATAGAGTCATTTATTAATTCATTGTTACTATTGAGTAGATTAATATTTTCACGGGGCTTAATAGGTTTTCTGTTTGTCTCTGAATTTATAATTTTCCAGATACACTTTGACTTATTGTTAGCTTGAGATATACTGTCCTTAATTTGATTACTTTTTGCTGTTTTTAAAACTTGTTTATAAATTTTTAAATATGATTTAACGTAAGTTTGAAGGAATGTCACGTTTTGGAAATGAGTTTTTATATAAAGAAGACTTCTCTTATTTAAACTCGAGATTTTTATACCCTTCGATATCCAATCTTGCTTTTTGTAGAATGGTTATTTTTTATAGTTTTAAATGGACAATTTTCACTGATATATGACTGCAGCTTCTGTATAAATGTATTGTATTTATCATCAGCCAATTTAGCTTGTGATACATCATCCCACATTTCTTCTTCAAGTCTCTCGATAAGATTATCTAATGTGGTATCATTTAATAATTGAATTGTTTTTGTTGTTGTTGGAGGAATAAAATTGTTACATTGAATTTTGATTTCTTGAGCATAATGGTCGGCAATACCAAGGTTAAGTACCTGTGTCTTGAATGGAAGTGTAGTATTTGTTGCTATGTTGTCAATGATGGATGATGTTTGCCACCTTTGGTCAACTCTAGTTGGTTCATGGTTTAGTTAAGGCTATTCCAGAGCACTCTTACCGATATTTTGAATGTCAAAGTAAAATGGCTTAAAGTTAGTTGGATGAAAGATGAACTTTAATAAAAAAGAAGAAAAAAATAACTTTTTTTTGGACGGGACAAAAGCTCCATTTTGGCCATTATATGCAAATTTTTGGTCAATAAGAAAACAACAGTTCTAGGTGCAATACTTAATTTTAAGCTTTGATTTTTTTTCAACACACCTTTGTCTATGCTTTGAGCATAAGGGAAAATAATTTTCTGAAATAACGTTTGATGTACGATTTTTTTCGTCCTCCGGTTCAAAACTCTTATTTGTGCCATGTGACAAAAAAATCGTACATCAAACGTTATTTCAGAAAATTATTTTCCCTTATGCTCAAAGCATAGGCAAAGGTGTGTTGAAAAAAAAATCGAAGCTTAAAATTAAGTATTGCACCTAGAACCTGTTGTTTTCTTTTTGACCCAAAATTGGCATATAATGGCCAAAATGGAGCTTTCCTTTCATCAAGTTCATCTTTCATCCAACCAACTTTAAGCCATTTTCCTTTGATTTTCAAAATATCGGTAAGAGTGCTCTGGAATAACCTTAATGCAATGTCCCCTGAACATAATATTGACGAAAAACTCTTTATTTTCAGATAACACGGGTTTGACCACCGTTCATATCATATAGGCCTACGTCAGGAGATGACAGACAATGAAGATTTAACACCGAGGCCAAACCGTAGCGACAACCAAATCCACCAGCAACAACAATCGAAGTAATTCCACTGACAAAAGTTAGCAGTAGGCTCACTAGAGATTGATAACACAACTTATTTACTAGCCCTGGCCCTGATGCGGCTTAAAACAGCGGTGCTACCCCTCCATGGATAAACTTGTCAGCCTACCATGGGTGACACCTACCGGTCGGATTGGTCATCAGTTAGCACGTGCTTACTTTGAAGAGATCTGATTGGAATTGCTAACTTCATTGCTGAGAAGGTTGTAGAACATATTTCTTCCGTGTGTGCCCGGGGTAGAATCTTGGCCCGCAGAGTATGGCGCTGCATGCTGATCGTAGGGGAAGAAAAGTGGCAATGTCCATCTCGCACGCATCAGCTAGTAAGTATAGGAGGAGAGTATAGCTTCCCGAAACTAGAGACGAGCTCTGGCAGTCGTCGGGTACCCGTCCCCATCCTTTTGACGACCTCCCCAACGACGACGACGATGACAACACGAACGATGACAAAGGCGATGACGACCACGACGTGAGAACCCCCCTTTCCTCCCCTTACCCGTGGCTGGTTCTGACCAGCATGGGATTTCCCTCCCCATATCCCCTAGGCTAGAGTAGTGCATTATGACCTGACGGTTGGCGCTCCATTAAACCAATTAACTATTAGACAAGTCACAATCTAATGATTGAACATATTTTCGAGATTCGAGAAAGTCGAGTAGTAAACCCTGCAAAAACTAGAAAGCCATCACCGGACCGGATGTTACCCTCTCTGTAAAATAAAGAAGGCTGTGCTCGGTTTCGAGCGTGCCCACCGCTGCTAAATAAAAACAATAATCTTCTCCGCTCCGGGCTGAGTTTGCATCTGTTTCAAGGAGGAGAGGTTATCGCGACTCCGGGATCCGATACTCGAGTCGTGCGCTCGTG
Organism: Sweltsa coloradensis; assembly: GCA_024449915.1. Taxonomy (NCBI): domain Eukaryota; kingdom Metazoa; phylum Arthropoda; class Insecta; order Plecoptera; family Chloroperlidae; genus Sweltsa; species Sweltsa coloradensis. The sequence goes on from JAMZAV010000181.1 coordinate 136,067, forward strand.
GTCTACAGGTTGCAAGGATCCAAGTGATTGATAGTACACTCGCTTACACTGCTGGGGGCGACTTTAGTAAACACCACAAGGAAAGCATGTTTGTAATCTAATCTGCCCCCTTCCGTCCCAACAAAATCATTTTTACTAACGTGCAGTTACTCTACGGAACACTGTTCCTGTAGATACCAAAGATGCTACAAATTTCAATAATAGAATACAAAATTACCTTTAATTAAAATATATGTTAATTTGTTTAATGATGTTTTGTATGTATGTTATGTATTTCGATACTACATCATTGTGTTTATTTATTTATTTACCACTCTAATACTACCATATGAATTTATTATTGTTAGCTAATTTTTGTAAGTTTAAATGAAGAGAATCAGGCATAACTTGCTTTGGGGCCAAGCCCCTCTGATTCACTTCATTAATTTAAGTTCACCATGTGTACATTGATTTGTTGGAAATAAATAATATGAATTTAGACTGTTGGATCATGGAGTTTGAGTACTATTTTAACTCAATGGTTGGAAGAGCTCGGGGCAACCTTTTCTAAAATGCTAAAAGTCCATTTCATTTTCATAATCGCTTGATCATCAAGTCCAGCGAATTTCCTCATAAATCTGGATCACTTTTTGACCTCTAATATTCACCCACCAAAATTGACGTTTTGGGATGAATTGTTTGCAACGGACAAGCGCATAGCGCGATCAGAGAACACTTCAACATTTCAAAGGATTGTGTCCTATATTCAAGCTTGGAAGATAACACTACGGTCAGTTATTGAACAAACTTTTGAAAATGACCTTTGCGATCGCATCGATACAGCTCGATCCAGGCTAATCTTTGCATTTGTAATTATTAAAGCCTGCATGGTTTCACCTAGCTCATTCCCGCTGTACGTTCGCCCTATCTTGTCCATGTTATTTGTCTAATAAAACAAGAAAATACGACTGACGAACAATAAAAGATTTAACTAAGATTAGATCCACGCTTGCACGCCCTAAAGAGGATGATTGAGAAACAATATTTATAAAAATACACTTAACATGCGTAAAATATGGCCTAAAATAAACTTTTCCAAAAAAACGAATAAAAACAGATTCAAAGGTACTGAATGATTGATTGATTGGATATTGCTTAATGTCTCATATTTATGCACTTTGGTTAATCGAGACGATAAGGTACTGAAAAATTATTGAATAGCATAGAAGCATCCCTACGAGCTTTTGAAATTCAGGGTTGTGTTGAGTCTATTCGTTTCAAAATCAGACATTTTCCGTGATCTATGTTGTTCTTTTCCATCGGTGAATCCCATCCATCACCGTCTTCTCCGACGACCGTGTGCCGCACTGTGCAAGTGACACACAGTCGTGCGCCCGCGCGGGCGGGTGTTGACTTTGAGTTGATCCGTGTTACCCTGGGCGCACCGCCGCCCGGGCCCCGCTGTGCCAGGGTCGGGCGCGCCCCAGACACCAGACTTCACGCACACGTGCGGAGGATGACACCCACACTACTGGTGGGCAGACAGCCAAGCTAGAGACGAATTAAGAGTTTTAATGAAGGTGTTTGGAGTCGAGAGTGATTTGCGTCAAAGGATTTTGTTTGAACCTTTAAATGGCTTTCGAGATCAAACACAAACAATATTTCACAATCAACTTTAAATTTGTTACAATACTATACGCATAACATTGTGACTGAGTGGGTAGACTCAAAATACGAATTGGACAGGATTTGTTAACCGGAAATGAAGTGGTGTGCTATTGTTTTAACTGTATTTTGTTCAGGGAGTATTAGTTGTTTATTTTATTTTATTTATTCACCATTGACGTATTTGATTTTATATACATCAGTAGCCTGGATTTTGCCACTACTTTTTCATTACAATCATAATGTTGGGGGATCCCTCCACATGCAGTCTTGGTGGCATTAATTTGGCTAGCCGTCCATGCCTTGTACTCACTCTTCATCATCTTTCTTTCTTTCTTCCTCTTGTATTATCTTCTTCACTTTTTGTTTTTTGTTTTTCTTGAGCAGCGTTTCGTCTGTCCACACCCATTTTTCTTCCCCTTTTCAGTCTGTGCCTCGATCCATGTGTCGTGTTCAAATGGTATTTTCATAATCCTCCCCTCCTGCAGCTTGTCTTCCTCCCCACTTCCAGTACCTTTCTGATCTTTGACGCCACTATCCAACTTCATTATTAGAAACAGGGTTGAAACACTAATTAATTGCATTAAATATCCTTTTTGAATTTGTTAGCAAAATTGTTGTGTTTATAAATTGTTGTTGTAATATTACTACTTCAAATATTTAATTGTTGTGTCTACCTACATGTATGTATTATTAGATTTATTTAGTTGCCCTCCTTTGTATAAATCATTTCACCGGCATACCGAATGAAATATACGTTAGTTAAATAAATAAAACTTGGATGTTGAATGATCATATTGTTTAAAGATAGTTGGGAGGAGATACCCATTGGATGACCGAGTAATCTACTTTTGACCTGAGAAAACCTTAGGAAACGTGCAGAAAGATTACCGAAGGTTGGTTTCGAACCCGTGACCTCCAGAATGCGAGTATCGCGTACAATGCATTGGTTTTTGAACGCGTTGATAGGCCTACATCAAGAATACGACCACACGACTAGGACACACGAAACTCAAGCGGATAAACCGCCAAGGCTTCTTCAACCTACAATGATCAGCTACGGAATTACCTGGACTTTCCTCACAGGAAGTACGACTATTATAGATTACCCAGCCACGGAAGATCGCATCATGAATGTCAATAAAGCAAGTAGACCACGACTAATGTATTGTTACTTTGATGTCTCCCGCAGAACCAGTATCGGACAAAATGCAAGTGTCGGGAGATTGGAAAGATAGGCCCTTTTTGGGCGATTTTATTACTTTTAACCTGCTTTTTATTATTATTATTTATGTTAGTTGATAGATCCACCATTAATAAGGAAGACATGCAGAAAAGGCATGAATGTCCCAAACACAAGGTGTGTGCCAGCTTCTACAAAATTATGAGGATGAAGTAAACATATTCCATGAAAATATCAAATTAATAAATTAACAAAATAAGATTGCTCTCTGGAACGCCTAAAAGAATGAGCTCCACTATCATTTGGTGGGTATGGTATGGTGGTATAGTATGGTGGTCAGTGGCGTATTCAAGGGGAGGAGGGGGGGTTGTCCCCCTCTCCAAAAAAGAAAAAAGAGTGAAAGAGCACTTAAACATATCAATGTAGAATAGAGAATAACAGTTTTATCTCAATACGTAAAGGCATATTACCATCTGATCAAAAGGGGATTTTAGTAGATACAAAGTTGGCGATGCTTTAAAACGCACAGATTTTCACCAAAATTGCCTTGAAGGTGAATTTTTCCTGGGGTCAAGCCCTCGGACCCCCCACTTACCCTTCGCTACATCTATGAATCAATTTTTTAAACCCCTCCTTTATGAATTCCGGGATACTCCACTGATGGTGGTATGATATGGTCGTATGGTATGGTGGTACGGTATGGTGGAGTGATGGATGGGTAAAGCCTAATTGAGTACTAAATATGGTAATTCTAGGTTAGTGCTCTTGGAGGGTTGTCCAAGTCACGCACCTTGGCCTGGGCTGGACGTCTTGTAGGGTATCAAAAGGGTCCGCCAGTATCGCGCTTCAACAGCTCAGCAGTGCACACGCACACGCACGCACGCATGCAGCCAAGCGTGTCCCCAGTACAACTCTATGCGTGCGGTGCGTGCTAATGGCGCATCCAACGGTAAGACGCACACCACACGCATGTCAATTATTCAACCGCCGAATATTACCGTCCACTTTCTGAATTTTAAATTTCAAGTCCCATCTTCAAAGAATTGTGGTGACAGGGTTTTCCTTGAGGATAAATTGAGTTGTTCTGTGAATGTGAACGCTTCAAGCCGTGCCTTATGTGAGTGTGAGCGTTGGTTTGGTTGGTCATATCCGGAGGAAACTATAGGGAGGTTGTAATAACCATGTCTTAGACTCGACTAGACACACCTCATTAATAATTGCGTGTGGGTTATTCGGATACCTTTACATGACAACTGCATGGGTAGGTATGGAGTGGCCCTGGTTAGGTAATGGGCTAAACATGTAGGTGAAAATGGCGTCATTCTGGGTCATTAGCAAAAGTTCTCTTGTCTCGTTTTGAATGCTGATAATACTTATTGAAGTAGAAGGTTTAACATATTTTATGTCCTCCCTGATTTTATTGGTAATCATGGGATTTTCTTATAATTCTGCATTTTATATGTTTTTGGACATTTCGTTTAAAATTGTGTTCATATTTTCTATTTGCATGCGTATCTTTCTACCATTTTAGTTTTATATTGTATGTGTAAATAAAAGGCGATCCAAAAATTAATAATTTGGCAATTTTTTCATTAAAAAATGTCAAATGAGTATAAAGCTTAACTTCATGGTATATATTTTCATTGTTACCTGATAGTTGTGTTGCGTACTTTTCGTTGGCTTTATTGTTGTTTATTGTTTATCCTTGTTATTACATTTTTTAACACTAAGAAACGGCGTCGACGCTAGCAAATATTTTGCTAAAACACTTGAAATCTTTGTAGAAATCTCGTGCCGCGAAGAGCCTTGTGAAGCACGTGAAACTATAACACGGCACACTGTTGGTTCTCCCACAAGTGCTCAACATTAAAATATAAAACATCATTAAAAAGCAATAGCAATTATTTACACAGTTTCTCGTGTCGTGTTACGTTTAAAAACGGACCTATACTGCAAACAACGGTCCACCGTTGATTAAACAAGGGCAAGGCACACATTAGTGCTATTGCCATTGGTGTCATGCTGCGAAGTTCAGCCACAAGCATCATTTCTGATTCCTTTAGCAACTCAATTATACATGTAATTCATGTCATAAACATAATAAAACGTAACTGCAATAATTCTAGCGCGTGCCTCTTTTACTTTGAAACAATGAACTCCCCGCAAAAAAGTGTCGTATCAAATACAAATGCACAATAGTGCATAGCTGCATGCGTGTCCTGATGTCTCATCGGCCATATGCAGGGAATTAAACATATCCATGGAAAAACCAGTCATATTTATCATCACGCTTTCAAGTTACTAATCATATCACTCTTACTGAAGCATGTTTACAGTAGGAAAATGTTTGAATTTTAAATTTCTCGTGGGAAACTTGCCCACAAGGTATAAATGCCCTTCTTCAGGTCCAAGGAATGTCCAAGGACCAATGATAATTAACATCTATTGTAGGCTAGATCCCCATGTCTCAAATACGTCCGTTCAGGCGCTAGCGTGCCCATTTATATTAAACACCTATAGTAGGCTAGATCAGCAGTCATTGGTCCACTTCCGTGACAATTTGAAGCCATCTTGAAATTCCTGTTTGCATGTTAAGTAGATGGGAGCGTTTTGTAGCAAAAATATTTTTAAAGATGGCCGTCAGTTTGACAGGTGAAATGATTACTAAATTTCCTTATGCAATCACTTCTTATTGTTTTTGTTTGTACATTTCCATGCTGCACAAGCTAAAACCATATCAAACAATCCAGTTAAATACTTGATTGCATTATAAAAGCATAAAAATGCTTGACATTATGTTTTAAATGGGATTAAGTATTTTTCTAGATTGTTTTGATATGGTTTTAGCTTGTGCAGTATGGGAATGCACAAACTTAAACAATAACAAGTTATTGCATAAGGAAATTTAGTAATCATTTGATGTTAATAACTAGTATGCTCACCTGACAACCTGACAGCCATCTTGAAAAATGTTTGGGCCACAAATCACTCAAACCTACTTTAACATAGAAACTAACCTATTCAAGATGGCTTCTAATTGCCACGCCAGTGAACCAATGACTGGGGATAGCCTACTATAGATGTTAAATATCATTGCCTAGGACTGCATGGGCCAGGGGTAGAATTGGTTTAGGATATTCCTATGCCGATCATAGAAGGCGAGAAAAGAGGCAAAGTCCATCTCGCAAATATCAGATATGACGTAGGAGAAGTATTTTAATCTTTGAAACTATAGAATCGAGCTTTGGTAGTCGTCAGACACTTCACCTCTTGTCTGTGGCTGGATCTGTCCAGCACAGGTCTGTCTCTGTCCTCGTATCTCCTAGGCGCATATGTGCTAACGGTTGGCGCGCCCTCAACCAAATAAACTAAACTTGCTAGCATGTCAGCCAACCTCACTATCATGAGACTGATTCGGGAGATCGCAGGTTCGTTTTCCGCCACAGTCAATCCTGACTGAAAGTATTTCTCAAGGTTTTCTTCAGTTATGAATTTGAATGCTGGAAAACACTCGAACCATGGTTAGTCCAATGAAGAGGGTCACACCCGGTGACACAGATGTGGACCCTACTTTGGGCATTCCTTCTAAAGGTTTGTTTTGCATTCGTCATCACTCTCATTGTTACAATACGTACAAGAACTGAGTTGATGAAAGTTTCATTCTGACCACCGGAAATCCTGACTGGATATTCCCCAAGGCCTTCTCAGCCAAAAGGAGAGTTCTTAGATAGAGTCCTTCATACAATACACGTTATACTCGTCTTCTTAGTAACCTACAGACGGATGTTCGTACTTGCTATAATAATAAATAAAGTACTGGTAATTATTTTAAGCCCAACTGCGTGGCTATGTACAGTGGCGTACCCGAAGAGAGAGAGGCGGCTTTCTGGCTAATCCTCCCCCCCCCCCCCCTTTTGAACAGGAAAGTTTTATTTAAAATCGTCGTTTTTGCTTCTCTCTCTCTCTCTCTCCACCACAACCTGCTCCTGCTCACCTGTATTTCTGCACACAATGTCTAAAGCTATATTAATTTTGTACTTTTGTGTGAATGGATGAATGAATGTTTCTTAAACTATTGAAGATTTGCATAAATCGATTCAAAATTCATAATTTGCATAACATTACTATACACCTAGAAAATTTTAACTTTGCAATAATGCTACCATAATGTATTTAATGTATTATTTCAATATTTTATATAATCATGTAATGTTCTCTTCATTATCAAATGTATTATTATTATTATTAGTATTAGGTTGGATGGAAGATAAGGCTTCACTAGCCTTAATCCCGCCTTACAATAAAGACCCTTATCTATCTATCTATCTATCTCTCTCTCTCTCTCTCTCTCTCTCTCTCTCTCTCTCTCTCTCTCTCTCTCTCTCTCTCTCTCTCATTATCAAATGTATTATTATTATTGGATGAGCGTAGCGAGCGTAGCGAGCGAAGCGAAGATTCCATTTCACTACACTGGAGAAAAAAATCCGGAATGTTTTGTTTTTTTTTTCTTTTTTTTTTTTTGTATTTTTGTGTGTCTGTGAACACGATTCCGGCTAAACCAATACTCCAATTGCGATGAAATTTTATGGAGGTCTGTGAAATCTCTAAACGAAGAACTGCACGGGGGGAAAAATCGATCAAAAAATTATTTCTCATGAAAATCGCAATTTTACAATTTTTTTCGATTTTTAAAAAAATTCTCCGCCCTATAACATCTACATGCTTTATCCGATTGTAATGATTTTTTCACAGAACCTTAATTTTATGAATTAATATATTCGTGTGAAATTTGAGCGCAATCGAAAAATTATTTCTCATGATAATCGCAATTTTACGATTTTTTTCAATTTTTAACATTTCTTCGACGAATAAAACCTACATGCTTTATCCGATTGTTATGATTTTTTCACAGAACTTTAATTTTATGAGTTAATATTTTCGTGTGAAATTTGAGCGTAATCGAAAAATGATCTATTAAAAAAATCACAATTTTACGCTTTTTTTCGTTTAAAAAAATTTCGCTCATCCATCAACGCGGCGAGACTTAAGCGTTTTCCTAGTTAGTATTAGGTTGGATGGAAGAGAATTGGCTTCACTAGCCTTAGTCCCGCCTTACAATAAAGACCCTTATCTATCTATCTATCTATCTATCTATCTATCTATCTATCTATCTATCTATCTATCTATCTATCTGTCTCTAATTTAATAGCAGTCTATTCTGCTCTACACACGTTATTAACAAAACAGGCCAAGAATTAAATTGAAGTAAATTGGTGGCTGCATAGCTCAGTTGGTAAGCGTATGGCCCGGACAGCCAAGGTCCCGGGTTCCATCCCCGTAGTCACTTTTGTAATTTCTCTCTAAAGTACTAACATATATATATATATATACACACCGTATAACGTCTGCAAATATTTCCCAGGAAAAATGATTTCTACTTTTGTTTAGTTTTTGTTTCTTCGCCCTTTACCGGAGAAACGGCTATTCTAATTTCAATAAAAAAAGGTATCACGGGACATTGAAATTTCTATAAGATCTGGAAGTGCACGTTGCTTTTATGCGCTTGTAATAAAAATATGTTGTGAGAATTTAACTTCTATGATTTATTTTTATTTTTGGTAACGACTCCGTAAAAATGTTTATGACTATAGTATTGCCGGAAAGTTCTTGGTCTACTAACATACTCACCTTATCTACTATTGCTTAGCTCTTTATATATATTATATATAAAGTACGAAATACTGAGTGTACCACTATGTACTTAAGAGGAATCCCTAGACCTAAATATGATTTCTAAAGATTGCAGTAAATACGTCTGAAAAGTTAATATGAATGAAGGATTATTTAAAAAAAAATTATGACGGAACATATCCTCAGAATAAACAATTATATATTGTCAATTCAGGTAGTTCAAAATTGAATATTGGGCAGAGTTTTTTTTGTATATTATTAATACACTCCTTTATTCCAAAAAAGGGAAACTGGCTGTCTTTAGAATCTAGGGTTGCACGACTTTTTTAGTTAAACGGTACAAAATTTGGAATTGTACCGGCGGGCAAAAAATATCATGCATCGCAAGAAACCATAGAAAACCATTAATCCTGTTATTTAGGTTGTAGATAAAGGAGTGTAGAGACAATATACACAAAACCGCTGCTCAAAATTCAATTTTGAACTAGCTGGATTGATTCGGGCAATTTGAATATAATTGTTGATTCTGAGGCTTTATCATACTTTTCAGGTGTCTTACAGCAATACTTTAGAAATCATATTTAGGTCAAAGGATTCCCCTTTGACTCCTATTGCAGTTCTACATCTTCTTTCCTGCATTCTGTCTGCAAGTTGTGTTTCTTGGTGTTGTAAATTGTTTCTCATTCTTTACTCCCAACATTCTCTCTCCCTCTCTCTCTCTCTCTCTCTCTCTCTCTCTCTCTCTCTCTCTCTCTCTCTCTCTCTCTCTCTCTCGACTTCTTACCAACCAAGAGTCCAAGCTAATACGTCTAGCCTCAAAGCTTGGCTAATATGATTGATGAACAACGCTGTCAAGACATCACACTTCTTCTTACACTCGCAAATATTTGAAAACACTCCTGGCACCGGTCTTGTATCGCATCGCACACAATGTTGTACTTATAAATAACCAGCACCCTAGCGTCAGTGTCCTGTCCTCTGACACCTGGGAATGGATGGGCGCAATCAAGGTGTCAAGGGTCTTCACATGAACTAGTAAAAATGAAAAAAAAAATCGTTTGAGTTATGAAAAATGAAACGAAAAATATATTTATGAATGTAAAAACGTTGAAAACACTAAAAATACACAATTTTGTCTTGACAGAATAATAAATTGTAATTTTGATATATATATATATATATATAAATAAATGTATAATTTATTTGGGCTTATTTAAATTAACTATAATTATATCGATTTCTACTCGCAATTATGTGACTATAGCATCTTCAATAAAATATTTTGAGGCTTATTTTTAATGAATGGTTGGCGTGTGTTTCCCAAATCTGCTGTGTGGAACTAGGAAGGATAGTGTAATATAATTATGTTTTTTTTAAATGCGTACTCGTCAGTCAACGATTCCGCAGTCATCTCCTCACTGCGCCATATTGCAGCCAGAACGGTATTCCTGCGCTATTGACAGGTAAATTTCAATGAATAATAATAATCTACCTTTTACAAGACGAGTTTATTTGATTTTTGAATATTTTGGGTTTTTCTCTATTTTGTTCCTATTTTAAAAACTTAGTGAACGGAAAATGAACTTTCATTACAACATTTAAAAAAAACTAATTGTTCTCATCCGAGCCTCGATATTTCATCTCCCCGGAGTCGCTCAACTGTGCTACGTGACGCTTGAATAATGCTCTTACACAACGTTAACACATCTTTATCTAGGCCATATTGCCTAGAAACGATTGTTAGGAGAACTTTTCGCACAGAGGCTGGAGAGTTTTCATTGTACGCTGGATGTATGTACGCAACTGAAATTAAACAAGACTGTAATTTATTAGCTCTGTAATTTTAGAAAAGTAAACTGACAAAGCCGCTGTACCTATGTAGTGTTTAAAAAGTTTATAAGTGTATCCTTTTATTTTTGTTTGTTATCAAGCATCAACATCAAAATAACATAATTACTACAATATGGTAAATCTATATAGATTCTTTAGAGATACGTGAAAAGAGTGTTATGTGTTAAAGATGTTCAATCAATGTAATTCATTTTTCAAAATGACACAATTTTTTCTTCTTCAACTAAGCCTTGTCAATTTCCATTTATTTTTATTCAACATACTATCATCATGCTATCATAATATTTACAACAATGTTCAACAATTAATTTCATAAAAAAAAACATAAACTTATAATAAAAAAAAACATAAACTTATAATTTACTTTTTACTGATCAGTGCGCTGGAATATGCGGCATTTCTTTGTCTATTAGCCACTTGTCAATAAAGATGGAATTTAATAATTTTGCTATTATATATTTTAACAAAGTTGATTTATTACGACATAATTTTAAAGTACAAATGCAATAAAACCTCGTAAACACAAGTCCTTTCACAAGTATGCTACACACAAATAACATCAATCGATGTATTACATAATCGGGAGACCTGGGTTCAATCACCGGGCAAAGCTGGATTTTGTAATTTCTGGCTGGGTTTAATATTAGTTTTCATTTTCTTGTGCTTAAAATTTTATGAATAAATTTTAGCATTACATTCTGGTCACACATACTGCCCCCCCCTCGCCTCCAAGTGAATGTTAGTGCTTTTCGCGCTAAATAGTTTCTAACTACCGTAACGTTGTAATTCTAAAGCTTTTATTACTAGAGCTATATAGTCGAGCGCATTTTCACTACCAACTTACGATCGTTAATTATTTTATGATCATTACATGCAAGTAATGAAACGAGGTGCTTGTACTAACTGAAATAACGGCTGGATTTACAACTGGCATTTTTATGAGTTTGACGTTAAATGCATATTTTTTTAAATAACGCCAACATTAAATGTTGACTCTAATACATAATTCTAATTCTCCATTATAACTTGCCCCCTGACGGTGACTATAACAATTAGGTGAGGGTGGTTATAATAATCGAGATAGAATGTCCAACATACAAACAGATGTAGCTCAAACGTAACGCACGAGACTCTGACTTGGAAGGTCCCGAGTTCGATAACCGCCATCGGCAATCCTGATTGATTGCATTTGCGAGAGATGCAGTCCTCTTTAACAGCCCTTGGACATTCCCTAACTCCCAAATGCCAACTACGACACTTGAAGAGGGAATGAGTGAAAGAGATTTCTTGAAGCTAGTATTCGCTCACTCCTCGCATGGTAACACTGAGCCAAATCTAGGCCTATATGCTATAATTATAATACATTCTTACATATGACCATGAACAAACCATCAAATACAATTTTTTTTTAATGGATGGATAATGCCCACCTCACCTTGGTGGAATATCCCTTTATTTTTAACAATATTCGTGTACTTTCACTTAATCTACAAAACGCAATCCTCAAACAACAATAATTAACTATCCTTACACGATTAACACTCAATTCTAGACTAGGAAAACGCTTAAGTCCCGCCGCGTTGTTGGATGAGCGTAATATTGGTGCATTGAGCTGCCATTGTGTTATGCGGATTTTCTGTTGTTCTGTGAAAAAATTATTACTAAGTCGAAGATTTTTTTAAAATTAAATTAAATAAAATTAAAAATTTACTTAATTTTTTTATTAATCGTAATTTTAAAAAAGAAAAAAATCGTAAAATTGCGATTTTCATAAGAAATAATTATTCGATTTCGCTCAAATTTTACACGAATATATTATTAATTCATAAAATTAAGGATCTGTGAAATAATCATTACAATAGGATAAAGCATGTAGATGTTATAAGTCAAAGAAATTTTTTAAAAATAGAAAAAATCGTAAAACTGCGATTTTTATGAGAAAAAAATTTTTATGCGCTCAAAAACGTGGCAGTTCTAAGTTCAGAGATTTCGAAGGCCTCCATAAAATTTCATCACAATTGGAGTATCGGTTTAGCCGGAATCGTGTTAACAAACACACAATAATACAAACAGAAAAAAAAAGAAAGAAAAACATTCCGGATTTTTTTCTCCAGTGTAGTGAAATGGAATCTTCGCTTCGCTCATCCAACAATACAAAGTCCAAAAAGCCATAGCCAAAAACAATCAAGTCCTTCTATAAAAATCAGATTCCCTATAAAGAGCTTAGGCTCGTAGTAGGAAAACAGAAAATTATGACCCATGAGGTCACATGGCTAAAAGAAGTCATCAGAACATTCTTAGAACATCAGGAACACTCGATTAACTAGGTCAGAATAACAATCCGTTTCTTATTATATACCCAACCCTGGTATCCACACATTATACCCTTCAGTCAGGACTCAAGACTGCTGGTGGCCTCCTGGATTTGAGCTACTTCTATCGATGATTTGTAAATAAAACACACCACCCCGTGGCGCATGCGTATTACCCGGTAGACCACCTGGGTAGGTTGTGATCCATCCCTCTAACTCTAGATTGACTGCAGTGCATCATTTAATGGTACAGCCATGCAGAGAAACTGGCCACAAAGCGTAGTAGGATGAACGGATGAAAGTACTAAACTCATAGCTTCTAATAACAAGTCACCCTTAATTGATTTTGAGTTTAATGTTATTATTTCAATTTATTATTTCCTTCCTTAGGAATATGTTAAAATGCAAATGAATGAAGAAAATTAATTAATTAAGAGGCCAACAGGGTTGGCTTGGTCGCTTTGTTTTACTGCATGTCCCCCACTGAAAATCTGTTATGTGAATGAGTAGGTAGACTCTAAATACGGATTTATTTATTTATTTTCATAAGGTTGGTGAATTATTTATGGATATCCTGCAAAAATGTTGAAATAACAAGTAATAAATAGGAATGTTTAAATTAATAATGACCATGAACATTTTCAGGGGAGTGAAATTGAATGGGTGACAGTTTCTAGCAAAACCATCTTTATTCGCGCACGTTTTTCGATTTTTGAGATAGAATTTAAAATTTAGAGTTATGTACGTATTCTGCAGTAAAAAAATCTTTTTTCCATTCACAGTCATAAACAATTCGTGAACTTGGTGCATTTAAGTTGTGTAACATTGAAGTATACACTTGCTATGGATATTGTGTCTCGATCACCGCTGACAATGTTGCTGATTCGGGAGGTTCCGGGTTCGAATCCCGTCGCGACTGTATATCCTGTCTGAAGTTTTTCCGAGGTATTCTTGTCGTAAATGCGAATGCAAGGGATTGGACATCCATTTAAAAAAGTTTAAATTGACCTAATTCCAATATACCTAGTTATAGACATCTGAAAGAGGGGCATGCATTGCACCCTGGGCAGGTTTCTCATTAGAAATTTAATTAATTTTTTAGCGTTCAAATAATACAACTGTTAGGAACTTTACAGCGTTGCCATCGTGCGATGCTGCCCGTGCTATGAAGGTGTCTGTACTGTACCCCACTAATGGTGTCCTCCGCCAGTTGACAAAAGACGGATCAAGGAGCGTCTCTTGCACCTTGCCAATGTGTTTTGAGTGATCGACGCCATTAGGATGAAGGATGGGTCAGAGCGCATGCGTCGATCTCCGCGCGCCCCCCGTGACGAAACTTTGAACCTCAATTGACAGCTGGACAAAGTAAAACGTCATTAACCCTAGGCTGGCTGGGAATAACTCGACATCGATGACGTATGGTGATTGATGACGTATCACGATGTGTGGGGTGCATTCCACTGAACACTTTGACAAAATATTTCGTTCGTTTAAAGTCTTTAGATTAGTAATTAGTCCTAGAAGTCATTCTTTATGATTCACAGTGGAATAATAATTTTTTGTGGTAAGCCTGCCCAGGGTGCAAGTCATGCCCCTCTTCAAGTGTCTAACTAGGTATATTGTGGATAGGACAATTGTGAAGGGAGGACTCAATCCCTTGCATACGCATTAACGACTGACGAAAACTTCGGAAAAAACTTTAGTCAGGATTGCCGGTCTCGACGGAATTTGAATCCGGGACCTCCCGAATGAGAGTCGCGCGCTTAACGCCCACTGTCGGCAGTGGACTAATTGTTTTTAGTTGGAACTTGGTTGTTCACCCATAGAGTCAAAACGTTTTATTATTTTAAATAAGTTTTTTACACTAGGGAAACGCCAAAGTCGTTGTTAAACGAGTGAGTGAGCCATGTGTTAAGTACCCGATTACATTACTTTTCTTCCCCCTACCTTGGGCCTACCTAGCCTATCATAGGCTACAGAGGCGCATTATGACCTTACAGTTGACGCGCCCGTCCCCGTATACCAACTAAACTTTAAAAACTATTATTTATACGAATATAATTATCAAACTTAAATGCAAATGTTCCCGGGTACTCACCACATGACTCGCTCACTCGTCTCACTACGACTTTGGCGTTTCCCTATAGTCTAGTTGGCTAAGGCGCCCTTGTAGCCGAAATGTGAAAGAAGTGAGTTCAATTCCCTGGTCGGGAAAGATTTTGTATTTCTAGATTGTATTTCAAAAATAATTGAACATGATTTGAAATGCATAATATAACGCAGTGTTGTCCATCATCTGTGGCAATAGGGCCTACTATGGTAAACATAGCCAGTACGAAATACGTGAAAATATTGCAAGGTTTACTCAATCTACGAGCGAATTTTGTGGGTACCTTGACGTGCAACATTCGACAGACCTTGCATGGGCACGGCATTTCACGGCCAGGCGAATAATAAACAAAAAATATATTTTCAAAATCTAAAACATTGTACCCGATTACATTACTTTTCTTCCCCCTACCTTAGGCCTACCTAGCCTATCATAGGCTAGAGAGGCGCATTATGACCTTACAGTTGACGCGCCCGTCCCCGTATGCCAACTAAACTTTAAAAAACTATTATTTATACGAATATAATTATCAAACTTAAATGCATATGTTCCCGGGTACTCACCACATGACTCTCTCACTCGTCTAACTACGACTTTGGCGTTTCCCTGGTCTAGTTGGCTAAAGCGCCCTTATAGCCGAAATATGGGAGACGTGGGTTCAATCCCCTGGTCGGGAAAGATTTTGTAATTTCGAGATTGTATTTAAAAAATTATTAAACATGTTTTGAAATGCATATAACGCAGTGAAGTCCATCATCTGTGACAATAGGGCCTACTATGGTAAACATAGCCAGTACGAAATACGTGAAAACATTGCAAGGTTTACTCAATCTACGAGCGGAATTTGGGGGTACTTTGACTTAAAACATTCGACAGACCTTGAATGGACACGGCATTTCACTGCCAGGTAAATAAAAAAACAAAAAATATCTTTTCAAAATCTAAAACATTGTCGTTAAAATAATTTCATAACATTGGAAGTCTATTTTTCAGTTTATTATTTCTTGTATGTTTAAATCGCAATGAATCTTGCTGATTTTGTTAGCAGTTCTCAATAAACTCGTACCGGATGTCCGTTTAAAATTTCAGCGCAATCTGTTCAGCGATTCGGCTGATTTTTAACGTACACACACACACACACACACACGCACGCACGCAGAAAAACAATAAGGGCCGTTTAAGTCGAATGGAAATCACTACGTTCGCTACGCTCACTCGTTCAATTAATGCTTTCAATTGCTGAATCAAGTTGTTGGTGGAGGTGTCAAACTAACAATATGTCATGTTCGTGCATTACAATATTTTTGTTGGTATACATGAGCCGGGTATAGATAGATAGATTAAATTTGTGTGATGCTAATTAATCTATAGCCCCTGGCTCAGGTATAGGTAGGTGGTTGCTAAATTCTAAATTAAAATGTTTTCGTTCGTTAAATGTTTTAATGAAAATATGTTACATGTGTTAAGGCCACCCTTTCAAAATGCATTAAAATACTAGGTCTTATAGGCAGCCGCAGTACAAGTAATTTATAACACACTTCATCGCAGAAGGTGTGATAAAATTTAAGTTGCCTTTTAAATTACAGAAAACATGTTTTTCAAGGCGTTGTTCCATTCTGAAAACTGAACCATTAAACTAGAAGAAGAGTAAGTAGGTGTAGAGTTCCCAGTACTCTATACGCGTAGCTTTAGTGCAATGAACGTACACTATACAATATGTCAATAGCATAGATACTAGTCTAGTATAACTAGAAACCTCTCGGTTATTTTAGTAGTGTGGGCAGTAGGACCCGCATGGGTATGTGAACAAGCAAAGGGATAGCGCAACTTATCGTTATATGGTCCACGCTTGTTCCAGAAGCCACTAATGTTGGAGGAGTAAGTACGTTACTGTTCAAACTTTCTGGGAGGTAAGCCCTCCCCTAACCCCCCAATCGCTTGGTCACCAAAAACGTTATGTATCATCCTTGTTGAAGGGCAGTGTCAGCAAACATGTCAATCGTAGGTGATAAGCTCAGTTTTTATCGTGAGACGTGAGACAAGCATGATCCATCTTAATGCAATAACTGCATCGGTTAATAAAGAAAACTACCCAAAATAGATTGTAATTGGCTACACTCAAAAAACTGTTTGGTTGGAATAACCCATATTTGGGTTATGTGAACCAAATAATATGGTAAACTATTAGCCTGCTATATTATGGGTTATTGTAACCAAATAATTTAGTTAATCTTTTACTAGTTGAAACAACAAATACAAGTTGTTCGTGTTACCATATTATTTTAGTATGCATAACCAATATTTGGTTGGAATAACTATTTCGTGTAGTTGTTTTGACTATACAAATTGGTTACAGAGCCGTCACTTTAATTTGTTTAACCCATAAAGTAGGATGATATAACTAAATATATAGTTGTCGGTGACCTCCTCATCTCCCCCCCACCACTCATTTTGCGGCAAATAATATAAAATGAATAAACGTAACGAATTTAATTAATCTACATACGAAGAAGAATGTTCCTGCATGAATGACCTTTACCATTTATTATGTCGCACCTGGAATAGCAATGTACATTAGAAAGCGAGTTGTTTAAAATCCTGCGCCCACCGAGCCTCGAACCTGGGACAGAGAGAACACATGTAGTTAGAAAGCCATGACCTTAACCACTACTCTCCGAGCATCGCTGGGAAATGAATGCGATTTGCCAGTATTGAGCAGCTTTTTGTAGTTACCAACTAAAATAGCGTTAATTCAACACTTTTAAGATAACCAAATGCTTCAACCCATATTATTTTGGTTGTTCCAACCATACAGTTTTTTTAGTGTAGGAACCAGCCCATTACATGACAGTATGATGGAGATAAAAGCGATGCATCTAGGGGAACTTCGCTCCGTTGAAATATTTATATTTATAATACGTTTAGATTTCATAATTTGAACCCCCTGTGTAAGGTATTGAACTTTTATTACTGGCAATGCAATAACTATCCGATCCGCCACTCCACGAATCAAAATACCCTTTTCATCAATAATATATTTATATAGCATTGCTGCCATTTTATATTGAGGTAGTCTAAAATAAATTAGAAAAATATACACAATCATAAAACGTAATAACAAAAACAGTACACCAGTACACTGTACATTACTGACCATTATGCCATAGAGACACCAAAGATGGACATAATAATTTTTAGTGGCACAGTATTTAATTGACGCAGCTCTGCTGTCATGTACAACTATAGTGACACTTGACAAACCATCTCTAAGTCCAGACGTCCATCCACTTCGTCTTCTCACGTGTCTAATGGCTTCTCTCATCGAGTAGGCGTCGTCATCCTGAATTCTGTCTCGTCAGCCAAGATTACCTGGCGATGCATGAAATCAATCAGACCCTCTTAATGAAGTTAGATCGTCTGTCCGCCATCAACGATTACGTCACGATCATCAGCTGTATCCTGCTCAACATGCAAATAGAAATTATTCATCTTGGCACAGGCCAAATTTCATTTCATTGAAATTGCCTTCGAATTAATCTCAATCTTAAAGGGGTATTCACCCGCTCATCTCAAAAAACATATTTTATAAAGTCTAGCTAGATATAAATTGAGAAAGTAACTAGAAAACTATTGGGTCCACCATGACTCTAAAAAATTGTCAAACTCGGTAATTTTCGAGCTAGGCCCCATCGGCAAGAATCTCCTATAAGAAATAACATGGGGACGATCTTGAAGCCCCGTGACCTTGGAGGATTTTGATCCAAAAAATATTGATCATTATTGACGTACTTGGCAGCCTTTTCTGTAAATCCGCTATATTTTTTATCGTATTTGGGCAAGTGGTTCAGTCAAAATGAACCTATAAACAAGAAGAGGTTTGATTTCGTATTGAATATTATTGCGTGTTTCAGTGTATATTTGTGCACAGTTTCAAGGCACGATGTTATTAAGGTCCATTTTAGATTGGTACGATGCTCTAGTATCTATGTGGAACAAAAACAAAGCAGGTTAAAGCCGATTCAAGAAATTTCTCAAAACACCAATTGCCGTCAATTTCAAAATAAAAAAACTAAAAAAAAACGTGTAAAAATCACAGATACAAGATTTTATTTTTTAAACTATCATTTTAGTGTAGTATTATGCTATAGATTATGTGGTAATTTTTTTTTTGACAATATCCCCTTTAAAACTTACTCAAATAAATATTTAAAAAAAACTATCTTAGTGTTGTACATACATCTCTTCATCATAATATGTTATATCCATATTCCATGTCTCATTTTAGGTCAACTATTAAGAATTTGTTTGGTTCCTTTAAGGTTCTTTTAATTTTCCCAAAATAATAAAAAAATAACTGAATATCAGCAGGCTTTAAACTTACAGTCTCTCAATTTTCAACCAGTTTTTCTCAATAATTATAATTTATGCTTACACATAATTGATTTTTGTTCGCTGGCTATGTGATACGAGACTGCATCGTAAGGCATATAAATAAATACGCGAACGGTAATGATAAAAAAAAGTCATATGCCAAATCCCGGGGCTTCCACGAATAAGTTTAGTATGTTACCAGAGTTGATTTGGCATTCCAATCATTGCGCGACCATATCGGCTGACGGCTGTAATAGTATAGCCGTACCGTCCCTTCCAATAACAACGATGTGAACGGGGCTTTGGTCAGGTGATTGGTGAGATTATGGAATGAGGTAAGGGAAGTTATGGGTGACATTTTCAGGGGTTAAGCATTCTTTACCTGGCTGAGACAGATTTGGTTATTTCTGGATTAAGTTCCATACTAACATAATAGGCCAAGCAACGAAGGGGTTTTTTATGCAAAAATTCCGGTCAAGCTGAATTTTTGCACAGACCTTCCAGAAAGCGTCCTTATCAAAGGGAAAAAAATCCTTAAAAATCGGACTTGAGCGTTGGCCGCCATCTTGGAAAATGTCTGCACAAAAGAGGCTGTTTTTTGTATATCTTCAAAATAGCGGAAGATAGAAGAAATATTTTAACGGCAAAAATATTCCTCACATAATTCCCTACGAAAATGATGCCTACCATATTTTCGGTAGAGACAGCGGTTACGTCTAAACTTTTCGTCTATCTGCTCTTTTGAAGATATACAAAAACAACCACTTTTGTGCAGACATTTTCCAAGATGGTGGCCAACGCTCCAGTCTAATTTTTGGAGACTTTTTTCACTTTGCTAAGGACGCTATCTTGAAGGTGTGTGCAAAAATTCAGCTTGCACGGAACTTTTGTTCTAAATCGTCTCTAATGGTCCTTCGTTGCTTGGCCTATAAGGGGGACTCTCTCAATCATTCAACCACCTTCCATATGACTTTCAAGGCAGGGTTGCCGTTCTGTATTCAGTCACCTTAGAGGGAATAATGTACACCTCTTGTATTACACACTATCCTAAGATTGAACGCAGCGACCGGCAACAACGCACGAAGCAGGTTTAATTAGGACAAATCGAAAGAACAATGTTCTTGTTATAATAATTTGATACCTCACATAAATACATAATTGTGTGAGATAATAATAAACCTTTAATTGGTCTCTGCAGCCAATGCTGCACATACCAACGGTAATAGTTACATGAAAAACAAACCATCCAAGCCTTGTATCGAACCCGGGTCGGTCGGATGCTTTACCATTAAGCTACCGAGACACTTCTGGATTGCTGGAGTATTACAGATCTGAATATTATTAATGTAATGTCATATATGATGATTTTAAAGAAAGCATGCTTTAACCAGACTATTTTCTTTTTACGCCACATCTTATAACATACTAAGTCGGAAATACCCCCCTCCCCCCCCCCCCCCAAATTACGCCGTCATACTTGACGACGTACCACATACTTGTTTGAGAAGTTAGAATGTTAATATACCTCATACCGAAACATATCGTCTGAAGTTTAAACAGTGAGTAATGGCGGAAAATAAGTCTAGAAATGAGATTTATGTAAATATGGATGGGTCCCCATTCGAACGATGGAATCTTCGATAGCCCTGATTTGTTTGCAGAGCCTACTTGATGTTTGGCTCGGACCGAATATAGTACTCTTCATGATGACACCGCTATCTATAGATCCTCAACTGAGACGCTCTTTTGAGACGAGTGCAGCGGAATTCCAACCCAACGACGCAACAGTCAATTTGATGTAGGTAATGTATTATTCTGATATTAGCTGCAAGCACGGGCAAGGCTGTACCCAAAGGAAGAAGTGATTCGAAGCTACTTAAGCAACAGATCGTCAATATCGAATAGATAAATGAAATAATTCGTTATTTTTCATTGTTTTAAAGTCGTTGTTTGTGAAAAAACATGTCATTCATTCGGAGTTTCATTGAGAGACATGACTAACGCACAGACGGAATCGTAAAATTAATTGAAGTTCTTGGTGGAGGTGCCAGGTACGGGAAAACTATTTCTTAAAAACCTAGCTCCAAGCTGATAAAAGAGAGTTTTTTTTTTAACAATTATCTTTCCTGCGAATTTTTTCGTTGGGCAGTATTTTGTACCAATTTGTACCGCCAAACGAAAAAATTCGCCGGAAAAACAATTTGTTAAAAAAAATCTTTATTCTCTCAGTCAGCCTCTAGAAAACCAGCTAAAAATTAATGTCACAAAAACACAACTGCCTACGTTGAATGGTGTGCTTGTGAGAATTGAACTTATAGATATTGTTTTGAAGAGGCGATATTCGCCGTGTGCCCGATCAGAAGAATTTGAAAAAAATAGTTTTGATTTTCTAAAAGAACCAGGTTTCAAAGCCATTCACTATATTTTGACTTGGTAGCATATTTGGGAAAAAAAAACGCGGTCGAATAGCCTTAAGGTTTTCCTAAGTATGTATGCGAATGCAAGAGATTGAGTCATCTTAAACAACCCTCAGACATCCCTTCATCATTATCCTAACTATTATAGGCTATACCTTGGAAGAGGGGCATGTATTGCACCCTGGGCAGGTTCCTCACGAGAAATTGTCAAAATCTCGATTTTAGATATCACCATCTTGCGCATCCAAAGCAATGAGGCTCCTCGCCGCCTAGCAGATACGTGTGTGTGACGTGCTAGGGTCGCCGCCGAGCTAATAGGCCCCGGTCCGCTGACACTGACAGCACCCGACCCGAGGTGAGATCGCTGCGAGGACCTGGTCAGACCCAACAAGGAAGACTGTGACAGTAGCCGCAGCATCTTGCACTTGCACACTCCCCTGCACTCAACTGTAGACCGGGCAGAATGAGGCTCCTCGCCGCCTAGCAGATACGTGTGTGTGACGTGCTAGGGTCGCCGCCGAGCTAATAGGCCCCGGTCCGCTGACACTGACAGCACCCCGACCCGAGGTGAGATCGCTGCGAGGACCTGGTCAGACCCAACAAGGAAGACTGTGACAGTAGCCGCAACATCTTGCACTTGCACACTCCCCTGCACTCAACTGTAGACCGGGCAGAATGAGGCTCCTCGCCGCCTAGCAGATACGTGTGTGTGACGTGCTAGGGTCGCCGCCGAGCTAATAGGCCCCGGTCCGCTGACACTGACAGCACCCGACCCGAGGTGAGATCGCTGCGAGGACCTGGTCAGACCCAACAAGGAAGACTGTGACAGTAGCCGCAACATCTTGCACTTGCACACTCCCCTGCACTCAACTGTAGACCGGGCAGAATGAGGCTCCTCGCCGCCTAGCAGATACGTGTGTGTGACGTGCTAGGGTCGAGCTAATAGGCCCCGGTCCGCTGACACTGACAGCACCCGACCCGAGGTCAGATCGCTGCGAGGACCTGGTCAGACCCAACAAGGAAGACTGTGACAGTAGCCGCACATCTTGCACTTGCACACTCCCCTGCACTCAACTGTAGACCGGGCAGAATGAGGCTCCTCGCCGCCTAGCAGATACGTGTGTGTGACGTGCTAGGGTCGCCGCCGAGCTAATAGGCCCCGGTCCGCTGACACTGACAGCACCCGACCCGAGGTGAGATCGCTGCGAGGACCTGGTCAGACCCAACAAGGAAGACTGTGACAGTAGCCGCAGCATCTTGCACTTGCACACTCCCCTGCACTCAACTGTAGACCGGGCAGAATGAGGCTCCTCGCCGCCTAGCAGATACGTGTGTGTTGACGTGCTAGGGTCGCCACCGAGCTAATAGGCCCCGGTCCGCTGACACTGACAGCACCCGACCCGAGGTGAGATGCTGCGAGGACCTGGTCAGACCCAACAAGGAAGACTGTGACAGTAGCCGCAACATCTTGCAACGCATTGCACTTGCACACTCCCCTGCACTCAACTGTAGACCGACGCATTCTTGCAGTAGAGGATGGACGTTCTGTCTCTTCGTCCAGCCACAAATATATCACCCTCCCCCCCCCATCCTTCCTCCCTAGTACCCTACACTACACAGTACAACGGACATACCGACGAAAAGTTTTTTAAACCAATTAGGCCGGAGGTTGCCGGTCTGTAAGGGTGACATCCACAAACCCGGCACCTCCACCAAATTGTGAGTTGTATGAGTATGTAAGCCTTCGCTCCCTATTTCAGGTTCCACCGAACCCTTGCTGCTCTCTGTTGATAGCATCTATTCGACCAACATGGTACTGAACCACTTAATGTAATGAATGACATAACTTTCTTGTTGATATAATTATTCTTAGTATGGAGAATTTTTGCTATCTAATATTAAAATATTTTTAAAATTATCTTAATTTAATTAAGTTAAACAGAATTGAATCTCAAAGAAAAACATTTTGATTAATTCTAAAATTGAAGAAACATGCAATGAAAGAAATTTGATATTGTCATAGGTGGTGCAGTGTTAGTTTACAGGCCACACTTATTCTTTAACTCATTCATACCATATTTAATTCCACAAAATTTTAAATTGTTTTATGATAGATTGTACACTTTACATAGGACCAAACATGGTAAAAAAATCAAAATTTGACAATTTTAAAGAGAATTTGAGAAATTTTGGATTTTGAATAAAAGCAACGTTTTAAGTTCAAATGTATATTATAAGTGCATATCTTAAACTAGATTTTTTCCGAATATTTTGCATTTTTAAATTTTCTATATCTCAAATACCAGCAATACTGGAAATATATTAAATTTCCGCGAAAAACAAAAAGCCTTTTTTGTCTGTTTTTGCAGATTTCTACTTTTAATCTTCTCTAAAAAAAAGGTTATTTTTGTCCTGACAAAATGAGACAAAAACATGTGAATCTGAATTCCACAAAGTTTTTTTTGTCCAAATTGAAAGATTTTGATTCAAAATTTTAAAAAATCAAACTTATGTCCATTATAATGGAGCGTGGCTAAAATGTAAATTCAATTTCAACCACTAAAATGATTACTTTTAATTTATTCCATAATTATTCTTATATCCATAAGGAAATTATTTAACAAGTTGTGTTATCGGAGTATTCCTCGACGTATCCATCCAGCTATAGCCAGCCGCCTGAAGAGGAGCGTACCACACAAAGCAGATAAAACAGATGTGCGCATAGTTTCCTCTCGCAGTAACTTATTACTTTGTCCTTAAACTCGTTTGTAAATTATTCTTCGACGACACGAGAATGTTTATTTGACAGCAAAGCGAGCAAGCGAACGTCAGCGCGAGCTTTGGAAATAAAATAAGTGGCTTGCCTATCTGGGGATTACGCGTCGCGTTCAATTACAATACATACGTCGATAAACAATGACAGAAGCAAAACCATCATGTTCGCCAACATAATCAACAGTAATAACGATCGTATCAACAAAGAGGGCCGACAGTGTTGGCTCGAGCATGAAGGGGATGGGAAAGTCGCGAAATTAAAACCACGCGAAATTACAGTTTTTTCGTGGTATCTCGAGAACGATGCAAAACATCTAAAAACTGATTCCAGACCGCTATGTGATTTTGTTAGAACAATATAATTCAAGAAAAAATATTCAAATATAATAATCGGTGAGGTTTGTATTTAAAATATGCATTTAATTAATTAAAATTCTAATTAAAACTTAATTACCACCACATTACAATATTTTTCGTGCATGCTATAGTTCTCACAAAACCACATATCGGTTTAGAATTAGTTTTTAGATATTTTGCATCGTTCTCGAGATATCACGAAAAAACTGTAATTTCACGTGGTTTTAATTTCGCGACTATCCCATCGGCAGGTCCCGGGCTCAAATCCCGTCAAGACCGGCAATCCGGACTGAAAATTTTCCGACGTTTACCTCAGAGTTAATGCGAATGCAAGGGATTTAGCTCTCTTTGACAGCCCTCGGTCATCCCCTTACAATTGTCCTAACACCAATATAGGAATGCATTGTTTCCCACGCAAAATACAAAGTCAACAAAGAGGACTTCACCAAGACTTTATAGGAACCGCAACCATAACAGCAATAATTCAACACTATCATTATCCACTTTCAGAAACAATTTCAAAACTATATCAAGAACTACATTACTACCACCAAATACGTAATAAACAACGACAATTACTACACTTGGACATCCAAAAAATGATTAATTTCGTCGACAACACAAAAATAACAGAAACGTCAATTTTCTTCTATTTGATCTTCAACAATGACAACGAGAGTGACAAATTTATGGATCGAAGTTCTCTTATATGCATCACTTTTCTGTCCGTCCGTTATTCGTCACGTATAACATATCCTCGTATATCCGTCGACAGGCATAAGTATTAATCTCTTATTTAAAAAGAAACTTTAATGGAACAGGTAAATGCCATTTAAAATGAATTTAACTTAACATGCTCTTAGGCAGGAAATTATATTTATTATGTAGCAATATTTCGAAAAGTTTCACTTTTCTTCAACTGGCTGACATTATTTATAAAAATACAAACATCTGGCAAAAACAACCACAGCAGCGATGTGGATGAATAATAAAAAAAATGCAAAGAAATCGTTTTAATTAGTAAATAACTAAACAAAGGTGAAAAAACATTAAAATCGTTCTATCCCTAGACATTACAAAGTAATTTTTATTGATTAAAAAATAGTATATTTATAGATTCTAGTTGATAGTTAATTGGTTATTAGTTGTTAGTTTATGGTTGATAGTTCATAGTTTTGAAAGTTAACTTGTTGATAGTTATAATAAAATAATAAAATAATTGTATTTAGAGTCTAAACGTCAGTTGATATTAACTTGATTTCAGTGGGGGACTTTAAATCAAAGCGACTAAGCCAACCCTGCAGGCCCCGACGCAATCGGCTGATGTGAGCGATAACCACCCATAGATCGTTAATTTAATAGGAAATATAGCAATCAGTGGATATGGACGTAACACACAATCGCGAATCAACGCCAGAATCAACAAGGCCGATCAGCAACTCGAATTTATTCTTCGTTGCTGTACGTGTTCCAAGTCACCGTTTATAAACTCCTAACACAAGAACTGATGGACTAAATCCAACACAAGTTAAAAACTTCTGACTATGGCGGAATGACCCTGGACCTTCTGCATGAAAGCAGATACGCTAACAAAGACCAACGAGCCACACAAAAGACTAACTTCTTGATAGTTAAAAGTTGATAGTTGATGGTCGTAAGTTGATAATAGTGCATAATTGATAGTTGATAGTTATAGTTGAAAAAAGGTAGTTGATAGTTGATAGTTGATTAGTCTCTCGACTCCTTCCATTACCAAACATACATCTCGTGTATGTAGTCATGTTCTTCTTGTCAGCATCTGCCCTGGCCTTCTCTCTATGCTCATTTAGTTAATTTGCGTCGAATAGCAATAAATAATTATAATCACTACAATTAGGATGTTGGATACAATCACCATCGCAATTACTCAAGTAATTATAATAGTAAGATGACTCGTTACGATTAGGTTTCGAACCCAGTTCTTCAGACTTGAAGTATACAGGTGCTCTAGCTTCTACTCAGCTATCTGGGCCACATGGCGCTTCAAATAATGTCTGCCAGACGGTTGGTCATTTTGTAAAAATATTTTAAATACCGTTATCTACTTTCTGGACAATTTTGTAATCTAAGTTTTTATGTTTCCTCCTCAGTAAATCATCTTTTTAAATAATTTAGTAGGATTGGTGCTAAATATAAAAATATTTCTTCAAGCACACTCAAAATACAAATGGTGAACTTCAGCATTGAAAGATATGTGTGAATTGATTTTATGTTTCTCACCGTTATCAACAATCTAGTTAGAACTTTTTATGTTAAGCACGTGTGTCACTGCACTTATAGCATAAGTAAAAAATACACATATTTTCTCATTCAAACAATTGGTCGAAGTACATTACTGTACCAAAAACCTCGAGTACAATATTATAAACAGTATTTAAAATTGATTTTTGACCGAAATGAAAACAAACTCGTTATTTTGAATATCGTATTTAAATTTTAAATGGTCTACATAAATATTACTTCGCAGAAATCTATTTTTTATCGGATAAAAACATTTTTTACAACTTTATCTTCAGAGTTGCTCCTTGACCAACAGTTGTCCAAATGCCATAAAATGTGAACAATACCTACACCGCAAAAAGAAGACCATTACATTGTATTGTAGGTTTTGAAGGATGTGAGAAAATTAAAACATCAAGTTCTATATAAATTTAAAATATTTTTCTGCTTATAGAGATAATTGGTTTATTGTTTTCTAATTGAAAATAAATGGTTCAAGTTTGCAAGTTTGCCACGTGCAAACGTGTATAGTTTGGAAGGTGATTCCTTGCAAGGAATAGATAGATAGCGAGGCAACCGTGAATGATGGAGGACGGGTGCTAGGAGCAGTCCGGAGGGCTGTACTGTACGGAACAAGATAGTATCAAACAGTTGCGGTAGCTTAGTACAACATGGTGGTACTGGTAGTGTCAGCCTTGATTTACCGTAGTGAACCACGGACGTGTTGTAAGTAGCGTATAGAATGTAGGCATTGAAGTGTATAGAAAATATGTGCTCCGACAATCCTGACTGAAGGGTTGAACTCTTGGATTTCCTCGGTTATATGCGAAAACTGCGATTGAGTAGATTTCGAAGTACTAGTACTTGTTATGTTTTGTTATGTTTTGTCACTTGATTGTATTATATGTTGTCCTTTATATGTGTGGATTCTTTGTACATATTATATTTTTATTATATCACACTTGTGGGGCTTTGCCCTGTTTGCTGATAAATAAATAATTGAATTAAAGTGTTGGTATACCAACAGTCATTGTACATGGCATTGTACTTTCATCAGAACAGAATGTCTGTCAACTCTACATTCTTAATGCCCCACAACCCACTCAAAACGCGTTTTTCTCCCCAGGTAATACAATCACCCTACATTTAAGGGTTTCAGACCCGGTTGTATATGTAAGCAAGAACATATGTTCGTTCATTGCATAATTCTAAGCTAAGCTAAACCCACTACAATAATATTCTTTGGTAAGATGATGATTTTTGTTCACTAAGGATATTCGAGACGATGAGTGGTGATATATGACGATGTAGGATAGTTACAAGAAAAATGCCGTACGCGGGATTCGAACCCACGCTCTTGTAGAGCCATACGCTTTGAACCAGCGCCCTAATCGTTAAGCCACCGCGGACGGCCTTTGGTAAGAATGAAGATCTTCCTTGACCACGGTTGTGCCCAACTTTGATAAAGTTATTACGTAAAATTGATGATGAATTCGCGCTTTTTGGTGGAGGTGCCGGGTCGTACATTTTAAAACTTTCTGAGGGGCTAGCCATTCCCCCCTACCCCCAGGGTCACCCAAAACATTCTGTATATCATCCTTGTTGAAAGGCAATACCAAAAAAAAATCACATGCCAATCGGAGGTCGCGTTAGGTTTTTATCGTGAGACGTGACACACGCACAGACAGATAGACAGACACAGAATAGTGGTAATTATTAGTTCATCCCTATGTTTGTTTTTCACCTGATTTTCTGTTACAAATTTTTGGAAAACCTTATATTCGTTTGAGTGGGATCGTCTAATAAATCTGTTTATTATTTCTGTTTTCTCTGTAATTGTTTCTACTTTTTTCTTACCTATATTTTGATTGTTTTGAATTTATTTCACTTCATATTTTAAATAAACTATTTGAATGTTATCGAAAACGGGTTGTATGATTTCCATTCTTGTTTTTATATTATTACTTGAAACTTTGCTCAATACAATTCAATTCAATTCAAAATCAATACAATTTTGAACACAAGAATGAAGATCGAACACAAAAATGAAGATTCGCGTTCGGTGATTTCTTCCGCGTAAGTTTTGATTACTCCCTGATTTGCTGTTCCTGATTTTTGGCAAAACTCATATTCGTTTGAGTGGGATCGTCTTATAAACCAGTTTTTTTTCTTTTCGTTTTTCTTTTTTAATGATTTTTTCCTTTCTTTTTATTTTCTTTTTTCTTTTTCTTTTTTCCTTTCCTTTTCTTATTCTTTTTTACCACTTTTTTATATTTGATTTATTAATTAGTTGCATTTTATGTCCTTTTTATTTGTTACCAAAATTGTTGTGTTTTATTGCATTGTTGTTGTAATATTACTATTTCAAAAATTTACTTAAATGTAGTTCATTGTTGTGTCTGCATCTATGTAATTAGATTTATTTAGTTTTCCTCCTTTGTAAATCAGTTTTTATAACTGAATTGGATAGACGTTAAATAAATAATAAATAAATAAACAATTAATATTTTGTGTGCATTTTTTTAGTTTTGTTTAGTTGTCCTTCAAATCGGTTAATAAATAAATGAATACGATAGACTTGAAATAATGCATATTGTCGTAAAAGTGTGATAAAGGTCGGGGTTCCAGTATGACCGGGCTTGGATTATGCCTGTCACTCTACAAGGCTAGCTACCGGTTAGGTTACAGCCAGGAAAACGCGTAGCTTGCAAAACCTTCGATCACTTTTTTTTTTATTTCTTATTGCCAAAATAAATATTTCGATTTCACTGGCGTTTTACGTGAATCGGTGACTTTTTGACTTCGAGCTCGACATAATAATATATTTCTTGGTAGCGCATTTGTACGAGAAGGTACAGTCTGGTTCAAAGAACATGCACAAGTTGTTTAGAATAACGTCGTAAGGAGAGAGTAGAGAAGTTAGCGAAGAAGAGTCGATCAAAATTGTTTTAAATTCGAGTTATAGATCAAGGATTTATGGATTACGGCTGCTAAAAAACTACTTTAAGTACTTTGTTGTGATTACTTAATGTTTACATATTTAAATTATTGTAGAGTAAAAAACATTCACAACAACAATCATAATTGCAAATAAAAATGTCATATTATATCCGGGTTACTTCATTGTTTCTCACATGACTGCATCTAACATTCCCACACTGAAACTCGTGTACACATTCTCCGCACTAGCTTGCACGCAGAGTAAGTAGTTGCAATCCTAGAACAACATGGTGTCCTTTTATATTTCATATATCCTCAATCTATTAGGCCTAAACTGTGGTTCCTGGATCGGACAAAGATTTTGTCATGTAATACTTAGCTTATAACACTACATTAGTAATTAATTTATAATTAAATTCGTAATAATGACAGTCGTTTATCACAATTTTATTTTACGATCATCATTTATTTACATGATTTTTATTTCAAAACAATAATAAATAGTTGTGTTGCATATAAATTGAAAATCTTACATTCTTCTCTAAATGAATTATTTGTTTTCATAATATTTATGAAGGCCTTGTCATTTTATGGTATTAAAAAAACTGTTTAAAAAAATGGGAACATATTATATAGGCACACGTGACACGTCGACGTATCCAATTATTGAACATGACTAAAGAACACTTAGTTCTAGCGTTCAAATATCAATACACTTTGATCAATCACACCTTTCTCTGAACAAGTAAACCATACGATTAACTGACCGGAAAAGTTATGTTAAATTTGTGGCTCGTTGGTCTGTGGTTAGCGTCTCTGCTTCCAATACAGCTGGTCCAGGATTCGATCTCCGCTCAAGTCAGAAGTTTTTTAACTTCTGATTCGGACTTAAGTCCATCAGTTCTTGTCTTAGGAGTTTGTAAACGGTGACTTTGGAGCCGTCCTAGCAACGAAGCACATAATAAATTCAGAGTTGTTCAGAATCGGCCTTGTTGATTCTGGCGTTGATCCGCGGGTGTTCGCACTGTCCATACCACTGATTGCTATATTTCATATTAAAAATATCGATCTTTGGTTGGTTATCGCTCACTCGTCGATTGCGTCGGGGCCTACAGGGTTGGCTTGGTCGCTTTCGTTTAATGTCCCCACTGAAAATCAGTTACGTGGCTAAATGGGTAGACTAAATACAAATTTATTTATTTTATTTATTTATAACAATCTTCTCCTAGTTTTATATAGCGGTCACCACTAATTTCCCCACTAGACAGTCAGGTGGACTTAGCGTCACTCCCCCGTACAGGAATCTGGACCACAATAATTAATCATGTGAATCACAGGCGAGTATTTGGCTCGTTGCCACTAGGTTTTACGTCGGGGGTCAACAAAAGAAATATACGTGTTTGTTTTAAGACTTTTCTTCTGATCATCTCTTCGTGAGAGAGCGAAGACTTCCATTCTACTTAAAACCTATTGAAAAACACTTTCAAATATGTATTTCATATAAATTATTCAGCTATACTTAAAATTTTATAAAGCAGAAAGGATAGGGGACTGATTTAATGTTTGGTATAAATTTTTATATGTACACAAATGAATAATTAGTTCCTACATATTACAAACTTTATGTAATTGCAAACAATGCAAATTTAAATTCCTACCACGATAAATTTTAAATATTTGTAAACAAAAAAACACTTACTAAAGGTGTTTTTGAACATTTAAGAAGAAACTAAATATTTGAACATTTAAATATCTTCTTATTTATTTTTCTTGACGAATTTACAAAAATGCAATGATGAGTAAATTCAAATGTCATTCTTACATATTTATAGAAGTAAACATTCATATGACTAAAGGTGGTTTAGTAAATTGAAATATCAACAAAAGCGTGTCTCCTCTCAATGTAGAATTCAAATCAAGCCTGGTATAGACACTAAACTCAATCTCGATCACATTTACTTTGATACCATATACAATATGACTGAAAATTGTAATAATTTACCACAATTCAGAAATTAAAAACAACGCTCCAACCGGATTCGAAAGACGGGTCTACAAATTACCAGGTACGCGAACTTTAAAAAACTTTTATTTCTGATTGTAATAAATAATAACATTACACCTACGGAAGGTTTCACTGCAACAAATCATGAAATCCAAATTATAGTTGTACCGAAGATATATTTTTTTTTATCGACGAATCGTTTTTAAACTCCAAGACCCTGCGAACTATGAAAATTCGTGGGCTTGCGCTTGAAGGTAAACTTGCAAGGTCATGCCCATTTGTATCTCATCAACGGTCCGGGCTACCGAGATGTATGATAATTAATTACCTCTGTTTGCAACATACTGTAAAAGTACCAGCAAAATTAATGAGTTGTTCATGTTAAGTTTAAACTGAATATGTGTTGACCTCCCTGTTTGATATTCTGCACGGGTCCTATTAATTACGATACTTTCTTTATCTATTTATGGATATTGTAAACAATGCAAACGTAAAAATAATAAAGCTAGCCCAACTTACAAAAATATTAACATAAGAATAAATTCAATTAAAGTTGCATTATTAAATTTATCAGTATACAATACGATATTTTTATATATTTTAACAGCAATTTTAAATATGAAAGAAATTTGAGAAGTTTTATAATACTTAAAAATGCACACACTTCTACCAAACCTTACCAAAATGACATGTTCTAAGATTGTTTCTTTCAAAACAAGGTGACATACGCATTCAATTAAATATTTTATAGGTAACCACTATTACGAATACATTTTTGGTTAATTTTTCTACAATAGTAATAAAAATAATGTGTAATTACTTTCGATAAAAGTATTCAAGAATAAAACGTTTTCTTAACATAATAGAGCTTTACATAGTGTTTTAAAACAAATTTAAGTTTACATTTTAAATAATTTTAATATTTTGTTAAATTTAAGGTTGCTTTTATTGTCTTTTAGTTTGTAGATCTTCTTGACTGTCCTGTATTGGATGTATGAATGAGTGTAATGTATACTAGTTCTGCTGAACTAAATGAAATAAAGAACATACATACATACATATTTTTATCAATAAACCAAAGTGGGTATAACATTGAAATCACGTCTAGTCCGTTATCTTTATATCCCTAACGCACTCAACATATAGATGAGTAGCGTATAGTAGTGCTGTTAGAAGCTTCTTAACAATATGACGGCAAATGTTATAAACTATAGTGGCCTCGCTTCTCTCTGACGTGCACATTAAGTACAAACACAGCCGTCAAGACGCAAGAGAAATATGATGGCTCACATTATAAAATACCAACTCTAAAATATAAACAACATTATCGCGACTTGTCGGAACAAATGTCAAGGCTTTCAGGAGTTTCTCGCATAATTTATGTTTGAGTTTGATAGTTTTTAGGTTCCCAAATTCAGTTGAAAATTTCGCTGTCCTTAAAAAATTTAGATATGGCACTACTCTTTAGGAATAATACTTTATGACGTATAGTTGAAGAACCTTCTGACGTTTCCCACCTGTTTTCGCTTTGCAACGGAACTCAAGTTTGCTCTGACGATTTCTCTTTCAACATTTACTGTTCACGAAACACCAGGGCATCCAAGTTAATTAGGGAATATAAAACTGCCTTATATGCGTCACTTTTCTGAATGTCCGTCTGTTTTTCACTTCTCACGATAAAACAAAACAAAACCTACGACTGACCGACGTTTTTTACCTTGTCCACAACAAAGATGATACAGAATGTTTTTGTGACCGTCGGGGTCAGAGGACGAGGCTAGCCCCAACCCAAAGGGGGAGATTTATTTCAACCCGGCACCTCCACCAAAGATGCTAAGGAGATAACGTTGCAAGACGTTGTGACCTGGATCACTTATTATCTGTTTATTTCACACATTCACAAACAAACAATTTGAGCTCATCATGGTAGGTAAAGCAAGAAACTGTGTTATGTTTGTGTTAACAATGGATACAACACAAATTGTGTTGCAAAATAAATAAATAAAATAAAAATAAAATAGTGATAAAACATGAAATTGGAGATTAAGATTAGTTTAAACGTCTTTCTTTGGGCCTAAGTTCTCCTATTCCAATAGTACAAACAATCTTGATTAAATAATTTAATAATCTTAAAAATGAGTTTTGTTTTCAAAACTCTTTCAAATTATCAGCAAAATTACACATATCTTTTCCCAAACTCAAAGTCAAATTTACCAGTTAAAAAATTCAAATTTTTGAGAATTTCTATCATTTCCAAATCCAAAAGCTGCCGAGTATCCAGTTTGTGCACCCCGCGAGGAGCCGCGCTACTGCAGCAGCGGCCGTCGTTTGTTTGTATACGCCGACGACCAGAGGGACAAGTTAGCACAATCCACTCGAAAAGGAAAGACCACATATTGGCCCAAAAATGTAGCAATGAAACCAGTTTGCGGCATATGGAATGTAGTAGCTAATGTCCAGCCTCGGACAGTAATTAAATGTGAGCGCGCGCTCTGCAGGAGATGGGCGCATGCACATGCGCTCAAGCTGCGACGCTCATGGCCTGACGGAATAATTTACTGCGGCATTTTGGCGGGTTCAGAATTTATTTTTAACTTTTTACTGTTATTATTTTTTGGGATTAATTTTTATTACAAGTTAACTGTTTATTTGCCAAGTAAATATAAAATGACTGCAAGTTTGAATATGTTTTTTGTTGTATATGTAAATACATTACGTATTAGAACCACCATATTTTAGAAATACAGAAATAGGCTCTATTGTGAATCCATTTGATAATAATAAATCAAATCATGAATAACAATGTGTACTATAGAAGTCAGCACATCGAACAAAATCATCATAAGTGTGAATTTAAAAATAATAATCACTATAGTATCGTTTTCATATTTAAAAAAATGTTTTTGAATAAAAATACATTAACATTTTTGGTTTTCTTGTCCCATCATGAAAATAGTTTGTTTTGGCCATTGCTTGTCTAGCCAAGTTGGTTCTCTTAGTTCTTTTAAAGTTATAAACCTTGTTTTTTGATGATGGTTGACGACTACTGGACTGGATGGAACGTTAACATATAATATTATTCAATACAATGTTGCAGAAGGTACTTACAAATAATTACAAATGTAAAGATAAGGTCTAAGAAAATGTTATTTAAACTTTGAACAATTTGTTGTGTATATTACTTTATGCGATGCAGAAAGAAGTGAATGTACACATTTAAATTTTTAGCTTTAATCCACCGTTTTCTAGATAAGTGTCAAACTTGTATTGAATTATAAAAAAGTTTTGATACAGCTGTTTATTTATGTATCCATTTATTAACTTATTACTCCACACTTTCTTATGACAAGTCCAAATAACTATTCAATAATGGCTGGCGTGGTTAGAAGCATTTTTTCTTTAGCTCTTGCCAAACAGTTCAACTGTCGTATTTATTTATTTAAGTACTACAAAATCTTTACATACTAACAAATTTGTCATCGTTATTAATTTATAATTATTTATCACCAATTAGCTTTCAAATTTCAAATTAAACCTATTAACAAAACACTTAATACAGAACTTAACTTGAACAAATAGTATCCAATAAAAACATACCTCAACTTCATGAGGTCGTTTTAAAACATGACATTCTCAAATAAATGTAGTCTTAAACGGGTGAATTTATTGCTGTGGCCCACCGAAGTCCTGTCCGTTTCTTTGCGTGTCACTGTCAGTATAGTCTAGTTTGTCGAGCTATTGGATTAATTGGCATTTCTCTGCAGTGTTTGTGTTGGCGATTCGTCTGGCAATTAATGTATTTGAATACAATCAAGAGTTTAAATTAGTGTTTGTTTAGTGTTTAGTTTGGTTCTTAGTTTGCGTCCAAGTCGTAAAAGAATTTACACAAAAGAGAAGAGAGAGAATTTCAGTCTAACGTCTTGTTTATGTTTCTAGTTCGCTAATTAACATTCAAGATCTGTATTTGATTGTGGTGGGAACTAGTATAGTTCTTAGCTGTGATATACGACTTTGTAACGGTTTATGCTGTAATGTGTAGGTCTTCACTTCACATGTGTGGTACAGGTAGTGGGAGTGGAAGGCTTAATCTGATCCATACCATCTTAACGGCATTTTATTCACATCGATGAAACAAATCATAACAAACAATAACACTGGTAAAATATGACGCGTTTCATGCAATTTAAATTATATATGTATATACAAGATTGCCAGTTACAGCAGGTTTAGTTAAACAATGCATAATAATATATTCAAGCTCTTTCGTAATTTACATGAACTAAATTACTAAATGACGTATATTATGCAAGTTTGACGTAATCGTAAGAAAGTGTTGTACATAGACTAATTTTTTGTACTTCATGTTTTCTTTATAAATGATACAAATTGAAGTTATTTTCTAAATTTGTCCTGGGAAAATGTGTTTTATTCTATTATATCTATTTCTTAATTAAATCTAATATCAGATTCAGATTCAGATTCAGATTCAATATAAGCTTTATTCATTTCGTTTACACCAAAAACATTACAATATAAGGAAACATATTTAACACATTTAAAGAAAATACAATTATATGTACCAACAAAAATAACAATTCTAAGAAAATGAATCCTCGCATGGGCCTTGCGGCCTGTGCGTGAGGGCTTCTTAATTTAAATTATTAGAACACACACATTTAGAACACATCTAATGTTTTTCATCTTGAATATAATATCTAGTCCTATGTAGGCCTATATTCCAGATATTCTCTTACAGCGTATAGAAACTGTGTTGTAGATAATAGTTTTTTACTTTGGATTTAAACCTCATTCTTGATTTCAGCTCATCATTTTAAGGACATATAAGTTCATCTCTATTACTCAAAGTTTAGTAAAGAATAGATGTGTAGAGGCAGCTCATCATTCACTAATTTTTTAAGCGTGTTTGGTTATTTAAAACGAAATTGCCTCTTGAATCAGTAAATCCCGTATTCGCCTTCTGATTGACGAAAGAATTCAGGATAGATCGGTGACCCCCGAACCACAAACGTTTACTCCAGCTGCTCTTTTCACCTCCCCATCTCCATAAATCCTGCATGATTGTGTGTTAATAACTCCCCAGCTCATGTTGCCCAACCTGCAGGGGAGACGCTAATTAATATCAAACAAGCCACGATTACCATCTCAAACCAGTAAACAACATAATTATTTAAAATACCAACGAGTTGCAATTATTCAAGAATTTGTTCCTGTGTTCTTCGTGAAATGTACGGTGTTGAACATCATATAATCTTAATGCTAGATCACAACCCAACTTCTATATTACACTACACTCGTCTTTGCTTCCAGTGTTCACTCAATGCTACATTAATTTAATGAATTGTATTAGTGATGATCTAACATATTACGTTTCACGATAATATGTTAAGTTATCCATCTTGTTAAGATATAGGTCACATTGATTTAATGCTAATTTATACAATATTATGCATTTTAACAATATTATTCAATGCTGAAAACATTAATATTCAATAATTGCGATAATACTGTTGTATTACCATTTATTATTTGTTTTTATAATAATTTTGAAGCCAACACATAGCAATAATAGTTTATCGTTAAGTGCCATTAAAACAATAAATAATATGCCTACCATATAATATACTGCGCCATGCATTGGATCATTTGAATGTTATTTGTTTTTTAGCCAGGGACACAGCTGTAAAGTTTCTTGTCTGCTTTGTTTCTAAGACGTCTGTGAAGTCACTATTTACAATAAACAACATAATATTATTGGGTATTAGTAAGTATGTTCATTAGCATGTTAATGTTATCAATAACGTAGACCTATTTATTAGATATATTTCTGTGTACTTATTATTTAACCCTCCGTCACTCGCGTGGGGTTTCTACAAACCCCAGGGTCTACATTCGACTCAGTTTCTCTGCATCAGACTGTTTTACCGACTCTAGATTCTCAGTACCTTCAAGTCACTCTAATTGTTAGGAAATTTGTCATCCTCTAATCATTAGGGCTTTTAGTGTCGTTATATTGCCGGTCTAACTTGGCTGGGGTTTCTGAAACCCCACGCGAGTGATCACGTTACAGTAACAGCATAGGGAAACTCAATGCTATTTGGCCCTAATTTTGAAATTTTGAATTTTGGAAAATTCTTCTTGCAATTTACTAACTGGTTCATCTTTTTTACTAAAAGTGAAACAAAACTTAAAATTGCATTATTGGACACTTTTTTGAATATTTTGAAAATGTCCATTTTTTAAATCTGAAAAATACAATACAATAATATTTCATACAAAAAGGTTCATAGGCATTTTATTTCACTGTCCTCTCAGTAAAAACCACCTACATAGTAGTTCCACAAATCATATGAGCACAGACAGAAATATCCAAAACATACTTCTGCACTAATTACAGCCCAAAATAATTTGGGGTTTGACAAACCCCACGCGAGGGATGGTGTTAAGAAATTCCGCGCGAGTGACGGAGGGTTAATTTCCTTTAGTGGGTTTTAATATATGTTGCAAACCAAGACTAAATAATAAGAATAGTGTTTGAGAAGTGAAACAGACATTTAGAACCGAAATTTAAATCCTGATCCTGACTGGAACTCTCAAGAATTATTATTATTATTATTATTATTATTATTATTATTATTACTACTATTATTATTATTATTATTATTATTATTATTATTATTACTAGGAAAACGCTAAAGTCCCGCCGCGTTGATGGATGAGCGTTTTTTTGTAAGTTTTTTGTTTGCGTTTTTTCCATTTGTTTACACTTTTCCTTTGCAAGTGCTTTTTGAATGCATTGTAAGTGATTGTTGTCAAGTTTCTATTGTTACTTGTTAATTGGTATTATAAACCTAAAAAACTCATATTAAAACCTTTATTTCTGTGGATTCTGACTAACTCTTTCTACTTTTTCTTTCAAAAGGTACCACATCACCATAACCTTAATGTCCATGTGAAATCTGAACGTTGTAGCCCCACCCGTTTGGTCAGAATCGGCCCAAATGTGACGAAAATATCGCACTAAAAATCGAAAAAAATCGTAAAAGTACGATATTCATGAGAAATATTTCTTCGATTGTACCCAAAAGCAATACACCTCTAAGTTCAGAGAAAACGAAGGTCCCCTCAAAATTTCATCAAGATCGCTTATG
This sequence comes from Sweltsa coloradensis, assembly GCA_024449915.1. Lineage (NCBI taxonomy): Eukaryota > Metazoa > Arthropoda > Insecta > Plecoptera > Chloroperlidae > Sweltsa > Sweltsa coloradensis. The sequence goes on from JAMZAV010000181.1 coordinate 175,151, forward strand.
CCGTTTGCCCGGAATCCTGCTAACAAACAGACAAAAAAAAAAAAAAAAAAAAAAAAAAAAAAAAAAAAAAAAACATTGGAGCTAAATTTTTTGGGGGTCAGTGAAATTGAAGTTTTCGCTTCGCTCGCTACGCTCATCCAATTATTATTATTATTATTATTATTATTATTATTATTATTATTATTATTATTATTATATATTATACTGTATCGATTTCGCCTTTTGGTTAAATATTATTTTAGTGACATCTACAAAAATTCACGCAATGAGCATCAATATAATACAAGATTTATGTTAAAAACTAACTTTGATATTCCAGAATACGTCAATAAGTACGGCCAGAGAACTCTTGAGTATTCCTTTCCGCATACGTTTAATCAATTACCAGAGGATATGAAAGATTTGCAATCGTATAGTGAGGTTAAAAATAAACTTAAAATTTACTTACTTTGTTCCATTGATAGGCCTATTGATTAACTTATAAATAATTTTAAATTTGATTAATTTAAAAACTATTTCATTGATATACAGTCGCGATTTGTATAATGTAAGAATGTTCTCGACTGTCATATCAAATTCAATTAGTATATTTCAGTATTGTAAAGTCGTATTCTCGTTGTTGTATAATTATTTGTTTCAGTTTTAATTTAGCCTATGAACATTATTTGTGTAATAATTAATAAAAATTTAATTAAGTCTGTCTGATCCATGTACAATATAATATGTTTCATAATCCACAGACAAGCCGCTATGTGGCTTTGTGGACAACGATGACAAATTGTTTTTTTGTAAAAAATGCATGTAATATTATTATATAATAATAAAAAAAAAATTAATATTATTATTATTATTATTATTTTATTGGATGTATTTCATACAAACTCGGTTAAAACCGGAGCTAACATGTTGTACGGACTTACGTCAAGTACTTCCATGTGTACCTATTACATACATTATTACTTTTGTCTTAACTCTAACTAAAATAAGTCATTTATAAATTCTAATATTGTTTGTAGATGATGTTTTCTTTCTGCTGTGTACGGTCGTGGCCGATTTCTCGTCGCCATCCTAGCATTTGCTCTTCGGACTATGGGAAACCACGAAAACCATGTCAGGATGGAAGCTGTCTCGAAATCTCGAAGTATCATTCTTAGTTTAGAAATTTACGAACTATTCTACACGTGTTGAGTATTACTGCCTTTTGAGTCTCGATGTATACATTTGGTTGAAGATCTAGTTGTTTAATGCTTTCATGTAGCTTCTTCGGTATGATGCCGTTGGCTGATATAATGAATGGGATTGTATTTACCTTTTTCTGTTTCCACATCTTCTTGATCTCAATTGCAAGTTCACTATACTTGTCAATTTTTTTCTTCCACGTGGTCTCGACGTTATGGCACATTGGGATAGCAACGTCGATAAGGGTAGTTTCTTGTTTCTTCTTGTCAATTATTATTAAATCCGGTCTGTTGTGATGTATCGTTTGGTCTGTTATAACTGTGCGGTCGTAATATAATTTGTAATCTTTACAATCTAGTACTTTCTCTGGTTTGTATTTGTAGTAAGGTGTGTGTGTGTCAATGAGGTTGTACTTGATTGCTAGTTTTTGATGAATAATGTTAGCTACTTGGTTATGTCTGTAGAGGTAATCTGTTTGACATAGTGACTTGCACCCGGATATGATGTGTTCGATTGTTTCACCCCTTGCACTACATTTTCTACATTGATCGTTTACTGTCGCATCTTGTATTATGTATTTTTTATAATTGTTCGTCGCAATCACTCTGTCTTGAATAGCCATCATAAAACCTTCTGTTTCTCCAAATAGTTCCCCGTTGTTTAACCACCTATTTGATGCTTTAATATCTACGTGACCTTTGTGTAGTTCATCATAATGTCTCTTGTGTAGGGTCTTTTCTGAGAGACGTAACTCTTTTGAAGCGTCAGTTATGAGTTTCCCTTGTAGATTGACATTTTCGTTTGCTAGATTGAGTGGAGTTAATGATTTGTCAGCTAGCACTACAGCCCTATGAAGTGTGGATTGGTTGCTCTTTGTAAAAAGTATTTTCTTAAAATTTCTATTTGTTTATAATATAAGTTGTTCAGATCAATTAGGCCCCGTCCTCCTTTTTCTCTTGGAAGTGTCAATCTCTCTATTGCTGATTTAGGATGATGTATTCTGTGTTTGGTAAGTGTAGTACGAGTTAATATTTCCAACGCGTGGATGTCTGTCTGCGTCCATTTAATGATTCCGAATGAATATGTCAGTACTGGTACAGCATATGTATTTATTGCTGTGATCTTGTTTTTACTGTTTAGTTGCGTCTTGAGGATAGACTTTAGTCGTTTCTTGTATGTATCTATCAATTTTGCTTTCATAACTTTATGTTCAATTCTGGCAGCTTGTGCGAATCCTAAATATTTGTATACATCGTTATCGTCCATTATTCCAATCCTATTTCCATCATCTAGCTGGAACTCTTCTGCTTGTGTAACCTTACCCTTTTCGATATGTAGCGTCTTACATTTGTCTACTCCAAACTCCATGCAGATATCTTGACTAAATTCTAATGTTGTATTGACTAGACTGTTTAGTTGAGCAAAATTTGATGCATACAACTTTAGGTCATCCATGTAGAATAGGTGGGAAATTGTGTGACATACCACATTATTGTCCTTAATTTTAAATCCGTATGTCGATTCGTTAAGCATATGTGACAGTGGGTTTAATGACAGACAAAACCATAATGCACTTAATGAGTCACCTTGGAAAATTATTATTATTATTATTATTATTATTATTATTTTTATTCACATGTTTCCACATCTCGGTACAAACCGGTACAAGTAAATGCAATGTATTGCGGACTATGTCAAGCAATACATGTGCCTATAATAATAACAAAACATTCATATTCAAAACTTATCTAAAATCTATACAGTATTCAACATAACATTCAAATCAAAAACTAATCTTAATCTTTACAAAATATACAACATAAAATGGTTTTATAAAACACTGTCATTGAGGAATTTTCGGACTATATGGCATGTACAAATTATAACCGCTTTCTGCATTTTGATGAATAAATTCTTGTTAATGTCCAGTTGGTGTAAACTATTGTGTAGGTTGTGTGGTATAACTGCCGTGGCTGACACAATAATTGGTATTGTAGTGACTTGATCTTGTTTCCACATTTTCTTTATTTCTTGTGCTAAGTCAAAGTAGCGGCTAACTTTTCTGTCCCACGTTGTTTCAATATTTTGACTTAGTGGAATTGCTACATCAATAATAAATGTTTGCCTTTTTGATTTATCCGTTAAAATGATATCAGGCCTATTATGTTGTATCGTCTTATCTGTAATAACAGCCCGATCATAATAAAGTTTCCAATCACAATTTTCTAATACTTTTTCAGGTTGGTACTTGTAGTATGGTACCGGTACGATGTTCTCCAGTAACGAACACTTTTGGGCCAGATGTTGGTGAATTATGTTGGCAACTTGATTATGTCTGTGTAAATAGTCTGACTGGGCTAGAAGTTTACATCCCGATATTACATGATCTATGGTCTCATTGGTTAAGTGGCACTTTCTACATTTATCATCCAGAATTGTCTTGTCTTTAATGATGTGCTTCTTGTAATTTCGTGTAGCAATTACTTGATCCTGTATGGCCATGAAAAATCCCTCTGTTTCTCCGAATAAATCGCCTACTTGTAACCATTTATTAGATGCATCAGTGTCTACATAATCACGATGCAATTCTGTGTCTACTATTATTATTATTATTATTATTATTATTATTATTATTATTTAGCTCGCCTATATGCATCACTTTTTCTGTCCGTCTGTCTATGCGTCTATGCGTCTCACCCAATGACGTACATAAGCTTTGCGTAGCAAAGCGCTAGACGCTCAGTCTCCTATCCTTCCAACCGAGCGCTAGCGTAACAATTTGAAGCCTCTCTAGTAGGGAAAAACCACTTCACTGCAACATAGATACTTCATCTAGTTGAATGAACTAAGATGCAGTGGATTATTTGAACGTCGCGGGGATAAACAAATACGTAAACAAATGGCGGACATTTTAAATTTTGCTTCTATGTGTGAAACGAGAAAAATTGTCATTACTTTCATAAAACAAACCAGAAACCGTCCCGGGCCTAGCCCAGATAAAGAAAATTATTTATAATACAACAGTGTAAGCCTTTAGTTCCATTAGGCTATAGAACTACATTCAATTAATGCTAACATTACACGTTTGACAAGCCCTAGGCCTCTCCTAGGCAACCCTAGACCTGCACGACCTTGTTCAGACACATATTTCGCACAAATAACTAGTTTTGATTACTAAAAGCCTAATGCAGATAGACAATAGTATGATAGTCCACCAACTTGAATTGCTTTGTTCGGAAATCGGAGTAACTGAGAGATTTAAGGAAGAAAGACTGTTTTTCTTCAATAATAACGAGAATTCGCCATCTTGCGGTTTTGATTTTACACCGCTTGTTAACTCAAAGGCTGTTAAATTTAAGGGTACGATACATTTAGACGGCGGTGGGTTTTTCCCTACTAGAGACAGGTTCAAATTGTCATGCTCCCCACGGCCTAACTGTGTGTCTAGCGCTTAGCTTATATTACGTCATTGGTCTCACCATAAAAACCCAATGTGACCTCTGAATCTGATTGACATATTATGTATATTTTATTTTATCAACACGGATGATAAAGGACGTTTTGTTTACCCTAGGGATCAGGACAGTGAAGTCACTGCCCTACCCGGCACCTCCACCAAAAATAAAAATGAGATTAATTAATGATCATTTTACAAAAATCCAAAATCCTAAAAATCAATATTATTTTGTATTATATATATTTTTCGTTTCGTGTGACACAATGTTTTTACGTACTTTTTCACGGATATAATATTACATAATCAATACTTCCTGGTTTACGTGAAATAAAAAGCTTATTTACCAACTTTTCAAACAGAATCTCCCTGTCTATTATCAAGGCATGTATAAAAGATCTATATTATGATCACCACTAGAGGTACGTGAAAATATAGCGTTTTGTGAATAGCTGATGCAAAGCGCTACTTTTTTTTTAACTTAAAACTATGGTTTTCTAGTCCTTCTTTCTTTTTTTTTTTACACAGTACCGATAATTTATTTATTTACATTTTTATTCAATTGATATTAATTCAACCTTGATGATATATTTTCGAAATAAAATTATGAAAAAACTTCATACACTAGTTTTTTAAATTGGCCAAAATATAGATGCTACAAAACGCTTTAAAATTTCTCTTCAAAATGATTAAGCGAGCGAAGCGAGCGTTTCCATTTGACTCTGCCGGAAAAATTAGTCACTGGTTTTGTTTTTTTTTTTTGTTTGTTTGTTTGTTTGTTTGTTTGTTTTTTTTTTTTTTGTTTGTATGTCTCGCGATAACGTTCGAACGGAGGCTCGGATCGAGTTGAAATTTTCACCATCCGCAAGCTTTGTTCTCGATTGAATGCCATTAGTTTTTGTTGCAAAATCGTTCAAAAAGTTAAAAAGTTACATTAAAGTTAATCGAAAGTTTTTTTTTCAAACTCAACGGCGACAAAATCTGAGATAGCCAAATCATTTAGAATGTCCGTCCGGTCACGAATATGTTAATTTTATTTTGATCCGATAAGTAGTGTAGATGGAAATTACATTATAACAAAAGTAACGTTGCCATGGCAACGAAAAGACGCGCGAAGTTTCTAATGCACTGCCACCTAGAAGTTATCAAAATACTTTCGAGGAAGCAGTCTATTATTTGTCAACAAAGAGTTTAAATAGTTTTCCCAAGGAGTCAAGGTCCTCTAGATGGCGGTGGATTTTAAAGTAAAGATTTAAACACGGGTTTACCCAAATACCTTGGCAATAATAAATAATACTGGAAACGCGAACGTCGTAAATTTTTAAATTTAAAAAAATGTGCAATGTGGGTCTAGCTATAGCACGTGCTCGCTTATCAACGCGTCCAACTGAGCGTTTCCTAGTATATACACTTATATTTAACCATCACATATGTACAAAGTTTCATATCTATCTGATACTGTCTTCAGGAAGTGGTCCTGTAAAAACTCAGACTCGTGTTCTTGTTCACCCTTCACCCATCTGCTTTGAACCAAGTCTCGTCACCTATTCAAAGTCAATACCTGACAAGTGCAGCACGTCAAACCAACCACAATGCCATTGTAATAGTAATCCGCAGCCACCTTGGAATATATTTACACAATCTGGTTTTTACAATCTCGTTTATTTATCCGTGCAGGCACACGTCTGGCGGGCTTCAATCTTCAATTAGCAATGTATCCATGCCTCTCAAACAATCTAGCCAAGTATAGAGACTCGTTCTCTTGATCGCAATCAGTTTCTACCATTGATATGACAGATTTCTTCGATATACACAAGCAGACATAAATCAACCCATTTAACATAACAGCTCTTCTTCATTCTATACGTAAGTAGCTTTCTGGTATTGATCCAATCAATGTATCAATAGGCAATATGCGAAAAGGTAAGAAATAAATGTCGTCAATGATGCTTGGAAACAAGTTATACACACACGTATGGTAAAAAAAGGTGTTTGCTATTGATGTTTTGTATATTATGCTAGTACACAATAACATTATGTATATTTTTATTAATCATGCCGGTTATATAAAAAAAATGCCATTGCCATCCAAAACTGTATTCAGGGTGATGGTTTATCAATATTGTTTTATTTGGTTTAACCGTTAGGTCACAATGCGCCTCTCTTGCCAAGGATAGGTTATTGTAGGGTAGAAATTAACTCTTGCTAGAAAATCAAGAGGATTTAACTTCAGGATTATTGGTTTGGCTAAGAAAGAACATGGAAAAAACCTTCTATGATTTATCTCAATAATTGCCTCTTACAGTTACAACCTATTCAGAAGACTCCGGGTTCCAATTTCGGTTCAAACAGACCTTTCTTTCATTTGAAATTGACCTGAAGCGACCTATGATAATTTTATTACACTGTACTTGGTAACTTTGAAGGCGGAACTTTAGTAACAAAGCACACAGTATATCGTAAAGTCCCAAAGTGAAAAGCAAATAGTTATATACAATTTACATAGTATTTATTTTATTTAGCTCTCGCTGTGCCGTCTTTGCCGTTGGTCGTATATGTGCATGTATGTGCTGCTAAACCCGAGTTTCGTTGGCTTTGAACTAAATAATGCGTACGCTAAACCTGATCATTGGTGCGAATCTGAAAGACATGCGTAGCGTGTTCGCGTAAAGTTACATTCCTCGGTCACAGTGTAGCTTTGTGCGTGAAGGTTTTACTTTTCCGTATTGGAACAAAACACGCAATAAACGTATCCTTGCGAAAACACCTGCTGCTGCTTCTTCGTTATCTTATCGTAAGATAGGTTTTATTAGAAGCAAATATAAATTATACTATTTTATAGGGATGGGATTTGACCGGTCAAATTCAAATTTGGTCAATTGACTGGTCAATTGACGGTCAATTGGCGGTCAAATGTAAAAAATCATAAATTTTATTTTATAAAATAATTAGTATATTTATTTTTTAAATGTTGTGGTGACAAAAGCCTTTTTTATTTAAAAGCTTGTTAAATGCATATTAAATGGCATATCATCATCGTCATCATCATCGTCGATGCTGTTTATCAGTCGCTTACTCCGATTCAGCTTCAGCTTACCCAGAAGCTATTATATTCTATTTCTCTATTATAATTCATAATATAACTACATAATAAATAATAATTAAATAAAATATTACCTAATTAAAACATTTTTTTAAATTTAAAAAGAAAGAAATGTTATCGTTTACATAACAATTCAAATTCAAATATAAACATTCAAATAATTTTAAGTTTTAAATGCAATATACACATGTTTTCTTTAAGTCAATTGACCGGTCAATTGACATTGTGCAACCCTACTATTTTATAATAATAATTTTTGTGGGAAGCCTGCCCAGGGTGCAGTTGATGCCCCTCTTCAGGTGTCTAACAAAGGTATGTTGCGGTTAGGACAATTGTGAAGGGATGTCCGAGAGCTGTTTAAGAGGACTCAATCCCTTGTATTCGCATTAACGACTTAGAAAAACCCCGGAAAAACCTTCAGACAGGATTGCCGGTCTCGACGGGATTCGAACCCGGGACCTCCCGAATCAGAGTCAGCACTGTCGGTAAATTATACTATTAATTAGAATCCAGAAATTAAAAGTTCCCCTTGACCGGGAGCTGAACCCGTGTCTCCCACTTTCCGGGCGGGCGCCTTAGCCAACTGTACTACCGATGTCAGTTACCTTATTAACTTCGATATTTTTGGTGAATTATAGATCAGAATGGAAAGGACAGTACTACTACGAATCTGTTGCTTTTTTAAAATTCATGGATTTTTTTAACGCGCGTTTTTCCCGACTAACTTAACCGAAAAAGAAAATACACTGTTGACCACAATCCAACCAATATAATAACATCCTAACCTCCTTTGTAAATCAGTTTTTTTATAACTGAATAGGATAGACGTTAAATAAATAAATAAATAATAAATAAATAAATAAAAACATTACAACTTAATCGGTAACATTATCTGTTTTGGATTGTTGGTGCATTATAGATCTTGATAACAGTATTGCCTGCTCGAAGGTTGATTGATTGGATATTGCTTAACGTCTCATATTTATGCAACTTGGCTAATCAAGACAAAAGAGGGGCGTAAGGGATGACGCGGGGGGAAGAAAGAATCAAATGTTATGGTTAATTTGTTTTAAATTCAATTAATGATTAATTTAATTACATGTTTTGTTGTTGTTGTTGTTGTTTTTAGGTTAAGACCTAAACTATTATTAGTGTGTGGGGTTATGGACATTTCGATACCCTCTTTATCCTCTCATCTTATAACAGTTGTAAGTGTCGAGTAAGACGACAATATCAAAATTAATTTAGCATTTACATCGAATACTCCAGTTCAAATTGCATAATCTCATAATAATATAATAATAATTGAATTGAAGGAATTGAATTTATATTAATTTATTTCGGATTCGCCCAAACCTGCCACTAAAATGAACCCTAACCTCGAAGCTGGTGTGTGATGCACCTCTAGGTCTCGTCTGTCGCGCTCAGCAGTCACGTGGTCAACAGAGATGCGGTCGGCACTCGGCACTCGGCACTCGGCGGCGAGACGCGACCAGAGACGAGTTATGCCGAAGAGACTGGACACCGACTATCTGGACCAATAAATAACAAGATGGAGGCGAATGCGATTCGAAAACAAGCGAAAAACAAGCATTAGAAGCTGAAACCACACATCTTAGCATTGAGGAGTTAGAGGGTGGTCAAGATAAGACAAGGGACTAGTCTAGTACATATTTGTGCTGCTTGTTCAGCATTTCAGGAGGGGCTAGATGATTGTTATAGTTTACATTTTTGACAATTATAGTAGGCCTATGTTGTTCAAAAATACTTATAGTCAAGTTTTTAAAGATAGTTTATAATCCGTAATCTCTTTAAAACTACAGGCGGCAAATTGAACTGTAATGTTTTAAAATATGCGTTTGAAAACATCAATTCAGCAGTGAATAATTAAAGAACCAATCTACTCTGTTTTTCAAAACACATTATTTAAGATGAGGTACTGGAACCAAACAAAAACAAATATATTTTACAAATGCATTCAACTTCGGTAAACGACAGTAATGTCCATATTTAATTACTTATGTTACCATGTTGTTATACACATTAGCTATTGCTGTTTTTTTTTTTTTATTAATTAAAATTACAGCAAAACTAAGATATTCAGTGAAACGAGTGTTGACTGAAGTGCTGTGTAAAGACAGGCTTTATTCAAAATTCTTGATAAACTTTAAAAAAAAAAAAAAAAAAACAGTGATAAAAATATAGAAAATACACGCATTTTGTAAATATATCTGATGACTCATAGTGATTAGCCATGCAAGCACTTCGTCAAAAATAAGGTGATAAATAATATGTTTAGGAATTGTTCCCCTATGCATCTTTTTCTGTATAGCCGTATACAATAAGTATAAGTGTCACGTCTCTCTGTAGAACCCGAACGTATCCTCCGACTGAGAGGTTGACATTACCCTTCAACAAAGTTGATACAGATTATTTTGGTGACCCTATGTTAGTAGTACGGAACAAACCTCACTCGAAAATAAGACATTTTCTAACCCGGCACCTCCACCAAAATATTAACATTCAATGAGGTTTTATTTGTCCATCTGTCTTCGACAACCTGTTGATGAAGTATATTTGTACCCTATTTCAGGTACTCCTGTACCCGTATTGTGTATTGTGTTTTGTGGCATACCATTTAATATAAATAAATATATGGTAATTTGAGACATGTTATTGGATGAGCGTAGCGAGCGAAGCGAAGATTCCATTTCACTACACTGGAGAAAAAAATCCGGAATGTTTTTTTTTTTTCCTTCTTTTTTTCTGTATTTTTGTGTGTTCGTCAGCACGATTTCGGCTAAACCGATACTCTGTTTGCGATGAAATTTTATGGAGGCCTTCGAAATCTCTGAACTTAGAACTGCCACGTTATTGAGCGCAATCAAAAAATTATTTCTCATAAAAATCGCAATTTTACGATTTTTTTTCGATTTTTGAAACATTTTTTTGACTTATAACACCTACATGCTTAATCCGATTTTCATGATTTTTTCACAGAACCTTAATTTTATGAATTAAGATATCCGTGTGAAATTTGAGCGCAATCGAAAAATTATTTTTCATGAAAATATAAATTTTGTGGGTTTTTTCTTTTTTAAAATAATTTTTTTACTTATAACACCTACATGCTTTATTTTATTGTAATACTTTTTTCACAGAACCTTAATTTTATGAATTTATATATTCGTGTGAAATTTGAGCGCAATCGAATAATTATTTCTTATAAAAATCGCAATTTTTCGTTTTTTTTCAATTTTTAAAATTCATACGATTAATTTAAAAAAATTAAAAATTAAAGTTTATTTTTTATTTAATTTAATTTAATTTTAAAAAAATCTTCAACTTAGTACTAATCTTTTCACAGAACAACAGAAAATCCGCATAACACATGGCAGCTCAATGCACCAATGACGCTCATCCAACAACGCGGCGGGACTTAAGCGTTTTCCTAGTTTATATTTAAACTTCGTATAAGGAAGCGCGAGACATAAAATAAAATTACATATAATTGTCTCCATCTTACCTTGGAGTTTATTATACCGTAGAGAATATAAGGCCAAGTAATAATTAATGACAGAGAAATACCTAGAAAGATTTCTTACACGTTCAGCATTCATTAAACAAGATAGCGAAGAAATGCCCATTTCGGTAAGTTAAATGTAACAGAAAAAGATGAATAAAAAACTTGCTGCTAGGAAATAATCTTTTCACATTCTGTTGTACGTTCGAGACGTTATGGTGCGTGGGCTCATCCCACGATTACTTGCCTATCATCACACACACTGAGCATTGCATAGATTAACACTACCAATCAGTCAACATACTTGTTATTGCTACACTTTAAATGGTAATTTACAACCAATTTAAAGTAATATATTCTTTCTTAAGCACATTAATATTATAAAATAAGTCTATATCTATGCTGATGCAGTACACTGCAATGCATGCAACAATGTGCCACAATAAATAAATATTCAAAATCATATTTTAAGTTTCACATAAAACAAGTAATGTATACTTAGGCCAAATGGAGAACAGTTAATTAATTCTTCAACGTCTGAACTCAGAGTTTCGTTGAGTTTTTAACTAATTATTTGTTTGTTTGTGTGTTTTATTTGTATTGATATATATTGTGAAGAATTAGTATCTTCTTCTTCTTCTTCTTCTTCTTCTTCTTCTTCTTCTTCTTCTTCTTCTTCTTCTTCTTCTTCTTCTTCTTCTTCTTCTTCTTCTTCTTCTTCTTCTTCTTCTTCTTCTTCTTCTTCTTCTTCTTCTTCTTCTTCTTCTTCTTCTTCTTCTTCTTCTTCTTCTTCTTATGTACCATGCACCATACTAAGGTTGGGTGAGTGTAAACGGTGACTTGATGCCGTCCTAGCAACGAAGAGCATCAAGCATTTCAAGCTATTTCACTTTATCAAATACCGATCCTGTTTGGCTATTATTCGCGCGTCGATGGCGTTGGCGTCGTCAAGGTTGGCTCGGTCTACTTTAAATAAAAGTTCCCCATTAACAACTTTAGTCAAGTGACTGAATGGGCACTCTTAATAGCAGAGCTGATAAACAATTCGGGGTTTTGTGATAAAAGCATGACGTTTTAATCATATGTTCAGAAATATTGTCAGAGTTTAAAAAGTAAAATAGACCAAAAGAAATCCAATCCGCTTTGTATTATTTAGCTAATGGGCCCCGAAAAAACCCGAATAGGTCTAAAAATCGTCTCTAATCCTCCGAGCTATAAATACGAATGTATTTTATTTCAGGCTGCAGCGACGTGGTGTCTCCGGACGCCAAGGCGACTTCAATGCACGAGTTGTTTCTTTGTGATGGCCTTGGAATGTAGTCCATATTGGCCAATCTACGTGATGTGATTCGAGAAGTGCTGGAGAAAAATGTCCATGCTATTATTAGGACTGTGCAATGCAATATGACTAAAGGATTACTAGGAAATCACATTCAAACATTATTATATACCTTAGACAAGAGACGAAACTGCTAGCTCCTAATTTCGCGACTCGTGTACCAGTAGTGAGCTTCAGTTATCAATGGTTTTTTGAACAAATTATCAAACATTAACCAGGAAGACAAAGACATTACAAACTAAAATATTGCTAATTTAAGGAAATTAAAAAGTTGCAACAAAAAAACCAAACTAACGTTTCAAATTTACGAGTCACAAATTTGAACTGTTTGTAGATAGCAAGGTCATGACGTTTTAAATTATATACATTTGCAACAGTTTAGTTTGTTATGGTCCTAGATAACCTGTGGCTTGCCCTTTTCTTTATTTAAATTGATTTGTTACACTAAGCCGCTTCGCGAACGCTTTTTCCAGTCGCGTTGATGGATGAGCTTTTTTGGTTGACTATTTCAGTCCAATAATTACCAAGTTTTTTGTATGCGTGAGATCTCATTACTTTTTAAAGTTCCATTGCAAAATTATTTTTTGTTAATTAGGTTAATTTGTAGATTAGTATTATAATTGTGCTATGGTAATACCAATTAACAATAGTATGTAAAATATCTCGAGGTTCAAAGATTTGCTTTTTGTACGCATTGTAGGTAAAAAAAAAACTATTTTTCTCAGGGTAAGTGAAATTGAAGTCTTCGCTTCGCTCATCCAATCATTGTCGTAGAGTAATGCTAGTAGCCTGGACAAAAATCTCATAATTTCCTTACTGGAACGTAAGAATTCTTAGTCGGGACTGCCGATGGTTGGGGTTCTCCAGCAGGGGCCCAGCGTGCTAGCACTGAGCTGCACATGCGCGAAAAGCCAGCCAGCCGGCGGAGTTGCAACCACGGAGAACAGAACTATTTAATAACCTTTTGACCGGAAGGTGGCCGTCGTACTCGACTGGCTCTCAATTAACCAGCAAGAGATGATATCAAGAGAACGGCGTTTCCTTGCTAGGCAGGAAGCAGGGGCCGGTTCCCATCTTCTTGCATCACCGTTGTAGGGTACGTGCTGTAGGGTACCGTGAGACCCTCTTCAGGGTAGCAAGCCGGTTTACAGATCAGCTGTGTGGCTCGTTGGTCTTATGGTTAGAGTCTCTGCATCCAATGTAGCAGGTCCAGGGTTCGATTCCCGCTAATGAGAGAAGTTTTCTAACTTCTGATTTGGACTTAAGTCCATTAGTTCTTGTCTTTGGAAATTCAATTTGTAAACGGTTACTTTGTAGCCGTCCTAGTAACGAGGCACATAATAAATGTAAAGTTGTTCTGAATCGGCCTTGTTGATTCTGGCGTTAATCCGCGGGTGTTCGCACTGTCCATACCACTGAATGCTATATTTCCTATTAAAAAATATCGATCTTTGGTTGGTTATCGTTCACTCTTCGATTGCGTCGGGGTCTACAGGGTTGGCTTGGTCGCTTTGGTTTACTGTCCCCCACTGAAAATCAGTTATATGACTGAGTGGGTAGACTCTACATATATACTAATTTATTTATTTATTTTATTTTTATGGCATTACATCACTGTAAAAAAAATAGTACTGACAGTGGGTAGAGCGCCCGAGTATTTTATTTTATTTGGTAGGAAACCTTTCTGCTGACAACTTTCCCTTCCCACATGTTCGTTAGGGTCATCAAAGTCCAACTCGCAACCTTCTCCCGGTTTGACCTGTCAGTAGAGGGGCCATGCTTACTCCCAGAAGCAAGAGGCGAGTAACGGCCGACCCCCTTCACTACCTTCCCTTCACCCTCGACTCACAGCGCGGGTGTCCGGTTTCAGCACCGGAGTGTCTGAAGACTCCAGTCGCCTGTGGCTGGATCTGTCCAGCACTGTCTTCCCAGTTTTGTAGGTTTATTCTTCTTTTCTTTACTTCATGTACATATTAATTCATATATCACCTCTCATAGCCCATCGTCTCGTTACCGCATGTGCATAAAATATATCAGAAGTCATTTATTCATTCCTTCATTCATTTCTTCGTTCGTTCGTTCGTTCTTCGTCCATTCGTTCATTCGTTCATTCATTCACCTTTCCGAGTATTTATTCATTCAGGTTCGTTGTTGTTATGTGAACATTAGCCCTATTGAGTAATTTAAAAAAAATATACTGTCATCATTTTAGTGTTGTAGAAATCATCACTGACGTTTAGTTAGACTACGTGGAACTGCAAATATATGTCTTGAGAATGTTACTAGTTTATTTTTATTAACTACAATCAGAAATTAAAAAAGTCCGCCCCAACCGGGAATCGAACCACGGATCTCCCACATTCCAGGTGGACGTCTTAACCACTAGACCATCAGGACGGGTACATTTTAAGCTCTGAATTGTAGTTGCATTATACATCTGAATGGATGGAACAGTACTGCAACGAATATCTGCTGCCTTTGAACTGACCACCAAACATTAATTATAATGTCATTACCTTTACGCAGGTATGAGCGAAGGTTATTTCTCGATTTGGTTGATCGGGAAACACTCCCGTGGGTGTAATTGTTTTTATTTACTACAAATCAGAAATTAAAAAAGTCCGCCCCAACCGGGAATTATTTTTATTTAATTTTTTATTTTTAATTTTTTAGTTATTAGATTGTTAGTATATTTTTTCATAAATTGTATTGTACCACCTGCGACAAATATATTGTTGTGTGCAAGCTATGGTATAAGACAAGGACAACTTACAGAATGCAATTACTAGAGTATCGAAATATCGTAAGAAAATATTTTAATGTAGCCTTAGTGATTCTAGTGACTCTTATGGGCAGAGCTTGGACTGGCCTTAGCAATCACCAAGCAAGCAATATCTGTTCAGTACAGAGGGTGTTTCTATAGGTGTTTAACAAATAAGAAGCACCATTACAGTGTACATATTTTCTAGTGTCCAGCTTGGACTAGCATCTTCCTCTTCAACCACCAAGAAACCACCTGAAGAGCTCTGCACAGCACAGACGTAATTAAACCAGACGGGAAATGAAGAGAATGGTAAGTAAGAATGTGGGCGGAAGTGGCGGTAGGTCCTCAGATCGCCCCCAACGCAACTTCCGCTTTCTCACGAGATTGCATCACAAATATATTACACACGTCATTGCTGTGTAAAGATTAACATCAACAACGAGTTTTTTTTCTCTCTTCTGTATCATGTCTTTATTTTTAAGTTTTACATTATTCAGGTCTTATAAAACACGCTACGCAGCAAGAAGCGTCGTTGATGTTGTCTCTTCATTCTTGTACTTTACTCCCTTGTCATTTTACAACTAGAATCACTTCGTAAAGTAGTATGCTTAAATTATTATTGGATGAGCGTAGCGAGCGTAGCGAGCGAAGCGAAGATTCCATTCTACTACACTGGAGAAAAAAATCCGGAATGTTTTTTTTTTTCTTTTTTCTTTTTTTCTTTTTGTCTGTTTGTCCACACGATTCCGGCTAAACCGATACTCCGATTGAGATGAAATTTTATGGAGGCCTTCGAAATCTCTGAACTTCAGAACTGCCACGTTTTTGAGCGCAATCGGAAAATTATTTCTCATGAAATCGCAATTTACGATTTTTTTCGATTTTTTAAAAATTTCTTTGACTTATAACACCTACATGCTTTATCCGATTTTAATGGTTTTTGCACAGAACCTTTATTTATGAATTTAGATATTCTTGTGAAATTTGAGCGCAATTGAAAAAATATTTATCATAAAAATCGAAATTTTACGGGTTTTTTCTTTTTTTAAACAATTCTTTGACTTATAACACCTACATGCTTTATCCAATTGTAATGATTTTTTCGCAGAACCTTAATTTTATGAATTTATATATTAGTGTTAAATTTGAGCGCAATCGAGAAATTATTTCTTATAAAAATCGCAATTTTACGATTTTTTTAACAATTACGATTAATAAATTAAAAAATTAAAGTTAATTTTTAATTAAATTTAATTAAATTTAATTAAATTTTAAAAAAAAATCAACTTAGTAATGATTTTTCCACAGAACAACAGAAAATTCGCATAACACATGGCAGCTCAATGCACCAATTACGCTCATCCAACAACGCGGCGGGACTTAAGCGTTTTCCTAGTTTTAATCAATAAATTAACTTTGTTGAGAGTAAAATATTGTGTTGTAGCGAAAAGATAAGTTTGACATATTGTAGACTTTCACGGCCGGTGGATAAGTTTTGATTTTTACCTGGGTTGTTGCGTGGCGTCGATAGTGAGTTGTCTCTCAACGTTTCACCACCCATGTCACTATCGACACGACGCAACTACCCAGGTAAAAGTCAAATCTTAAGATAAGTATTATCTAAAAATACCAGAATAAATACAAATCAATTCAATATGCGCAAATGACCATAATAAGTTATGATTTGTTATTTAAACAAACAATACTCAACAGAAAAATTGCTGCAATCAGAATTAACAAACTTGTAATGGTGGTAAATTTAGTGAGTTATTAAAACATTTTGAGATTCATTTCGTCAACCAGTAACAAAGAATGCCAAGAGTTTAATCAGTATTTGATTTGGTGGGTTTTATCAATTTTCCGGTAAAAATATAAGTTGGTTTAATCAAAATATAGCTTTAAACGAATTTCAAATTGGTTTTGACAAGCTGTGTAAATCAAATTCGCTGTCTTTATTTAATTTATTATTTAAAAAGGTATCCAAATCAAATAACTTAATTATTTTTATCACATTAATGACATTATTTTTATATAAGTTTATTGCAAATTGAACAACTTTACCCCACTTATTCTTTGTTACACGTCCACACATACTTGTAAACCTGGTTGATGATTATAGGTGCTTAAAAGACAGCCATTAATTCATCACTAAAATAAGTAACTTTGTTTTCAGGTCCCACTCAGTTTCAAAATCAGTTTTCAAAATCCGTAGCTGTTACAAATTAATTTATGCACCTAATTTCTCTTAATGAGAAAAAATTTGAATTCTTTATACGTTTTTATTAAAATGTATATGTCAATTAATTTCAAGTGGAAGAAAACCCCATTACAGTTTTTGAAGAAGGGAACAAAAATGTATCAATTCACTACAACGGACTTACTTTGAAAATTTCAAACACTAAAAATGCTATATTTGATAATTTAAGAAGCAAAAGGTACGTATGTAATACTTCTCACACCCATACATAGCCATATTGTTCATGATGATATTTAATTTAAATACTTCAAAGAGGTATAGCAGTAAGGAACTGGATTCCTATCGTACATCATTACACCGATGATTTCGTACGAGACCCACTCTAATTGAAACAAAACTCAAACCACTTGTTTTCTAATTAAATTATTATCCGCAATGATTGGAGCATAAAATCCTATGTGTACATTGAGTTGTATAATTTCATCGTTCCATGCATCCAGTGATGTCTATAAAGCGTAGGGTCTTCATCCGTTCTGCACGCCCCAGTGTTCCTTCATGGATCACAGCATGGGCTAATTGCAGCCATCCCATGCAGCTAAAAGATTA
The DNA here is from genome assembly GCA_024449915.1 of Sweltsa coloradensis. Taxonomy (NCBI): domain Eukaryota; kingdom Metazoa; phylum Arthropoda; class Insecta; order Plecoptera; family Chloroperlidae; genus Sweltsa; species Sweltsa coloradensis. The sequence goes on from JAMZAV010000181.1 coordinate 193,316, forward strand.
AAACACAGTTTTATTATTTGAAGAATTCTTAATAGCTTGTGAACGCCCACCTCTAGTGCACTAGGATGGAAGTATTTGCATATTTCAGATGGATGTCGAGGGGAGAAGAAGAAGAAGAATGGCGTTTCAAGGGAATCACTTCAAGAAAGTGCGATATGCTCTGGCAGTTTTATTTACCTTGGACGAAGGACTTTATCGGTCAAAGTAACACATTCTTCGGATGACTTCTTCGTTACTGTTTGATAGGAGTAGGCTACGTTCTATAACGGGGATGGTTTTCATGGTTCCTCGTTCCTCCTTAAAGTCCCTCGTTGAAAGTCTAAATAAAAAAAAGACATTTAACAATTAAAAAAGAAACATGATGTTCACTGAAGAAAACCATTATAAAATCAGATATGTATTACTTAATTGTTTCGTTGCTAGGACGGCTCAAATTCCGTAATCGTTTACTCTTATATCATATTTATGGATTCATGTCCATTTCAGACGTTGAAAACCACTGTCTGAACCAAGATTAGAACCAGAAACCTACATCATTCGAAGCAGGATTTTCCTTTGTTAACAATAAAGTTTCGTAGGGATCCTATCATTTTGACCACTTTAAATCGGTTGATTGATTGCTTTTTGTTGCTTAAAGTATCTATTATTGCAATGTTGTTATTAAAAACGATTAGTAATGATTAGATGTTGTGATATGCTTTATGCGGGTTTTGAACCAAGAGTCTCATATTTATATAGTATCATACGTTTTGGACCTGCGCCCCAATAGTATGAGCTATCACGGACAGCACCTCTTTAAGTGACTTCTAGTTAAATATTCTGTATTTTATTTATTTTATTTTATTTATTTATTCAACGTCTATCATATTCAGTTAAAAAAACTGATTTACAAAGGAGGACAACTAAACAAATCTAATAACATGGATGCAGACACAACAATGAACTAAAAGTTTTAAGTAGATATTTGAAATATTAATATTACAACAACAAACACAATAATTTTGGTAACAAATTCAAAAACGATATTAAATGCAATTAATTAATGAACCAAATATAAAAAGGGGGAGGGGAGTAAGAAAGCAGAAAAGAAAAAAGAAAGAAAAAGAAAAATTATCAGAAAACGAAAAACATTACATTTTTTATTATAAATTTCTAAAAATTGCTAGCTCTTACAATATTAATAATGTATTGTTCTATTACAGTAACTTAGTTCCTTGACGTATATAGGTAATCAATACAAAATAAATAAATACAATTTAATGACTTTTATCATACATGTTCTTTATACGTACATAACTAATAATTCAAGCAATATTTCGTGAATTTCTTATTTTCTTATTTTCCCCTTCTACTTGATTTAAAGCTGCTATTGTTGTTGTCCCGCCTAATCTGCGTTCCGTCCAACGTCACACCGACACAATGCAAGGTGTTCGGAGCACTCATTGTTACATCCTCGTGATCAAAACGCCAGCTTTTCGCCGTTTTCATGCCTCGCGCCGTTATGTTATTTCAAACATTTGCTTTTAATTGTTTAATACGCAGTAGTGGTTCTGGTTTACTATTATAATTTATTGTGATTATTTTAATGAATGTATTTACACTTTAAGTAGATGCTTTAATTAATATGCTGGCATGCAAACTTAGGTGAGGTTTGTATAGGTGTGATATCACATATACCATGTCGGAGCTTAGAGTGTCTTGCATATAATGTATCGGAGTACTACTATACGTACACTCCACCAAATTTTAACGTTCAGTTTAACTTGTGATATATTCAATTTTGCCCTTAAATCGCTGTAAAACTTTAGGTATATGGGCTTAAATTATTATTGTGAGTATTTTCAATATCATGAAGATTGACACAATTGTAAAAGTTAATTAATAAATTGATAAAACATTAATAATTCTCAGTACAATTTTTAACTGCCAAATGTATACTACGAATCACACAATACACTTAATATATATATTATAGAACTTGACTGTTTAGTTCTCTTTTAACGACATTTTCAAGAGCTTTTCAAGATATTTTCAAAATAAATTGGGATGCATTTATTAGTGATAGGCTAGACATAAGTCAAATTCTACAGTAGCCTACAACTAATACCCTTTTGATAAAAGGTCAGGGAGTACATTATTTTCCAGGTAATAAATGGTGGTCATGTCACACTGTATGATGGAGTTGTGTGTGTGTTCTCTATTCACTAATTTTATTAAATTGTCAAAAACAATGTTAAGATGAATATTAACATGAAGTGTGTTGCAAAAGTCTTCTTAAATTCCGTCAAAGCAAGTTCTCAGACTTTTTTTAAATTTTATTGTAAATACTCATTGCCTAACGTTTGAAACCCGAAGATATAAACAAATTCTAAGTCCCGACAGACAAGTTTTATCAAGTTCTAAGTCGGTATGCAAATAAGTGCGTATTTTCTTTGGATTTTGTAAGGTTAAGATTAGGTAAATGTAATAAGGAACTAGAGGGGTGTCACCACTATCTTCTCAGTGAAAGCAGCTTTTTGATCCACGTTTGTGTTGCGCTGTTTCAACCGAGATTGAAGCTCTAGCAGGAAACGGGATTAATTTGAATATTCAAATGTTGAAGCTACGTAAGTTAGCAGGTGTATCGGCCTCTTTCCCGGTTCGCCGAGAGGTTAATTAGGGGGCACGGTGGTGTGGGGGGGGGGGGGGTGAGGGGGGGGGGATGTGCCCTAAATTACACCTCATTACTATGTGTGTACGGATCGGATATTGCCTCTAGACAACCGATCTAACGCAATACACTCGCCCAACTTGAGGTTGTGGACCGTGAAAGAGTGAATATTATCTTGCCACATCTCGGATTTGATCGGTGGTTTAGTTTCGCATCGGCCATATCCGTTTCCGTGTTCGGTTCGGCTGAACGAATAACTTATTCGATTTCAGAGAGCCACAATGAATAAGTTATTTTTACTTGTGTGGACGAATACGAGGTGTGTGTGTGTGCTTAAGGAAATACGAAGTGTATGAAGTTCACTCGAAGACCATGTGAGCGAGAAAGCAAATTTGGTGCAATTTTCAATGGAAATTTGAAAAATTAGACAACAACCTGACCCTCTACCTCTGAGAACCATTAGTAACAACAAAGAAGGCAGAGAGTGAGGACACAATTTTACCTTAAATGCCTTTTGCTTTATCTGTTTGATGAATTTTAATTCAATTTAAGCCTATCCGATTTATAAGAATTCTCATTTTATATAAATCCTAAATATTATATAAAATGTATTTATTTATTTTATTTCGTCCGTCCTTCCTTCTGTGCGTGTGACTCGACTCAAGATAAAAAGCGATCACGATCCCCTATTGGCAAATTTTCCTACATTGTCTATCAACAAAGGGTGATACGAAATGTTTTGGTGACCCTGGGAGTCGCTCGGCCGATTGACAACACTAGAAATTTTGGGTAATTGTCACGGAAGTGGAAATCTAGGGCTATGAAGTAATACTTTTCCAAAAACTATTTTTGAAATAATTTACAAAAATTAAATTGATTTTCAGGATTTGGATTTTGTTGATAAGTCAAAATTGACAATATTCGTGAATTGATTCTGGCTGATTAAAATAAAATATTAAAAATCTATTTATGTAGGGCTGTCTATGTATGTTTATGACAACTATGTAAAGTTTCATATATGTCGGATTCTTCCTGGCTGAGTGTTAAAAAAGGGTAAATTTTCGTACCCGGCACCTCCACCAAAGACTAGAACAACCGAGAAACATTAACGGGAAGCTTGTCCAAATTTTGATTTATTGTCCTCCTTTGTAAATCAGTTTTTATATTTGAATAGGATACATAAAAAAATAAAGTGAGCCCCCAAGTTAGTGACGAAATGAGCTGGTAAATGAGTAGTAAAACCGAAGGCGTTTATCAACGGTTATAGTCAGATTGCGGTACTATGGGAGAGGGTGGGCTAACAAATTCGTCTGGCAGGTAGACAACAATGGCGAGCGTGGGGATAGGTATTGATACAAGACAATATAATTACAGAAGCGGCACAGTGCTAGTGCGTGGGATTCAATAAAGACTTGTAATTGATGTTTTAGTGAAGGTTTTTCGTTTTATTTTCTGAATGTTTTGCTCGAGGTCGAGGGACCGCACACACTACACGTAGATATGGAGCGAAGCATGTTCGTCAGTCACTCTCAATGATATTTATAACATCTATAGTAGGCTAGATCCCCAGTCTCAAATACGTCCGCACAGGCGCGAGCGTACCAATTTGACCTATTCAAGATGGCGATTTGGTGCTTCAATTTATTATATTTGACATTATGTTTAAAATGCTATTAAATATTTTTCTGGATTGTTTTGATATGGTTTTAGCTTGTGCAGCATGGGATAATGCACAAACAGAAACAATAAGAAGTCATTGCATAAGGGAATTTAGTGATCATTTGGTGTTAATGGCTAATATGCTCACTTATCCACCAGATAGCCATCTTCAAAAATATTTGGGCTAAAAATCGCTACAACTTACTTTAACATAGAAACTGACCTATTCAAGATGGCTTTAAATTGTCACGCCAGTGGACCAATGACTGGGGATCTAGCCTACTATAGATGATAAATATCATTGGTCCCTCTACTTTGTGCGTGTGTCTCGTTTAATGATAAAAACCAAACATGTCCTTTATTCGTCATGCGTGTTTTGTTATTGACATTGCCTTTCAACAAGGATAATGCAGGAGGTTATGGTTACCCTTAGGGTCAAGGGGGGCGGGGATAGAATTTTTAAAATTGACATTTGTTTCTCGTACGTGGCACCTCCACCAATCATTTCAATCCTCGATAAGTTTAATTTTTGTTTTCTTCGACAATCTGTTGATTAAGTAGCTTTGCTCCGTATTTTGGGAACTTCCGAACCCGTGATGTGGAGGCATAAACATCCCTAGTGACAGAAGGATATGGTTGATATGAAATACTACACGTTTACAATAGGTGTAATTTGTTTATTACTAACAATGGAAAACAGACAGACAATTTAACATTATAGATGCGTAATTTTTACTAAAGAGTCCAAAATAACTATTAATAGACTTACTAGACAAAATTATTGAATAATGTTATAATTATATTGGACAAACAGCTGAAAAGACCTCCTTCCGTTCCTCTCGCGCCAATAAAACTACAGCCCTCCCCCCCACCCCCACCAACCACCCTTACAATATCTGTAAAATTCCTTAAATCAACACTAACCTCCTTCTTCAGTTAAATTCAAATGTTCTCCCCATTTTAAAAATAGTTCATACGTTCCTAAGTAGCATAGAAACACCCACTGAAAGAGATGACGGGGAATGCAGACTTATAAGGACTGCGATCTTTACAATGTAACGAATGAGGAAAACCTCGGGAAACTTCAGTCGGTATTGCCGCGATGGTGGGTGTGCAGAGCGTGAGCTGACAACAGTGTCAATGTTAATCTGCGACCATGTAGCTATATAGCTAAACATCGCCGCTTCGTGGTATTTTCCTGGATATCTCTTCAGAGGGCAACCGTTGAGTCCCACCTACTATATGCGTAAGTTATTACGGGAAGTGTGCTGGGATGAATTTAAAAGTAATTCAAAGTGACGAAAGGAAGTCTAGTAAATGATGGCCACAGACTGATAAATAATGTATTTACAACGCTCCAAATATTAACCTCTTATAAGATAAACTTGTCGGCCGAAATTGAATCTAATTATTCAATTTGAGTTTTTGCTTATATAAATGTGTATATAATAAATTAATGAGAACAAAATTAAACATGGGTTTTTTATTACAACTTAATTATATGCTTGTTATAACCCTTGTGACATATAACCCCTTCACCCTAAAGGCCCCCCCATTATCATGTAATAATATATCAATAAATAATTTAGTCAGAACACAGTCATAAGCATTTCGACGATCTTTTGTCGGAGGTGATATGTAATTGCATCTAATAAAGGCTACGTACTACTCAAGGTAAGAATCACGTTTCGAAAAATTAAATTTTCAACGTGGCAAACAACAAATTTTTTTTTTATATAGAAATCAATCCAGAAATTATACATCCATCCCAGCGGGATATCGAACCCCGGTCTCCCGTTTGCCGGTTGAGTGCTTTACCCCTAAGACCTAATAATAATCCTAATCCTAATCGGGATACCGGGATTCGATACCCCGCTGGGATGGATTTTTTAATTTCTGGATTGATTTCTATAAAATCAAATACACATATACGGGAGTGTTTCCCGATTAATGAAATTGAAAAAAGTGTTTTTCTCGAACCCAGCGCCAAACCAAAAACCATTATCTGAAATATTCCGAATAACTTGCCGAAGATATTGTTTTCGTTTCAGTAAGGTATAAGGCTAAGGTATTACCGATATTTTAATATGAAACGGTATTGAATTCCCATCTGATTCAAAAAGCAGTAATTATTTCGACAATACATCCTAAATACTGCTCAAATCTTAACTCATATTTTGATTTTTAGATTGGTCGTACATTTTAAAAATCTAATTGTTATGGTGATGCAGAGAATAATTGAGACGGCTTCAGTACGTCTCCCCTCCTAGATAATTAATATGTCGTACACGAGTTACCACGTACGAGGCTACCGTCACATATTTTCTCACCAAATATGATATAAAGGAAATTGAGGTGATCGGGCTCTTAATAGGAGCAAGAGGAACGATACCGGATTTTTTTGTTAAATTTTGCAAACGATTTAGACTAAATGTGAGCTTTATTTATGAATTGGTGCTCCTTGCTTTAAAGGGATCGATTTTGATTTTTAGAAATCACCTATATGGCCAGAGCAAGAAGTAACATGTATAAATCAGTATTTGTTATTTTTATACTTCACAAATCATACTTCTCACTTCATTTCATTTTTTCATAATCTGTAACTAATTTTACTTATTGTTAAACGTAATTTGTATAAATGTAAATTAATTAATTTTTGTTATTCTGTGTCTTTAAGGCAACCTTAATGTAAAGGCAGAGCTTTGTTTTAAAAATAAAGTTGTACTACTGTAGAAAACTTATACAGAACTTATCATGTTTGGCATATCATCCCTCCCTATACATCACTCATATAGACGGGATCTTTATTTGAAACGTACATTTGGTTTTGAAACTATATATAATATGTAAGGTTATGTAAGTATATATAAGTTTTAGCAATGAGACACTTAAAATTTGCAATAGAATAAGACATAAAAGAACTTTGTTATGCAAAACTTTTAAGAAGAGATTGCTGTAAGCTAATTAAAGAATAAATGTTGTTAAATCTGCCTTATGAGAGCAAAGGAGTTTTGGGCTAGTTAAAAGTGTCATGTGAGAAAATTATTGTTTTTTGAATATAATATTAATAGAGTTCATAATTTCTTACATGCAGATTGTGCAGTTATTCTTTTTTCTTTTACATATTAATATTTGTTTGTATTGTGTACGGTGAAATGTATTGTGCATATTCTTATTGTATTGATGTGTACTGATGAAAAAAGAGCATTCCCTAAATAAAGATTAATACTCGTAAAACTTAATAATTTTAATTATAAACAAAGCTCTGCCTTTACATTAAGGTTGCCTTAAGTAAGACACAGAATGACAAAAAATTAAATTAATTTACATTATACAAATTACATTTAACAATAAGTAAAATTGGTTACAGTTTATGAAAAAATTAAATGAAGTGAAAACTGAAATGTGAAGTATGACTATTATTTATTACTTATTTTTATTTTTTATTATTATATACATATTATTATAAGGACCATTACAATTTAAATAAAATTGCCGTTACGGGACTTATATAGGTGCAAGAGGGACGATGGGATTCTTCGAAAAGTTCAGAAGAAGAATTTTTCTGTCATGTTGGTTACGGGACGACATAATTATATGTGTATTGCGATGGTCAATACGTATTTTTTGGAACCATTTATATAATTAATTGTAGTTTTACGTTTTAAGTTTTTCTGTGCCGCAAGAAAACAGCTTTGGCTGCAGGAACCAATAAAAGTTTATTATTATTATTATAATATGACAGAACCAGTTCGAACTGTGCGTTATTTTCATTTGTTTGGACGACTGAACCGTCACCGAACCGAATGAAAAATATTTTCTGTTTGATGACCTGGTTAAAAGAACTAAATTAAGAGCATTGGTAGGAATTAAACTGTTCATCTATTGTTTGCTTTCAAGATGAAACAACACAATGCAATAATGGTTGTAGAATCGTAAATGTCGCTAAATTGTGATGCACGATCCATAATTGGAAAAGAAAAGTTAAAAGAAAGCATGACGCTTGAAGCGAGCATAGGATCACGAGTGCATGCATGTTACCGCGCGCGGCGGCATTATGATCCCATATTCAACATATTATTCTTAGTTGTTTTCGTCCCAAGGTACGTTGGTGGAGGTGCCGGTCCCGTAATATCTGAGTGTTTTTGTTTTTAAAATTGATGGTGGCGGTGCCGGTCCCGTTAATATCTGGGGTGTTTTTGTTTTTAAAATTGATGGTGGAGGTGCCGGTCCCGTTAATATCTGGGTGTTTTTATTTTTAAAATTGATGGTGGAGGTGCTAGTTCCGTTAATATCTGGGTGTTTTTGTTTTTTAAAATTGATGGTGGAGGTGCCGGTCTCGTTAATATCGTTGGTCTTTTTGTTTTTAAAATTGATGGTGGAGGTGCTAGTCCCGTTAATATCTGGGTGTTTTTGTTTTTAAAATTGATGGTGGAGGCGCCGGTCCCGTTAATATCTGGGTGTTTTTGTTTTTAAAATTGATGGTGGAGGTGCCGGTCCCGTTAATATCTGGGTGTTTTTGTTGGATGAGCGTAGCGAGCGTAGCGAGCGAAGCGAAGATTCCATTTCACTACACTGGAGAAAAAAATCCGGAATGTTTTTTTTTTTTTCTTTTTTTTTTTTTTTTTGTATTTTTGTGTGTTTGTTAACACGATTCCGGCTAACCGATACTCCCATTGCGATGAAAATTTTATGGAGGCCTTCGAATCTCTGAACTTAGAACTGCCACGTTTTTGAGCGCAATCGGGAAAATTTTTCTTATAAAAAAAAGCAATTTTACGATTTTTTTTCGATTTTTAAAAAAATTCTTCGACTTATAACACTTACATGCTTTATCCGATTGTAATGATTTTTTAACAGAACCTTAATTTTATGAATTAAGATATTCGTATGAAATTTGAGCTTAATCGAAAAATTATTTCTCATGAAAATCGAAATTTTACGGGTTTTTTCTTTTTTTAAACAATTCTTTGACATATAACACCTACATGCTTTATCCTATTGTAATGATTTTTTTATAGAACCTTAATTTCATGAATTAATATACTCGTGTAACATTGAGCGCAATTGAATAATTATTTCTTATGAAAATTGCAATTTTACGATTTTTTTCTTTTTTTAAATTACGTAAAAATTACGATTTATTAAAAAAATAAGTTAATTTTTAATTTAATTTAATTTAATTTAATTTAAAAAAAATCTTTGAATAAGTAATGATTTTTTCACAGAACAACAGAAAATCCGCGTAACTCAATGCAGCTCAATGCACCAATTACGCTCATCCAACAACGCGGCGGGACTTAAGCGTTTTCCTAGTTTTTAAAATTGATGGTGGAGGTGCCGGTCCCGTTAATATCTGGGTGTTTTTGTTTTTAAAATTGATACCGGTCCCGTTGATATATGGGCGTTATTGTTTTGAAATTTAAGGTGGAGGTGCCGGTCCCGTGATTTATTTTGTTTGTATTGGTGGTGGTGGTGGTGGTGGTGGTGGTGGTTCCGTTCCCTATAATTTCGTTGTCGTAGTTTTCGTTGCCGTTTGTTGATAATTATGTCTTTTATTTTTGTTGCTGATGGCGTTTTGTAAATATTTTTTCTCTTGGTTATGTTGTTGTTAGTGTCGTAGCCGTTGTTTGTGTCGTAGTGTGTGGTTTTAATTGTTGTCGTTTTCGTTTTCGTTTACGTTGTCTTTGTATTTGTTGGTACTTCGTCGTTTTTCTTTTTTTGTTGTTGTTGTTGGTGGTGGTGGTGATGGTGCTGTTGTCTTGGTTACCACAGTTGTATTGTTATCACCAATGTAATCGCAACTAATGATCCTATTATGAGTTGCGCTCAAGCACTAGGACTGGTCAGCCCCTCGCATGGTGTGGTCGGCATCTCTTCAAGAGTGATCGCCATGAACGACGGTACATACTTAAGAAAATATCGAAAAATTTCATCTGCGATCACCGTTGTGGCCATGACTCCTCTCCTCCCGTCTCCCATGCAGTCTAAATAGAAGAATGGAGTGTTGTTTTTTATGTGTGTTGTGTCTGACTCTGTGTGTGTGTGCGCTTGTGTGCGAATGTGTGTGTGGTTTTTTCTCCGCAGAGGAACGCGAGAGTCCGTGGCCTGCCGGCTGGGTTGCCAATAACTTATCGCTTGTCGCAGTTGTCGCGACATGAGGCATGATCGCGCATGCGTGTGTACAGAAGCCGCTTGCAATCCACCGACCGTGCATCTTGTTCCGTCCATTTGACTAAGACTACTGCTTGCTACAGCCCAGCCTGCCTGCCAGCCTGCCTGCTTGCTTGCATTATAGGAACTATAATTTATCAAAGTTACATTCGAAAGACATAAAGTCATATGGAGAAGGGAAATGCTAGACGGCTTGGCTTGGAGGGGGGACAACACTGCGACGACTCGAGAAAGCCGGTTACCTACCCGAAATTCCAACATTATTGAATCTTTGTATAAGACATTAATACGCCAAAACATCTTGGCGAAATGTTTTATCGATAAAAAACATCTTCGTTCTTTCTTCTACCGGACTTTGCTAAGATAAGTTGTATTTTAGAAACTTGGAGGCCAGACTTTGTCGATTGTATCTTCACCGACAACAGCTGTTGGAACTCGATACTCTCATAACCTCACTTTTACGTTATGACTAAATGATACTAGGACTTTATGTCTTAGACATGACTTAGAAGTTAACAGAAACTAATCAAATTGACAATGCATAGAAAGCATTTCGATTTGTATGACCGCGTGATTGTCATCTCTTAGATCTTACAATCTAAATTTTTCTACGGAAATTTAACAATTTTTGACCTTTCAACAAAATCCTATGTCGTCAAAAAATTAAAAAATTACCTGCTGTTATCTGTAACCATTTTTGTTAAATGTAACAATCTTAATTTCTCCACGAAATTTCTGTTTTGCACTTGTTATCGAAAATCTTGGTAAAATTATTTATGCAGTTAAATAATTATCGGACTTTCTTCTTCATAACGTAACTTTTTTGTTTTTAACCGATGACTCGCTAATATATTTTATGTCATAGATAATCATTGGATAAAAGGGGCTATAACAGCTGAAGCTAAAATGTGGTGTAATTATTGACTTTGGCAACGATTACTTTGGAGACACAGCCCCATTGTTTTCTTGGGCCATTTAAAGAACCAATTCATGTGAAGTATAGTTTCCTAAATCAATTAGTCTATTGTTACGTTCTTAACTGGCCATTTAAATGACATTTTTTAAACGGGAACCATTATATATTTAAATAGTTGCGTAGTCGAAATTAGGCACAATGTGTGACTATTTAAATATTCGCATGCCCCTTTTAAAAATACCTCGCAGACTTTTGAGTTGTTTTAATTTTTTTTTAAGTGTTAATTTAAAGTTAAAGTTCCTGTGTTCTAAACTCAAGTGCCGAATGCAACCAAAAAATATTATGCAATTAGTATTTCGGGAATGGAAATTTTCCCCCTGTGAATCGACATCTGTCTAAGCTAACTCTACCTTGTGGGTGAAAATATATCAGCCAGGAGTTCTGTCAAAATGTAAACTAAATGTTCACGGGGCCTCCCACCAAGAAGTATCCATTATTTATTTGGTCAACTGCATAACTTAGGCTAGCTTCCTTTTCCAAACAAAATTAAGTGATGACTATTCTTTGAGGAAACAAATTGTTATACTGTCAATGTGTAGGGTTTAGTTGAGAATCATCCATTTTCGTATAGGCAATCTCAAATGATTCTAGATTAAAAGTCACTAATTTAATTATGTCAGTATGAACTTACCATAACTTTAACACATATCAAACTTTGTCCTACAAACAGAAGTGTAAATAAATACTATTATAAAAGTCAAACCAATGTCGTGCGCAGGAATTTATTTCGGGGGAGGGGGGATTGGACAAACGACTCAATGTGAGTTGTGGGGGAATGTCCCCCACAATAGCACCGCAGTAAATCTTTATTTTAAATGCGTACTTTCGATGTGGTTTTTAAGTGTTTTAGAAAAAATTAAGGGGCTTTACCGAACAAAAAGAAGTGAAATTAATAAATTAATAATTTTTTTGTGAAACCTAGATAAATTTCAGAATATAATATTAAAGATGGAATTTCGGGGGGGGGGGGGGGCTCATCCCCCTGAATACGCCACTGAATCAAACACGTTTACGGGATTGCCTCTATAAGTGAGCGAAGCAACTTAATCAACAGATCGTCAAACAAGTATACAGAAATAAAATAATACGTTTTTTTCGAAGACCCAATCGTTGATGGTGGAGGTGCCGGGTATTTCTATGTCAACATTTAGTGACGCTTACTCCGCCCCCTTACCTCTAGGGGCACCACATTTTGCATCTTTCTTATTTAAGGGCAACAATAGACGCATGCCAATCGGAGGTCGTCCTTGGCTTTTATCGTGCGGACTGACAAGAAAGTCGCTTCGGTCCTTCATGAACGGTGGAAACAAAAATAAAATATTAGAGGTATGTCAGGATTTGAATATCTTTTGTAGAAGTTAATCAGAAATTAAAATGTTTTTGTCGAGTAATATGAAATTGAGAACTACCCTCAGACGGGAGGTCAAGGGTTCGAAGCCCGCCACCAGCTGTCCTTACTAAAAGTATTTTCATGACGTTCTCTTCATTCACTTGCCAAGGCAAGGGATTTAGCCCTTTTTCACAGCCATTGGACATTCCACCACTTACATTGTAGTTGGTCACCTGACGAAGGTTATACACAAGGTGAAATCTTTTGTGCACCTTATTTTAAAAGAGTATATTTACCGGTACTCTTATGCAAGTACACGTGCAAGAATGTGGGTGTAACTGGAATAATTCTGTTCTCTACAACGCATGTACACTGAGTAACGTAACGGGAATGACCATCATAAATTACCAGGGTATAGTGTTAACCCTTCTTGATTATTCGTAAACGTCAATAAAAAAGTAGCATTGTTAGGGAAGGACGTTCCCCAATATGTGTCACTTTTTTGTTCGTCCGTCTGTGCGTGTCTCACGTGGAAAGACGTTCCCAATATGTGTCACTTTTCTGTCCGTCCGTCTGTGCGTGTCTCACGTGGAAAGACGTTCCCAATATGTGTCACTTCTCTGTCCGTCCGTCTGTGCGTGTCTCACGTGGAAAGACGTTCCCAATATGTGTCACTTTTCTGTTCGTCCGTCAGTGTGTGCCTCTGTGCGTGTCTCACGTGGAAAGACGTTCCAAATATGTGTCACTTCTCTGTTCGTCCGTCAGTGTGTGTCTCAAGTATCACGATAAAAACCGAGCACGACCTCCGATTGGCATGCGATTTTGTTCATATTATTCTTCAAAAAGAATTATTATAATGTTTGGTGAGGCTTGGGGTCGGATTGGCTAGGCTAACCTGCTATTAAATGGCATTTTGTGTACTGTACAAGAGATTTAAATGTAGGATAAGATTTTTTTCAACTATCTTCTCTAGTTTTAGTGCTTTGCTCTTTATTTCGAGTACTCCCGATCAATTCCATCTTCTACATATTATATTTTAATGAGGTTTCTCACGCATATACGAGAGAGACAAGTTCGGAGGGTCGCTGGTTTTGAATCCCCCCCAATGGCAGTCCTTTCTGAAGTAATATCAAGGGTTTTCTCAATCAAAAAGCGATTTTTTGATTGAGCCCTTGAAAATAGACCTAAGATATCCCTTCCAACTCTCCTCACACATTGTACCTATATTAAATACCCTAAGAGGTGTAGGTTCTTCAATTGGAAGGTTTCATTTCGAACATTATTATTTCATGTTGAGTAAATGCAATTATTGTTAAAATTTAAAAGTATTTTGGCAGTTATTACAAATATTTTTCTTTTTTCTTTCAGCCAATCGAATGTGATAAAATGTAGAAAATCCAAACGGACCAAAATCATCAAACAACAACAATTAAAAAACACATCATCAACCACAATAACGAGACGACGACAACGATTCCGATAGCGTCAACATCAAGCTGTCAAGTTATTTTTTAAAACATTAAAAAAAATTATTTATAATTTATTTAATATGTATTGTCCTCAATGGTGTATGTAATTATATTGTGTCATGGAAATAAAACTTTTACTAACAATCTTAAGAATCGATATCTTGACTTCAATGTCTATAGAATCTTTTTGGATATTTAACTTAACGGGTTTTGTGACATAAATGTCACCATTCGACCAATCAAAATCAGTTTTGTGCCCTCATATTGTACCTATCAGTGATATGGTTCCAAGCTTGTCATTCCAGTTAACTCAAAGGGAGGTTTAATTCTAAAAGATAACTGCTCGCTACCGTATAAGCAATAAGTGCTGGAACTCGAAGGCAATCACACTTATTTATCCGATAATCGGTTTTACAACTCTCTGCTGGTTTTATGGACGTGTGGCGCTGCATATTGCAGTAAACGTATCTCGAGATTTACGGCGTAATGTACAATAAAACTTAAATACTAATCAGATCGCGAATTCGTTAACGTCTCCTAGGTATTGTTCTAAAAGCGCAGGCATTGAGGTGTTGGCGATGTGGGAATAACATATTATGTAAGGTGTGTGTGAACTGTGAAGCCTATGCACAATTATTCACTCTATGCATGATCGATGTAGATTGTGTAGGATTTGACTGCAGAAGTAGGCTTATAGCTGTTGTGGTAACATGCAAGATTTAAAAATAAATTTTTGTGTTTACATAATGCACTACTTATTAACCTGGATATGTTACAATAAACACATTTTTAAAACTTGACACAGGTTATATTTTATTTTTATATTTAAACGATATTTCACAATCATAATCATTCTATAAAATGGCATGAAACCAAGATTATTTTTAAAGAGGAAGATAATCAAAGAAGCCCATGTAATAAATAATAATTAAAATTCAATCAGTCAACCAAGCTATGATTTACCGGTGCTTTGGAATACAATCTTAAATAAAGAAGTTGCTATGGCTGAAGAAAAAAGCTGGAGTAGCTTTGAAATATCGTTCAAATATAAAAATCAAACATAACCTGTGTCAAGTTTTAAAAATGTGTTTATTGAAACTTTTTGTGTGTTGCATCAGAATTTTTTTATTTTTATTATTTATTTATTTAACGTCTATCCTATTCAGTTATAAAAACTGATTTACAAAGGAGGACAACTAAATAAATCTGATTACATAGATGCAGAAACTACAATAAACTACATTTAAGTACATATTTGAAATATTAGCATTACAACAACAATGCATTTAAACACAACAATTTTGCTAACAAATGAAAATAATATAAAATGAATTTAATTAATGAATCAAATATAAAAAAGGGCGGGGAATGAAAAGAAAATGTTATTGATATTGCCATTTTAAGATGAATGATACGGAATGTTTTTGGTAACCTTTGGGATTAATGGGGTGGGGATAGCCCCCAAGAAAGTTTGAATATACAAGTACTCGGCTCCCCCACAATTATTGAAAGTTGAAACAAGCGTAAAACAATGACGGTCCGCTTCGCTCCCTACCCCCAAGTACAGGTCACGACCGCGACATTACACGCCATCATCTTTCACTTTTAGATCCGAAGCGTGTGTTGTTGTGTTGCTATCTAGTCCAGGTTTCATCTCTAGCTCGCTAGAGTGTGATGATGTCTGCGCTGACCCTGTAACGATGACACCGTGACAGTCAGCCCTTTGAGAAACCGTTTAGCGGGAAGCGATTATTGTTTAGTTTGTCCTCGGCAACGATATGGCTTTCTCCATCGTCTCCACGACATATCGTCACATCAGAACTTGTTGTGCTAATATATTTTTGTTTTTTATGTTTGCTTTATTGTTGCTTATTGATATAATTCAACATACAAAATAAATACTCACAATAAAACAACTAAGAAAACTAACACAAATAAGTTTCAATTATAACTACTGAGATTCTTAGAACAGTTAGGTTTAATTAGTATAAACAATAATTGGACTCATCATGTTCTTTTATTAAATTAGTATATTAAATTAAAGGTAAAGCAATATTTCAGGTACTTTCAGTACCCTTCAAAACGCAACAAAAACAAACAAAAAAAAACAAACAAAGGTTTGTTGCCTTTTGAAGGGTACTGAAAGTACCCGAAATATTGCTTTACCTTTAATTTAATATATTAATTTAATAAAAGAACATGATGACTCCAATTATTGTTTATACATATTAAGTTTCAATTACTTAGATTCCAAGATGCCAATTTGTAAAGAGAAATAATGTAGATGACATTAATAAGGGAACAAAACTCCTCGATAAGCACATTTCTGTTTTCTGTTTGTCCGTCCATCTGTACGTGTGTCACGTCTGACGATAAAAATCGAAAACGATCCTCGAAAGACATGCGTTTTTTGTCGCCCTTCACCGAGGATGATTCAGAATGTTTTTGGTGACCCTTGGGATCAAGGGGGCTGGGCTTGACTTGTTTAATGTGAAGAATTTTCCATACTCGACACCTCCACCAAAGACTTCAATGCACGATAACATTTTAATTTGTGTTTTTCTTCAATAAAATGTTGATTAAGTAACTTCGTTTCATATTTTAAGTACACTCGTTCCCGTACTTGTTAAAAATAGAAATATATCCATTGTGATAAAAATATTCCAACTCTAATATTTATATATTATGTCACTAAGATTAGTGTCACTAATGATAAACAACATTGTCACACATTCGTGACTTCGTCCTTACATAAAATGCTAAAATTACTAAAACATTTAAGATATCATAAATGTATACACCGTATCCAAAATTTTCAAATCGTGATGGTACATCAAATCTTTTTGTTTGAATATATTATAAACTAATGTTTTAACTGGAATGGTTCAACAATCATTGGCACTTGCCAGCTTGAATCATTCTTGGCCAAACATTTGTAATATTTCACATTCCCCCACTGGTAAGAATGTTGATATAAGTTGGCTGTATGAATCTCCTAGGAGCCACGGATTTCTTTGCATAAGGCAGCAAAGTATATTTACAAATGGTGGGCTACTTACTGTATTTATAAAACATATTTACAGGTGTGACTTCCGTTGTGGTCCAATGATGGCATTTTGCCCATTTGCATAAGACAATTTCACGATTTAATGTACGGTACAACCCATCGTTTCCGCTGCTGTCAAGTTTGGCCTTTAGCCACCACGATAACTGAATATATCACCTTGTACGGTGTTTGTGTGTTGGGACAGACAACTGAAATAATGGTACTGTATAGAGTTTCGGTTTATTGGGTTTTGTCATCCTGTTACTGTTTCTTAGAACTGAAGTTCAGCCGATCAAATCCAATCAGATCAATTTATTAAGGATATTGTACAATTTGTATAATACATTAAAACAATTTTTTATTGTTTGTGTCCGTTTAGGTATTTGAAATACAAACTATAACATTCTAAAAGTAATAACACAATATAAATATTATGTTATTATTTTTTTTTAATTCAAAATATGTAACAAATTGTAAATAATCATTAAATTGAAGAAATATTTAGCAACCAAGCAACAATATCAAGCAACATATATAGCAAATTTCCGTGAGCGTATCTGTAAAGTAATCAATCATTATGACAATAGTTGTTTTTTAGAATTATATGTTTTTAATAGAGTCCGGGAGATTGTTATAAAGTAATGTATGTATAAGATAAAAATTATTAAAATTAAAATCACAAAAATTATTATTAGTCGGAATTTACCTGGCTAAGTTTTGAATAATATGAATTTAGTTGAAAGTATTTTTTTTTACGTGTACGAAGTCGTAAAGTAAACGCCTTAATCTGTTTATAGCAAGCAAATATATTGCCAATTTGAACCACACCTACAACTAAATTTAAAAAATGCACACACGTGACCAGAAATAAATCAAAGCTAAATGTAGTAGATACAAAAACCCTTGATTTACTTATCGTCGATGGTGTTCTGAATCATACAGGATTTAGAATGGGATAAAAATAGAGTTATGCAATTTCAAGCTTAAAATTAAACATTATTTATCAAAGAGAGTTTCCGTCCTTTCGTTTGTAAGTGTGTCACATCTCCTTGTTTTTTTCTTTTAATTTAAGATATTGTTATTTTAAATACCTACTTTAATATATATTTTATTATTTTTTAGGGGTATCACACACAATCTAATGATTAATAATTAATTACCAGGCAATAATCCTTGAATAATAATTAATAAATAAATTTGTGTACTTCCTCCTTATCATTAATGAAGTATAAAAGTTTCGTTGCCAATTTTGAGTATTCCCTTGGCGTTAACAAATTATGATGATTATTTAAATTGACATTATAAAATCAGTTGAATTTTTCATAAATTCACGTAATTTATGCATTAATTTTTTTACGCTATAATTTTACCATCCGAACATCTTGTTTCTTGATAAAGACAATAGTCATGATCACACTATGTTTTATTTTAGCTCACTGAAGTCGCATATATTGTGAATGAAACGACATAGGCCCCACCTTTCATGAATTATTAATATAATATGTACTTTATTCTTGGGTGGATGCATTTAGTAGAGTGTGAACTCAAAAAAATTATGATTGTTATTTTTTTATATCTTATATAAGGTTTTTAAGCATAAGCCCGCTTTAATAATATATTTATCTTGTATATAGTATATAATATATATATATATATTTGGATATTTTCGTGGCCGATATGAATTAATGAACTAGGTTTTTCGGTTATAATGCCACGTTTATTCACATTAGGCCAACGTTTCGATGAAATTTCACTCATCTTCTTCAGGGCCAATACAAATTAATATATAAAAAACGAAAACTACATTACATTGATAAATTCAGAACAAAACTGGGAAAACAAAATACAACAAAATATAAACAATAGAAATCACTGCACATATAGCAAATTAAAACAACTCAAAGAATCACTGCAAAGCTTGACGTTGACAAGTAAATACATCGACAGTCAGAGTGACAAGATCCATGACGAAAAGCAATATGAAGGACATGTAGTGACTTTCTTCTTTCTTTGCAACGTCAAGCTTTGCAGTGATTCTTTGAGTTGTTTTAATTTGCCATATGTGCAGTGATTTCTATTGTTTATATTTTGTTGTATTTTGTTTTCCCAGTTTTGTTCTGAATTTATCAATGTAATGTAGTTTTCGTTTTTTATATATTAATTTGTATTGGCCCTGAAGAAGATGAGTGAAATTTCATCGAAACGTTGGCCTAATGTGAATAAACGTGGCATTATAACCGAAAAATACCTAGTTCATTAATATATATATATATATATATATATATGTTTTGTCTTAAGCTTTCGTGATCCATGGTTAATGTTTTAAGTATCTTTACGGTAAATAATCACGCACAGTTTTATAGAAAAAACTTTTACTCCCAACGTTTCAGAAAAACTATGTTTCCATTTTCAAGGGAAGGTTAAAAACAAAAATTCAATAAAACAACAACAGCATTATAAAAATAAACAAATAGAAACAAAAAACACACTACCTTGCAAACATAGAAAATTACAAAGATCCAATTGCAGTGAACCTAAAATCAAATCACTTGGTTGCATTGTGAGTGTGACTTCTTGTTACCATTCTAGCAGGCCTATCGCTGTCTTCATGTCTTGGTACCACAGGCGGCTCAGTCTCATACTTTTCAAGAGCTGCAGTATGACTTCTAGTCATTCTGCTGGATTCCAAATTTCTAGACAAGATGGTTGGCCGACCCAAACTGGTGGGGCTACAACGTTCAGATTTCACATGGACATTAAGGTTATGGTAATGTGGTATCTTTTGAAAGAAAAAGTAGAAAGAGTTAGTCAGAATCCACAGAAATAAAGGTTTTAATATGAGTTTTTTTAGGTTTATAATACCAATTAACAAGTAACAATAGAAACTTGACAACAATCACCTACAATGCATTCAAAAAGCACTTGCAAAGGAAAAGTGTAAAACAAACGCAAAAAACGCAAACAAAAAACTTACAAAAAAAAAAGCTCATCCATCAACGCGGTGGGACTTTAGCGTTTTCCTAGTTAAATGAACATGCCAACAGGAGATTCGGGTTTAACAATATTACAATACTGATTTTACAAAAACTCTGGTGAATCACCATTGTCATCATCAGTAGCAGCAATCATCAATCATCAGTTATTTCAGTTACAATTTCAATCATCGATCATATAATTGACTGAAAATATGGTGATTAGGAGATGTTCAACTAGTGATTCACTACAACAATTGAACACTAGATACTTTAATAAAGACATACAATTTGAATAAAACGCTGTAGTGTAGGGCATATTTTACATTTATTTAATTAAAAATAATCATACATGGTACTGTAGTCACTTTATTGTTAAAACTGTTCCAATAGTATTTTTCACCATAAATATCAGTAAGGTAGGACTGACGCGTAAGGGTTATAGCTTTTATTAATTTTTTCAATGTTGAAGCAATATCTTAATCATTGGCTCGTTGGTCTTGTTGTTAGCGTATCTGCTTCCAATGCAGAAGGTCCAGGGTTCGATTCCCGCTAAAGTCAGAAGTTACTTCAGTCCATCAGTTCTTGTGAGGAGTTTGTAAACGGTGACTTTGGAGCCGTCCTAGCAACGAAGCACATAATAATTTTCAAAGTTGTTCTGAATCGGCCTTGTTGATTCTGGTGTTGATCCGTGGGTGTTCGCACTGTCCATACCACTGATTGCTATATTTCCTATTAAAAATATCGATCTTTGGTTGGTTATCGCTCACTCGTCGATTGCGTCGGGGCCTGCAGGGTTGGCTTGGTCGCTTTGATTTAAAGTCCCCCACTGAAAATCAGTTATATAACTGAGTGGGCAGACTCTAAATAAAATTTATTTATTTATTTATTTTTTATTTATAATCACACCTTCTAAAGTACCGAACCCTGCAGATTACGCGCGACTCCACCGAGTGTGACAGTGTGTGACAGTCAAGTGTGACACGGTTGTGATAACACCTTGACTCGTTTTAAAACATTTAACGCCAATTATCTTCTACTTTCCATCACTTTCTCACGTCGGGATGAGACGACTGACAACAGACGGGGTGGAAAACTTCACTTTCGTTGCGAGCGTGTCGAGTTCAAGTAGAGGGCGTTGACATTTCTACTTTCGCGGGTTTTTATCGCAAACTGATTGCTAAGATTTGGTCTAGACTATAGACAAATTAATTATTTACGTTAAATCTCACTTAACGGAACGATTTTCTTTTAGTGTGTTGCGAAAAATCTTTATTATACTCTACACTATTTTCATAAAAGCGCCATCTATTCACATTTGCATAGCATTACGGCAGATGGATATGGATAACGGACAGAAAATGGACGCATATATGGTAGCTTCGCTCCCTAAAATACTGGTTCGTCTATAAGCAAATTTCACGTTCTTTCTTCCTGGTTCGATACCCGGCAGAGATAGTTTTTTTTTTAAATATACAAGCTAGTTTAACTAAATAAATAAATACATTCGTATTTAAAATCTACCCACTCAGTCATATAACTGATTTTTTCAGTGAAGGATAGTAAACCAAAGCGACCAAGCCAACCCTGCAGGCCCCGACGCAATCAACGAGTAAGCGGTAACCAACCAAAGATCGATATTTTTTTAACGGAAATATAACAATCAGTGGTATGGACAGTGCGAACACCCGCGGATCAACGCCAGAATCAACAAGGCCGATTCAGAACAACTCTGAATTTATTATTTGCCTCGTTGCTAGGACGGCTCCAAAGTCACCGTTTACAAATTTTTAAGCCAAGACCTGATGGACTTGTCCAAATCAGAAGTTAAAAAACTTCTGCCTATAGCGGGAATCGAAGCCTGAACCTTCTGCATTGGAAGCAGAGACGCTAACCACAAGACCAACGAGTCTTTATTATAAAATATAAAGTCTTTATTAATACACTACAGACTTCACTATTTTCACGAAAGCGCCATCACATTTGCATAGCATTACGGGAGATGGATATGGATAACGGACAGAATAGGGACGCATATATGGTAGCTTCGCTCCCTAAATTACTGGTACGCCTATAAGCAAATTTCACGTTCTTTTTCCCGGGTTCGATACCCGGTTAAGATAGTTTTTTTTTAAATATTTTGTTATCATTAGTTGTCAAAGCTAGTTTTGGTTTGGTCGACATAGAGCGATGAACGACACATATCATACCACACAGTAACACAAATATTGCACATAAAAATGTTCTTTAAAACATATTAACCATTAGTTCTGTTTTGAACTTGGTTATCATTCAGGAAGCAACATTTGGGCTAGATTGTGAATAACCTAAAAACAGAACAATACTACCTTTGTTATTAGCGTTATCAGTGCAATGTAAACTATTTGACCACTCCAATGAAAACAACATTTTTCTCTATTGCGTAAATTTTTACTTATTTTTATCTAAATTGCGTAAATCTACTTTCTCTACGCATGCTCAGCAGGCTGGTTATCAATTAAAACTTAAACGGTAGCGCAAGTGAAATTCAGAGTTTCCTCTCTGTGTCTTTCTTGTCGCTATCTCGGAGTAACTGATAACGTCGTAGATTAAGAGTCTAGTAAAGTGACAGTTTTAAGATGCATTAAATGATTATTGTTTTTCTGTTCGCTATCTCCTGATGACGCCTGTTGTAAAATGGAATCCGAAGTGAACTGTGTTATCAAGGTCACAGACCTGTGTAGCATATAGGGTTTCAACTTTCAATTCGGTAATAATATCCTAATTAATATGATTCGTTTTTTAAAAGGAAATATAGCCTAGGCCTAACTATTTTCTATAATGTTACACATTTTACACAAATTACTATTTTGAAATATAAAACATTACATAAGAGTAACTTGTAACATTATTACATAAGTTACAATTTTTTTTTCTTTCACACAGTGCGAGATTAATAAATAACAATAGATCGAAGTGTGCCTTGTACTTATGCACATGTCATCGAATTGTTTGTAGGTAGGTTACAAGGTTTACAACCCCGAAGTTTGATATCGATTTTTGCCGTCAACTATATTGCCACAACGGCAATATTGTTATAACTAAGTAACGAATTTACCCTTTTATGAATTGTGTAGGAATATATATCTTTAACCCTTCACTACTCTTAACCCAGAGTTAAAAATGTACAGGTTTGATCCCTGAAGAGTCAAGCTAGAAGTATAAACTTTGCTGTACAGTGGGCATTCCCACATAAAGAGTGTTGTTTAAGTTCATTCACCTATACATGCTGTTGAATTGTCTGAACCGCTAATATGCTTATTTTAATTTTTATTACATTTGTCACTCTTTCAGTAAACCGTTAATGTGTATTTAAGATAACACCAACGATGCATGGTCGAATATGCATAATGTGCTTAATTCATACAAAAGCTTCCCGGTTTTACATTAATTGAGTTTTACTGTTAGAGAGATACTGATTTGAATTGTGGAAAAATGTTACTTTTGTCGCATAGCTAATTAAGTTATTAACCGAGTGCAGTGTTACAATGCGCTCTCATTAAGTAGCATGTCATCCGTAGTAGGAGCATGGGTCTGTAATAAGAGTTCCATGGTAGGAATATAATTAATTATGCTAACTCATTAGTAGATATACGTGAAAAGAGCATTTTAATTTTTTTAAAAATATTTATTATTTTAATTGTAAACCAAGAATTTATTTATTATATTTATTATTTAAAATGTTTAGCGTTTAGTGGCTTCTATTTTTAGCCGCCTTTAAATAACTTGAAAACCTTGCAAATTAATTTTTAAAATTATTAAAAAAATTAATGAAATTATTGAATTTTTTTAAAGAAAAATAAGAATTTTATGATCAACTATAATTATTATGGTATGCGTGGCTTATGAAAACCATGTAATTTTCTAGCAGTTTCGAAAATACATATTTTGACATCGTGCAACTTCATAAGATTATTCGTTAGCTCAAGTAGGCCTAACACGCGAGACTGTTATTCGGTAGGTCGCAGGTTTGACACCCGCCACTAGCATTCTATCCCTCATTGAATTGCAATGTTAACAAAACAAATGCATGTCAATCAGAGGACGTTTTCTGTCGTGAGACGTGACACACTCACAGACGGAAGGACTGAAAAGTGATACATAGGGGAACTTAGCTATCCCCAATCTTATTTTAGAGCAGGTTTCTTACAAAACAAATTCTTATGAAACTAAAGCGGTTTTTAAGGCTTTTGTAATCAGGGTAGGGTTAATACCTTGGAAGTCCGTGAAAGTTGGCTTAATGAAAGAGTACCTTTAAAGGGGTATTTAACCGCTAAACTAAAAAAATATATGTCATTCAGGCTAACTAGTAATTAATTTAGCAAATAACAGAAATATTATTGGGGCCACCATGACCTCCCAAAAAATTGTCAAACATAACATTTTGCGAGCTAGGTCCCATCGGCAAAAATCTCCCATAAGAAATAACATGGGGACGATCTTAATGTCCCGTGACCTTGGAGGATTTTGATCCAAAAAAATATTAGCCATTATTGACGTACTCAACAGCCTTTCCTGTAAATTCTCTATATTTTGTTTTGTAATTTGGGCAAGTAGTTCAGTCGAAATAGGCAGATTACCAAGATGGGGTGTGATTTTGGAGTGCATATTTTTGCGTGTTTGGGGGTATATTTGGCACAGTTTCAAGACACGATGTTATTAAAGCCCATTTTAGATTGGTACTATGGTCTAGTATCTATGTGGACCAAAAAAGAAGCAGGTTAAAGCCGATTTAAGAAATTTCCCAAAACACCAAATTTCGCAAATTTCTGGATCAAAAAATTAAAAATTCGTGTTAAATCACAGTTATAAGATATAATTTTTTAAACGGTCATTTTAGTGTAGTATTGTACTATAGATCACGTGGTAAAAAATAATTTTTGGGGGTTTTTTAGCCCTTTAATAAAACAGCGAAATTTAACTAAAAAAATTTTGGTCGGGAAACCTCACTATCGGCCATTATATGTCGTTTTTTTGACAATAGTGTAGCCAGCACCGCTAGTGCAAAATTAAATTTTGTGAATCAGTTTTATGGATATATTTTCTTAACACCTTTAGTTACAACTTCAACTATAAGGACAAATAGATTTCTGTAATAACAGTTGGTGTACGATTTTTTTGCCAGACGATACAAAAATAAAAATTGTATTTGTACCGTTTGATAAAAAAAATCGTACACCAACAGCTGTATTTTCAGAAATCTTTTCTCCATATAGTTGAAGTTGTAGCTAAAGGTGTTAAGAAACTAAACTACACATCCTGAAAAACCGTATTATTCCCAAAATTTTAATTTTGCACTAGACGGTGCCTGGCTACACTTATTGTGGCCAAGTAGTACCCAAAGTGAGGTTATGTCCCGCCTCCCCCAAACGAAGACGAAAAAGATCTGTTTAAGTGTGGCACTCTTCATCCAGAAAACATTTCACTGTTCTTCAATTTCAATATCGGTCTGCAGGTGGTTACAATAGTCCCTAAAACAAGTCTTTACAGTTCCTGGCTGTCTCGTTGCACACGTTGCATCTCGCATCCAGATCGAATACCTGCGATCCTGTGGTCGGTCAAGGAGTCGTAAGCTAGCAGACACCTCCGATCATACTAGTAAACACTTACTGTCGGTGAAATATATCGCTCTACACGGAGCTACCGTTCCTGCAGGTACTTTGACACCTGAGTCCACACCTGCTAGAGGAGATATCTCGAGTTCCTGCAGGTACTTTGACACCTGAGTCCACACCTGCTAGAGTGATAAGTAACAAGTGCATGTACAGTTCTGGCGTGCAGTTTGCAACACGATAGCATACTCGAGTTCAGTTGATTACATTACATGCTTATTCCATGTTTGGTGATCGCAATCGGTAAGAGAAGTGTATCATATTATAAGTGACACTTTTCTGTCCGTCCGTCTGTGCGTGTGTCACTTCTAACGATAAAAACCGAACACGACGTCCAATTGACACCTGTTTATTTAGGGCGCGACTAGTGGCCTTATTTTTGTTTGGATTACTTTTAAACAAGGATGATAGAGAATATTTTTGGTGACCCTGGGGGTAAGAAGTGGGTAAATAGATCTCAATAATTTTGGTTCGATCCCTGGTGGAGGCACTTTTTATAATTCTGTCTATAGTACCAACATACTATGATGTTTAACCTTGGTTTTATAGTAGGTTACTATGACGCTGTTATGATGGTATTAGACAGAAATTACAAAAGTGCAAGTGGTCCCGGGTTCAATTCACGGCGGAGGCAATTTTTAAATTTATATACATACACACACACACACACACACACACACACACACACACACACACACATATATATATATATATCTTTATGATAATTAATATTATTTTTTGAATTTGAGTATTTCCCTTAAATTACTTTATTTCAATATTATGGTCTAGACTGGATAAGTTAGTAGTAGATAGTTACTTTTAATGTGGGCAATTATTTTGTATTATAAAGTCTATTTTTATCACACCGTAATCTCATGAATCAGGTTGAATTATATTCAAACTTGGGGGGCGGGGGGGTGGCCGGGGGAAATGTATGAAAATGTATTCTTAATTGTTAACTTTTAGTTACCTCACACTTGTGGGTTAACACCTGTTGTTAGCGATCAATAAATTTAAAAAAAAATGACACATAAATGGCTTTCACCTTTTCATACCTAAATTGTCTTTTGCCAATTATATTTAAGTTATTCAGGAAGGTCATTCGTTATAGGTCGTAATGCACAATTTCTACTTTTTCCTACCACTGCAAACAATGCTAAATGCATTAGTAATTGCATTGAACTCGTGTTTTAACTGCAACCTTGGTTGAAAAAAGGGTCCCACTTTTGATACCTTTGAGTTAATGCCAGAGCAATATCTCTATTATTGATAAATTAGTCAGGTGAGCTGTGACATAAAAGATAAGTTTACACGTGTAATCAGTTCTGTGAGTGGTACAAACCTGTCGCTATCAATTTCAATCATACTCATTCCCCATTAAACAAGACATCGTTATTTTTATTTATATGTCTCATCTTATTTATTATTTTTGGTAGTTTATATGTACATTTCAATTGTGTTTCTTTATATCCAGGTGGTTAGACAATTTGTCTTATTGGGCATAGTTCTAATTCTTACCACCGGCTAAATGATAGTGATATTGTATTCATAAACGTATTGAAATAGATAATACCAATAATAATCGTACATCCGAAAGTATAATAATTACAAATAATTATGTATTTTGAGTAATGACAATTGAAGTGTATACTTTATCGAGATGTTTCATCTTCATTACTCATAATAAAGTATAATATGTGGGTTTTATGCTTAGAAGACAACCCCCCTCTGTAATTTATTATGTGCCTCGTTGCTAGGACGGCTCCAAAGTAACCATTTACGAATCTCAAAGACAAGAACTGATGGACTTAAGCCCAAATCAGAAGTTCAAAAACTTCTCACTTTAGCGGGAATCGAGCCCTAGGTCTCCTGCATGGGATGAACTGTATATTTCTCTAAGTATGTATTTTAACGTGGTGTATCCTATTCAGTTATATACACTGATTTACAAAGGACATTACATAGGACTAAAATCACGTAAATGAACGCAAAATAATCACAGTTTAAAAATAGTGATATTACAGCATCAACACATCCAATTCGTAATAACATGATGAAAATTAATACTGCAAATTTGAATCTAATGAAATTGACATGTGTTTAAAAAATTAAGCGATAAAAGGAAGAAAAGAATGAATAGGAAAGAAAAGGTAGCAAGCAAAAAAATGTAATTGCTTTCTGATTTGAGTAACGTCTCAGTCTCATGTCCTAATTGATAAAGGTAATGTTTTGTAAGCAGTGAAAATGAAATCTACTGATAAGAAAATGACGTGTTCATGAAAAGCGCAAGTTTCGTCGCAATCAACAAGTAAAAGTGAGTTCCACGTGGCTGGCAGATGCGCGCCATTTCTCGTGTGCCGCGAGAGAGAAAGTGTCGTGCGTGCGCATGCGTGAGATGTCATCTGATGAGATGACTGATGCGCAGATAAGTGACTCAGTGAACGCAATTACGAGCGTCACCCTTATGCGCATGTCCCTCGCTCTATATACTGTAAGCACAGCAAGAGAAGAAAGCTGTTCAAATGAGCGAAATTAATCAAATTATTTATGAACCAATTACGAGTGACAAAAAACATTGCAAAGAAAAAAAATTAAACGATTTAGAAATTTGTTCAAATATTTTTATGGATTTTCTTTTTGAACATATAAATTGTACAGTTATAAAACTGTATGTATTTTCTCAATGATAAATTAAAGCCAGTGTTATATTCATAGTTTAAAAAAATTGCATAGCTACTCTAGTCAATGGTATATGCATAGTGTGCATTAAAGATTTCCCAAGGGTTTTTCTTCAGTCGTTAATTCGAATACAAGAGATTGACTCCTCTTAAACAGCCCTCGGACATTACCTTAACAAGTACCCTAACCCAACTTACCTACTGAAGGTGGACTCCTGATAAGGGGCATGCAATTGCCCGTCGGCAGGTTTCTTACGAGAAATATTAAAGAAATGAAAAAATTCAGCATTCGCTTTGTAAACTGGGAAACATGTAGCTGAAAAAACCTTCTGTCAGAATACAATACGAAATATGTAATATCTTTCTTAGTTACACATGCACGAGTAACGTTATATCTAGACATTTGTGATATATTTGAAGTAGTCTTTAAAGCGTCAGGCTTACGTACAATGAATCTTTAGACATTGAATTTAGTACTATAACTTTATTTTTAAAACAAAGCTCTGCCTTTACATTAAGGTTGCCTTAAATACACAGAATAACAAAAATTAATTAATTTACATATATACAAATTACGTTTAAAGTAAAATTAGTTGCAGATTATGAGAATGAAATGAAGTAAAAAATGAAGTGTGAAGTATGATTTGTGAAGTATAAAAATAACAAATACTGGTTATACTGGTTTATACTTGTTACTTCTTGCTTTGGCCATATAGATGATTTCTAAAAATCAAAATCGATTCCTTTAAAGCAAGGAGCACCAAGTCCTAAATAAAACTCGCATTTATAGTCTAAACCCCTAAAACGTTTGCAAAATTTAACAAAAAAATCCGGTATCGTTCCTCTTGCTCCTATTAAGAGCCCGATCACCTCAATTTCCTTTATATCATATTTGTTGAGAAAATATGGGACGGTAGCCTCGTAGATGTCTTAATATACACGTTATAAATACACCCATTTTCTTGTAGACGGACGAGGTCTAAGGTATAAAATCAGACGTCGATTACAAAAAAAATGTGCGTGCAGAATTAAAGTATACTGAGTTTGTTCTCCAAGTATTTCGATTATCAAACCAGACAATGAAATAATGATCCGTCAATTACGTTTTCTTTCTCAATTACAGTAAAGTTGGTGGAAGTTTGTGAACAAGAAATGTTTAACGCTGCTCAAAGCACTCACAATCTGTATCAGCCTAACCTTCGCGCCATGTCACGCAGGTAGCATTCTGATTACAATAGAAAAATGTCAATTGACGGTAATTTCCTTACTTACTTGAGTCGTACAATATTCACATAAATGAACTTGGCCTAAATAGAGCAAGATAAAAAGACCTATTATATTTGAAATTTACTTAATGGCGATACTTTCGTTCGAATTTGTTTGCGGTGGAGCTATAGTGTTATCTTCTGCTTTGCAAACACGAAACGACAAAGGACGTTTTCATGGACATGTGTATGACCTTTCTTACAACTTGACTTGCGAATCGTCTATGAGAATGAAATTTCAAATTATTGTTAATTCAAAGGGAAGAAGATAATTATTTTGTCTGAAACTTTTTTATTCGTCCTGCCGAAATAACTTTGTAGATTAATGTGATGATTATGTGTAATATTTGAAAATAATATTCCGTCAATGTTTATGATATTGTTTGCCAATTTGGATTTTGAATTCAATTCTGAATTTCTTGTTTTTAAAAAAAAAATGGTGTTACCACATTAAAAGTTTAATCGTCGACAATTTCATTTAAATTCCAAATTTATTTCAATATTCTATCCTGCTTTTGATTCATATCTATATTGTCGCAAATTTAGCTTACGCTTTAAATTAGCTCCTAGTAAAGCAATGCTCATGCAATGGGTCCATTATTCGTTGACATATTTTTACTTTGTTTAATTTTATTTTCCATTTTATTTATATTTACTGTCATTTGACACATCAATGTCAACAAACACACACACATAATAATGATTTACAGGTAAAGTGACAAGTAATGAATAGAACACATGTGACATGTACATCATTATTACGTATACCATCAAACGGAATCTAAAAATATAGACTAAATGTAAGAATAATTGTAGCTAGATGATAAAAGTTTTCAAAAAGTAATTATTATAAAAGTAATGCTGGTTGCATTGTGCTTGAAGATTATAGTTCAATTATTTATGTGTCCAATCTTTTTGTGTGTACACATTTTATCCAACAGATATAAAACTCGACCCAGTTGATAAATGTTCAAGTTATGCGGCGTGGGACATTATAACATAGTTAAAAATATAATTTAATTAAAAAAATGTGTACACTTTGGAGCAAATCCTTCATAATTTCACACGGATGAAAATATAAATAAATTGTTTTAATAATACTTATTTACTGCCCTAATAACTAATTAATGTTAGTACCAGCCGTCATAATAGCATGTCTTGATTATTTTTATGATCCCATTGCAGATATTTAATTGAGGGGTCTTTCACAAGCAGCGCAAAAGGTAATCACTCTTGATTGCACATCTCAATGAGGGGGGGGGGGTCATGCCCCGGAAGTCGGGGTGAAGGATGACCGGATACCCGCGTCCGTTTCATCCGACACTCGCCCTGCCCGTCTGGGTCAAAACACCCGTCCAAAACACTCGCATACTCATGCATGCTTGCATTGTTGAATAGTATAATAGGAGTTATTATATCATATTTTGTTTACACGTGACTCAATATCTTTTTTATTTGGAATATTTTGCACTTTTGTATATCAAGAGTTTTTCTTTTTGTAGCAACTTTTAAAAACTTGGGAATAGGGTTTCTTTGTTGATTTGTTAAAATTATGTTATAAAATTTAAACTAAAATTGAGTGAATTAAAATTATTATATAAAAAGTGAGAATAATGTGGCACAAAATGCACAGTAAATATAAGTTTCTTCGTTACGTTCACTTATGAACTGATGAGTCTAATTCTTAGTGAACTTCTTTTTCAAATAAAATAACATTAAAATAATAAATACAAATAAATAAATTGTATTGAGAGTCTACCCACTCAGTTATATAACTGATTTTCAGTGGGGGACATCATTCCATGTTGTTTAAAAGCGAGGTTTATTATTTTTCATACTATAAACTCAGGTGTCGTATTATGATCAGACCATTATTCCAGGAATAAAATAAAATAAATAGTAACTGAAGTAGTAGAGCTCAAATAACTGGACGTTGTTGTGACAAGGGTTACCGACATAAATAGTTTGTGCGGAACCCGTGAGATTCATTCGGGTGGTCAGGGGTTCGATTTCCGCCACCGGCAATCCTGATGGAACGGTTTTCCAAGGTTTTGTTTAACAGTAAAGGCGAATGCTAGGTATAGATATTCCCTTCATCTTTAACCAAGTTCATTAGCTGGGGATATGTTTGCCTCACAACGGGCATCCCTACGAAAAAGTTTTTTTTTAGTGTAAAGCAAATAATATTTCCACAAAGTGTAATTTACATACAATTTCATATAAACCCTATGTCCTGAGGACTTTGTTATTGGTCAGTATAACGGCTAATCTTAATAATACACGTACAGTTTAGCAAGGTATATGTGCGCGTGTTGTGGCTGTGAACTTGCTCACACCTGTCAGACTCAGAGCGAATAATCTAACAGGTGGGCAAGAAGGGAGGCTCCCTCCATAGCCAGAGTGTTTACTCTTCGAGGCGTAATGAGGGGTCACCGCCTGGCGTTGAGAATTGAGATACGTTTCGGTGACCACGTTCACCTTTCTACACTGCAATCACCTCGGACTCGGAGAATATTATGTCTTGATAATCATTCCAGTTTCTTATTTTAGTTTTACACCACACAATCCAGCTAAGGCATTTATTTATTAGTTAGCATAGTCAATTTTTACAGATATTGGTGACCGTTTCTTCTCGATTCGTAAAATTGCAGTTTTCATAACATGATGTTAAAATCCACAAAATAGATTAGAAAGTATTTTTCGGTGAATTTTACACTATAAATGTTTCCGGTCTTATTTCAGGACATAAAACTACACCCAAAGAAATATTACACATTGTTAAAAGGATTAACTCAATCAGATTCAACTATAAATTGTTCCTTTATGTTGCGGATTGGACACTAAGTATTGAATATATGGTATTTTACAATTTAAATATCAAAATTGGAAAATTCAGCTGATCAGGTTAGAATATATTTCGTTAATAAATAGGTGCAGAAATATGAATAACAGTATTTAACAATTAACTGAGCAATATATCGGTCTTAATCTTTTGTCAGGATTGACAAGGGCTGGGATAGAACCAATTATATTCCTATTTTAAATATATTGGAGTAGTTTAAGTCCTAATAGGATGACTGCGACTGCGTGTCTGCACTGTATTATACATCAGGTTCAGATAAGTGATATTTGGATGAGCGTAGCGAGCGAAGCGAAGATTCCATTTCACTACACTGGAGAAAAAATCCGGAATGTTTTTTTTTTCTTTTTTTTTTGTATTTTTGTCTGTTTGTCCACACGATTCCGGCTAAACCGATACTCCAATTGTGATGAAATTTTCTGGAGGCCTTCGAAATCTCTGAACTTAGAACTGCCACGTTTTTGAGCGCAATCGGAAAATTATTTCTCATGAAAATCGCAATTTTACGATTTTTTTCGATTTAAAAAAAAAATTTCTTCGACTTATAACACTTACATGCTTTATCCGATTTTAATGATTTTTTCACAGAACCTTTATTTTATGAATTAAGATAATCGTGTGAAATTTGAGCGCAATTGAAAAAATATTTCTAATAAAAATAAAAATTTTACGGTTTTTTTCTTTTTTTAAACAATTCTTTGACTTATAACACCTACATGCTTTATCCGATTGTAATGATTTTTTCACAGAACCTTAATTTAATGAATTAATATATTCGTGTTAAATTTGAGCGCAATCGAGAAATTATTTCTTATAAAAATCGTAATTTTACAATTTTTTTCTTTTTTTAACAATTACGATTAATTTTTAAAAAAAATCACGTTAATTTTTTATTTTATTTAATTTAATTTAAAAAAATCTTCAACTAAGTAATGATTTTTTCAAAGAACAACAGAAAATCCGCATAACACATGGCTGCTCAATGCACCAATTACGCTCATCCAACAACGCGGCGGGACTTAAGCGTTTTCCTAGTATACGAAAAGATACTTTTAAATTCAATTTTTATTGGTATAGTTTCGACCCGGACTTGATTTTTGTGATGAAGGTACTTTTCACAATTTTGGGATGATTACCCGTTCTCAGTATCTAGTGTTTACTCTACTGAATCTCGAATTGTCTACTCTAAGCTCTCAGTGTATAATTTTTTTGTATTCTTGTATTCATTATTGATTGCTACCATTTATTTCAGAATTATCATTTGAACTAACTTTCTGGATCAAAGAAAGGGTGCGGGTACCCGAGAACCGAACAATCAAATTTGAATTAGTATATAGGACAGTATAGGACATGCGTTTTAGGCAAATTACTGTTCGTTCGGCCGACTGACACCACAGGTGTTTGAAATTTTGACCATATGTCACAAATGTGGAAATACACACACTACACTGCAGTAATACATTTCCAAATTTTGTTTAAAAATAAATTAGTTTTCACGAATTTTGATTTTGTTAAAAACACAACATATTCGTGATTTTTTCTGACTGATTAAGAGAAAATTACAAAAATCTATGACCACAGGGCTGTCCATGTATGTTTTGTCATGACAACTTTGCAAAGTTTCATATATACGACGGATGCATCTTGGCCGTGCGAATAGCTATGTGCTAACTGCCAAATGTGTCCCATTCCCTCACGAAAATAAGTTTTCCAAACAACAGTTACAGTAGTTTTGGAGGAAGAACATCGTAAAAAGTCTTTTAAGAAGACCAAAACTATTTTTGAACATTTTTTCGTCCATACGTACTTCCAATATTGTGGAATTATAAAAACATGTTTGTGGATCATTTTATAAGAAAGTATACGAGTTGGATGGCCGATATTTCTTTCATTGTTTACACCTTACTCGTGACTAGGACATGTGATATTAAGAAATGTGTTTCTTTTAAAATCTTACGTTGTACGAGTTTTTGTATTTTCCGGTACAATTACCCTCAGTGTAGGCCTACCGGAAAATGAATAAAAATATAAAATAAGGCAATATATTAGAGATACACCTTTCAAACTATCACATGTTCATAGTTACGGATAAGTGTAAACTATGGTAAAAATATCGGCCATCCAACTCATATAATAATTATACTTTTTGATAAAATGATTCTCAAAAATGCTCTAAAAAGCCGCAATATTGGGAGCTTGTTCTTCTCAAAAGACTATTTATGATGTTATTACTCTAAAAGTACCGTTTTATAGTTATTTTAGAAAACAAATTTTCGTGGTCGCATATCCATTACATGATGTTTTTAAACTTGAATCGAAATCATGAGAATTATTAACTATATTTGCATTGTTTTAAACGAATTCTATTAATTGAAGTACAGAGCTTGAGTTTTAGCATTATTGGATGAGCGTAGCGAGCGAAGCGAAGACTCCATTTCACTACTCCGGAGAAAAACATTCGGAATGTTTTTGTTTTTTTTTCGTATTTTTGTCTGTCTGTTACCACGATTTCGGCAAAACCGATTCTCCGATTGCGATGAAATTTTATGGATGCCTTCGAAATCTCTGAACTTAGAACTACCACGGTTTTGAGCGCAATCGAAAAATTATTACTTATAAAATCGCAATTTTACGATTTTTTCGATTTTTTAAAAAATTCTCCGACTTAACACCTGCGTGCTTTGTCCGATTGTTATGATTTTTTCACAGAACCCTAATTTTATGAATTCATATATTCGTGAGAAATTTGAGCGTAATCAAAAAATTATTTCTCATAAAAAACGCAATTTTACGATTTTTTCGATTTTTAAAATTTCTTCGATTTATAACACCTACATGCTTTATCCGATTGTAATGATTTTTTCACAGAACCTTAATTTTATAAATTTATTTATTCGTGTGAAATTTGAGCGCAATCAAAAAATTACTTCTCGTGATAATCGCAATAATTTTAAGATTTTTTTTCGATTTTTTAAATTTCTTCGACTTATAACACCTACATGCTTTATCCGATTGTTATGATTTTTTTTTACAGAAACTTAATTTCATGAATTAATATATTCGTGTGAAATTTGAGCGTAATCGAAAAATTATTTATCATAAAAATCTCTATTTTACGCTTTTTTCTTTTTTAAAAAATTACGCTCATCCAACAACGCGCCTAAAAAAGCGTTTGCAAAGCTTCCTAGTCTTGTGCAACACGGTTCTTAATCAACTCTGCTTGCAGCATATTCCACCTTGCTATTACTTAACAACAATTACTCACTCTCTTTGGGTTGGTCAGGTCAATCAATTGCTCCAATAGACAAATTTTTTGTGGTTATATTAGAGGATATTTTTCTGGAGGGGTTAAAAAACGTCTAAAGATAGTCGGTAAAAAAAAAGTATATGAAAAAGAATTGATCTCAAGTCATTAATGTAAATTTAGTCAAATCTTCTATACAGCCAACCCTTTGTGTGTGGGTGGACTCAGTTGTAGCACAATAACACAGGGCAGCCAATTACTGAGAAAGATGACTTTACTAATATATTTGGTCTGAAACCCTCCCTCTTCCCACCTACCAGTTGAATACAAAGAAGGTTAATAGTTTACAATGATATACGTGATTCGAGATATGTTTAGTCGAGATATTCTGTAGTGGGTGGTGACGTGTGAACTCACTCACAAACACGGAAGGGGTTGTGGTCCGGGAGAATCACACTTATAAAGATATTATGCAAAACGAAATAGAGGATATAAAGAAATGATTAGCTTTAATTAGGCGGACGGCAACAAACACTGCAAACACAATTACTTACGTACTACGCTTAACACACTAGTTGGGGTTTGCCACTACCGTGGTCAAACTACGAAAAACAAACACAAATGATAGAAAGAGGCCTACTGGCGCTCGATCTCAGAGTACACACAACGAGTCCCTCACTATCCTACTGGCTAGTCTCGACTAGCGCCCATCCCTTGGACCACCCACAGCCCCCAGCCTTCACATCACACCCCCCCCTCCATGCAACACCATGGAGGGGGGTTTGGCCTTCACGGCCACTGGGCCCCATGGCGCACCACAACGACCCCCAAAAGTCCGAGACATCCCGAGTTCTGCGGGTCTTCACGAGGGTTTCGGGCAACCTCACAGCGGTCCCGGCAGTTGCTGTTCAAGGGCGGCGCCGTCTTTGGGGCTGCAACAGGGCACGTGGAATATTCCCCGTTCGGAGCCGGGTACGACTCCTCAGAGATAACAACTAGAGCCCCCCACTTCTTGACCTGGTATGGCCCCATCGAACAAAAGAAAATTTCCGAATTTTCCCGTTCCGCCCGAAGAACTGGGTTCGACCTAGGAAAACCTCGTCCCCCTTTCAAACCTGTCCCTCACTGCTTCCTCGAGCTTCTTCTCTCCGCACGGCTCCCAACGTTCCACGCGCCAAAACCACTTGCGCTCCCGGGTGGCATTGGGACGCGCTCTCCCCTTGAAACTCCAATAACCCTTCCACTTCTGAAGGTGCCTCCCCATAACGAAACTCCCAAGCGAAAGCAGTAACTCATGTACTCCCAAAATTTAAATCCACTTTGGGCGATTGTTGCTACAACGTTGGGCCACCGGGTGTGGCTGGGAGTGGCAACAGAGTCGGAACATGCGGCCCGTTTCCCTCATCACCCGTTCCGAGGGGTTTTCGCTTGAGGGTGGCGCACAGAGGAAAAAATTGGCTCAACCTGGTGCTCCTGTAAGCACTCGGACCCAGCGCTTTGATGAAAATTTTGGGTCCCATGGTCCCGATAAGAGACGGCTAGGTTTCCCATGCTTAGGGAAGTAGTCCTTTACTAGCCGGTTTAGAATTATGGCAGTAGTGGCACGTTTTCAGAGGGAACAACTCGACGAACTTTGTGTAAACATTGAGGATCCCCAGCAAGTAGCGCACTTCCGCCCCTTCCCACTGGCAGCGGACCGTAGATGTCAAGAGCCACTAAATCATCAGGCCCGCTGGGAACAATCGCTGCATCTCACTAGCGAGACGCCTGCATGGGTGCTTTGTCCCTACATTGGTGACAGGACATTACAGCTTCCGGACTTGCGGCCTCATCTTTCTCCACCACCAATGGCCCTTAGGCTGGCCAAGGTCTTTGAGACCCCAAAGTGCCCGCCGGAAAACGTGATTGGAGCGAACCAGTTCTTCAGAGAGCTCATCCGGTACACAGGCCTTCCAACTTCCATCACTACCATCAAGATGGAAAGGTATCTTCTGTAGGCGAAACCCTCTACCGTTTGTCCCCCCTTTTAAAGTGCCCCCCGGACCCCTTCTAAGTAGGAATCACCCCCGCTGCAACGAAGAGAGGCGGGTGAGTCGCCGCCTCAGCCTGCCATCCAGAACTCGTGACACAGGGGCGATACATATGGTACGCGCTCCCCGTGGTCCTGAACCGGAGCCCCTCCGGTTCGTTCACAGATACCGGACAAACGTCCGCTACACGTTGTCGCGGGCCCTTGCAGTGTTCTATCCGGAAATCGAACTGCTAAAGGAAAAGCACCCAGCGGTGAGGCCCCCCCGCTGAGTAAACGGCAACGCGGGATGAAGATGAGAGCTTTATGGTCAGTCAGAATTGTAAATTCAACCCCTATCAGATAAAGCCGCCACTTCTCCAACGCCCAGACGATTGCTAGTGCTTCTCTTTGGGTGGTCGTATAATTAACCTCGGGCCCCCGGAGGATGCGGCTTGCGTAGGACACAACACAGCTGTTCCCCACATCATCCTTCGGGAAAGCACCCCCCCTAAGCCGTACCCGGGAGCGATCGGTCTGGACAAAGAACCTGCGACCTGGTACTGGATGGTGCAACATGGGGAGTCGCAGGAAAGCACCTTCGTGCACCGAACACATCCTCCAACTCATCATCCCAACGCCATGGACACCCTTTTCTCGGAGGAGACAGTAGTGGTGCTATCAGGGACCGTAGGCTGGCACAAAGCGACGATCGAAAGCCACAGCCCCCAAAGAAATGCCTTCAGCTGCTTCTAAATTCCTTTGCCTGGGAAAACTGTTTGTATCCCAGCAATCTTATCTGGGTCTGGGTAGACGCCCTTTGGGTACTCAGGATGTGGCCCAAAGAACCGAACCTGATCCCTCCCAAACTCCGACTTTTTGATGCTCACTGTTAAGTTGGCCTCCCCTAGGCGGGGAGCACCTTGTCGACTTGCTCAGGTGTATCTCGAATGAGGGCGACGTGATAAGGAAATCATCTATGTACACCTTAGTGAACTCGGCAAGCTCGGGCCCCAATACGATATCCATACCGCGCGTGAAAGAGGCCACTGCTGTTTTATCTCCGAGCACAGCACCCGGTATTGTAACCTTACCCCCCACCATGAAACCAGTGTACTTGCGACACTCTTTCTTGAGAGGAACCTGCCAGTACGAGCTCGTGGGCCCCAGGGATGTCATGAAAAACAGGCCCGGGAGC
The DNA here is from genome assembly GCA_024449915.1 of Sweltsa coloradensis. Taxonomy (NCBI): domain Eukaryota; kingdom Metazoa; phylum Arthropoda; class Insecta; order Plecoptera; family Chloroperlidae; genus Sweltsa; species Sweltsa coloradensis. The sequence goes on from JAMZAV010000181.1 coordinate 232,496, forward strand.
ACTGGATAGCTCCCCCCATACTCTGAGGATTTCGGGGTCAGCCACCATAACAGAGTTTCAGACGCCGAGCATCCAGGCAAACCCGTACACCGCCATCCTTCTTCATTATCTGACAAGTGGACTCAAGTAGGGAGTCGAGGACCTCTCAATCACCCCCCACCTCCCATCTCATCGACTTCGCCTGCACTGCAGCCCGGTGGGCAAACGGGATAGGTAAGGCTTGACCCTAAAAGGGGTCTCATCGACCAGGCGGATCTGGTGTTTCTAAGAGGTTCGTGCGGCCCGGCACGTCTGAGAACACCTTCCGATGGCGCTGTAGCAGCAAAAACAAAGAGTCCTTTTGGTCGACACTAAGGACAGGTGACTTGTCCACCTGTTTCGCGTAGGGCGGCATCTCCCTACCTCTGATTACGGTTTGCCTGGCCCAAGGTTTGTATAACCAAATGGTCGCCGCTGACAACCCTTCACCTAGCCCGCAACTGGCTACAGCCTCGGCGGGGCCATGTACCGCCGAAAGAGCATTTAAACCCGCTTCCTGCCTCCTAACATTAGAGACAAGATGCCCGCTTCAAGTCTATATTTGCCTAAACCCCAACAGCCATCAATCCCTAATATCACCGAGTGGGACAGGTCAGACACCACCAAAAACACTGCTTCAGCGGTGGATGGAGGCCAGTTTATGGTCACGGGACAAGAACCTGCCTTTCAACACGCTTGCTCTTTGTGCCAAACGCACCAACTATCCACACACCGCTCACTGAAGACCGGCGGGCCCGGAGCTAGAGCTGTAAAACAGTTCCACACGGAATCTGAAATGCAAGACACCTCGCTCCCAGTATCGACCAAAGCCAGGTACGCCGAATTACAGAGCTCCCCGCTAGCATAGGTGACCTGCGGGACCCCCCCAGAGGTCTTTTTCCCCTTCCTCACCTTTCCGCACATTGGAGGGAGTTCACCGTGATAGCCCGCCCCTGAACATCTAGTAAGGCGGGCTCACTTCGTTTCCCGACTCGGATTGACTAAGGCCAACACTCCCTCCTCGCCACGGAGCGAGTGATCTAGTGTTATCTCACCGGGCTCCTCCGAATCGACTGCTGCTTTCACGTACTGGGATGACCGACGATTTTCAAGGGTTTAGCACCCCCTGCTACCCCACGTAGCCCTCCCTATTGCGCCAATTGGACCGCTTTGTTTTTTGCCCGGGTCTGCCGCGGTGCTGCGGCCCGGCATGCCCCCCGTCCCTCCGTCTTGGGCGACGCTACTCTCGTGTCATAGCGCTGGAGAACACGGTGCGCCCGTAGCAGACTGCGGGGTCACTCGCGTCGGTGAGGGCATTCTCCACATGGATCGGGAAGTGCCCGGCAAGAGTCTCCACTAGGTCGGCCTCGGAAAGTGGGGAATTAGGTGTTGGCATGGCCACTTGCTTTGTGAAATAGTCAGCCATTCTGGAATTGGCGCTTACCTGGCGGTAGGATCCCGACAACAGCTCCTCTCGAGCTGCTCGTTGTTTTTCGCGGCCCCAAAACTCATCAAGGAAAAACTGTCGGAACGACTGGTAGTCATTGAACGGAACTTGAATGCCATCGCCCACGACTTTGCAGACGACTCCAGGCTCGCTATAGCAACACTTTAGCTGCTGGCCCGCCAGTCAGGGCAAACCTGGTGATGTAATTGTCCAGGTTCTGGATAAATCCACCGGATGTATTTTCCTCCCTTCCCTTGAAAGAGGGAGGGTTGTCCCGTGGTAGCTTACCTGAGGGGTGCCCATCGGCGGCCGTCGTGGGATAGTGTCCGACTCCGCTCGTCAACCCCAGCCGCGCTCAAGTGAAGGGGTGCGTGAGCAGATTCTCCTCTATTTTCGGCAGCTACGAGGGGTGCCCTGATGTAGTGCTGTCCCCTGGCCAGCGGCTGATGGTTGGCCCCCTTTGGGCCATACTGGAAAAGGCCCCATCTGCCCGCCACTGGACCCAAGATCCTTTCTTCACGCCCGGAGAGTACTGAACACCCCCTCTATCGCCACTGAGTGCCCGATGGTTACGCCCCAGTGTGCCCCCGCGTCCACGAGGATACGACGCTGCCACTCGTCGCCACTGGTCGGATGGTCACGTCGGGTTACGCCCACTGGAGTGTCCTCACGCCCACGAGGATACGGGAACGCCCGCGTGTCGCCACTGATTTGGGTGGTCACGACGGTTTAGGCCCCACGATGCGCCTTCGTGTTCGCGTGGATACGGCAACGTCCACGTGTCCCCCACTGGGCGGGTGGTCGCGACGGTTTTTACGCCCGACGGTGCGCCTTCGCGTTCGTGTAGCGTTGACCCCGGCGCTACGCCCCTGCTGCTCTGCAGAATTGAGGCGCCGACCGCTCTGTCTCCATTCAACCCCCTAGGCCACCGGTCACTTTCACCAGCGCTGGTGCTGGCTTGGCCCCCCGGGCTGGTTCTCTTCCCGGCCCGCACCCTGTCTTGCAGGTTTGCATAGAGCCTACACCTCCTCCAACCTCTTGTTATTTCCGACGATAAGCTCTTCATCCCCTCCTAAATAGGTCGGGATACATCTCCTAGTTTGAGGACCGGAGAGCTTCCCCTCGAACTTTCTTTCGACATTTTTTTTTTTTTAGTCTGATTGTCACTTAAATCCTAACTTACTACGGTAAACACTAAACCAAAGATACAAACACACTGGTTCGAGATGTTTTCGTTGGGTTGTCGCCCACTCGTTGGACGCCAGTTTTACGTGTGAAATCACTCACAACACGGAAAGGGGGTTTTGGTCCGGGAGAATCACACTTATAAAAATTTATGCAAAACGAAATAGAGGATATAAAGAAATGATTAGCTTTAATTAGGCGGACGGCAACAAACACTGCAACACAATTACTTACGTACTACGCTTAACACACTAGTTGGGTTTGCCACTACCGTGGTCAAACTACGAAAACAAACACCAATGATAGAAAGAGGCTACTGGCGCTCGATCTCAGAGTACACACAACGATTTCCCCCACTATCCTACTGGCTAGTCTCGACTAGCGCCCCATCCCTTGGACATCCACAGCCACCAGCCTTCCATCACACCCCCCCCCCTCCATGCACACCATGGAGGGCGGATGGGGCCCTTTCCGGCCCACTCGGCCAGTGGCGCACCACAGTGGGTTAGATTATAAAATGGTTTCCGCCCACTTAGTAGGGGACCCGGGCTCTGGTTCCGGTAGGGGTGCGAGTTAAAATATGCGTATTTTACACTATACACACTTTTCGATAAACTTTGAGATGGTTAAAAGACTGGCAACTCAATATGAAATATAATGTGTATCAGACTACACAAAGGTTGACTGTGGCTATAAAAATCATTTTGAAATTGCTATGAATACAATTTTGTTCTAAAATATAGTATGATTTTGACGAGAATACCAGCCGTTATAAAAGCCATCAAAAGTGTGTATTGAATTCTTGCTGATTATCCCAAAGGTAAAAACGTCATTTATAGCCATAGATATATTTTATTTTATTTTATTTTATTTATATTTAACGTCTATCCTATTCAGTTAAAAAACTGATTTACAAAGGAGTAAAATGTAATTTCGATCTTTTACTGTTAGTTTTACTTTTTTTTCTGTTAGGTAGTTTGTGTCCTGGAATGGCGCATGTCAGTTCTTACATCTTCGACTATATAAGAAGTTAGTAACAACTAGAAATATCTTGTATATATTTCCAGCTTGGACCCGCTAAGATGTTTGCAGTTGATTGTTCAAATTGTGACATGAACGTTTGCGAAGATTTATTATGTTGCCAATCACCTGTTGAAACTTTCATATTATACGCGCATCTCGTTTCGCTTTCTAACACTCTTTTTCTTAAAAGTGGGCGTGATATTTCGGCCCACCCTTCACCATACCCCCCACACAAATTCTCTTGAAAACACCATTTACTTTTAAAACAAAATCTTTTATTTTTAATTCACCATCTTATTTAAGTTGAGCTTAGAATGATAGAAGATGAGCTGAATTAAGATGGTAAACCACAGAGCGAGATGTAGAAATGTGTCGAGTGCAGTCTTTCAAGCGATAATCACCGCTCTCATCGATCCCTCGGCCTGCAATTAAACCTACAACCTCCTCTCTAGGTGAAGATATACCGCCTATAATCATATGAATCACCCATGGGCGATGTCCCCTGTCCCTGATTTCATTCATTAGTTCCTCACAGGCGTGTTCCTACACATAATACGACGCGAGGCGCGATGCACTCGCCCTGTGTGGGGGAAGGAAGACCTTTCCGTAAAAAGAATAGGAATTATTAGTAGGCCGAAGTTTGTGGTGATGTCTTTATTGTCTTTATTCTTGTCTGTCTGGATGTCTGTTCTCTGCGCCAAGTATTATATCTCTCTTTTCTCTCACACACATTCTCCGCCTGCTGTCTCTTTCTCTCTGTTCGGTCACCCTTTTAGGGTATGCTGTCTTCTCACTCTTTTTGACTATTGTCTTGTGTTTGTTTTCGTCTCTCTCTCTCTCTCTCTCTCTCTCTCTCTGTTTTCGTCTCTCTCTCTCTCTCTCTCTCTCTCTCTCTCTCTCTCTCATGCATCATTATGTACCTATATTTTAATAGCAATGACCCTACTTCTACACACATATCCCCCCCTCTTTCTCTACCTCTCTTTCTCTCTCCTTCGTGCCCAGTCTCCTCCTATCCCCAAAAAATAGTATCTTCATAAAAATATAATATATTTCAAAACATTATTTAATAAAAGACCAGGTTGATGGAAGATAAGACCAAGCTAGTATTAATTCCTAGAAATAAAAACGATTCTCAATTTCTTTCTTTCTCTTTGTACTCTTGCTTGTGAACAAGATATTATAATAAATAATCAATGGTACTTAAAATGGTGACATGATAACTTGAGTTTTCATAAATTATAAAAAATGTTAATTTGATCAGGGATTTATTGTTTGTTTTGTTTTGCTGTTGTTATTCATAAGATCAATACGAAATTTTGAAGTATTTGTATTCATTTGTACACTATACGAAAATTGTCAAGTCAAGTCAAGTCAAGTCAAGTCAAGTCAAGTCAAGTCAAGTCAAGTCAAGTCAAGTCAAGTCAAGTAAATCCAACTCACATTAATCTGTTAAAATACACTTTGCAAGCAGTAATTAAATTTCAGTCCAATATTTTCAGTGATACAAGTAAAATCAAGAGAACAGCATAACCGTTATTAAAGACAAAGCATCTTCCACTTTCAGAATATATGTACAATATTCTTGTCCCCTACGGGCCTAACCTCCCTCCTCCCCCCTTCTCTATGGTCGGCTGCCTCACCGGAACTGCAGGCCCTAATCACTAAGCGTTAAGAACTAACATAACTCATTTGCCTACCAACTTAAAAACATTCATCAGATAAATGTTTCAGACAATTATTACTTTACGTACGCCTAATATACTCACTCTCCCTGTCTAACATAATATGACGATTCAAAAGATTATTTTTCTGTGCGGGGGATATAAAATATAATATTAATTTTAACTATGTACCTGCTAGTGGGCAAATGGCGGATATAAGGATTATTAATAATAATTGTTGACCCGGATACAAAAGGCAATCTCTTAGTTGGTGTCCAAGTATCCTTCAAATAATATTTTCCCCACAGTTAATACAATACATAAGAGTTTTTATTAACACAAATTTCTGTATTTTAGGTTAATGACGGTATTAAAGTAAATAGGACCGACAGTGTTGGCTCGGGCGTTAATTTTAAGCGCGCGACTCTGATTCGGGACTCGGGAGGTCCCGTCGAGACCGGCCATCCTGAATGAAGGTTTTTTCCGAGGTTTCCCTCAGTCGTTAATGCGAATGCAAGGGATTGAGTTCTCTTAAACAGCCCTCGGACATCCCTTCACAATTGTCTTATCTGCAACATACTTAGTTCTCAATTGCATCCTGAGCAGGTTTCGCAATTTTATTTTTAATTTTTAAAGTAAATAGGTGTAATAAGTGATCGGTGGATTTGAAGTTCAAATCCAATTTTACACTTTCCGAGATATTAATGTTATATTAATAATTATATTTTATTCGTGTTTTAAACTCGAAACCAACTTTCTTTCTTCTGTTTCAACCAAACTCATTCTCACGCGTCAATTAATCAATTACTTTTTCATGTCATTTAATAATATCACTTTATTTGTATTTGTAAAAAAAAGTTGCTTTAAATCTAGGTTGGCGTGCAGGCGTACAATATAAATTACAATAATTATTAAATGACAATTGACAATTGACATGCACATTTATACATTTTACATTTTAACAATAACTAAAACCAATTATAAATTATGAGGTAGGAGTATGAATGGAAGTACAATAAAAGATGGAAAAGTATTGATTTATACTTTTAACTTCTATTGCCAATAGCATAATAATGTAGAATTTCCCGTTTGTTCACATCCAAATCACACACGCTATAGTTTTATCGTTGGATCTGCAATCTACAAACTAACTAATGTTCCATCGTAGAAGCGGACCGATTATTTCGTTATAAACGACTAAATTAATATTCTATTTTGCAAACACGATTGAAGCACAGCTGTTTGAAATATTTTTGTTTGTATTTGAAATAAATATAAATTATTAATCAGGTAATGTTAATAATTTAATTGGATATTTTAATTACATTGCAGGTACATAAACTCACAACGTGCAATTAAAGTTGTATATTATGTAAAAGTTAATAACCTAGGCTGAATAACATATTATCAAACTTATAGTAATTTTAATTTTTAATTTTTAAAATAATTATAATTTTTCGTGGGAAGCCTGCCCAGGGTGAAATTCATGCCCCTCTTGTCTAACTAGGTATTTTGGACTTTGGTAAAGTGTGAAGGGTCACTTACAATTTGATGGTGAACCCTATGTTTTTTTAGGATGTTTAAAAAGGAAAACTTGGTGGACATTGCGCAAGTGGTAGATGATGTTTTACAATAATGAGGATTGTGTACCATTGGTACCTTCAATCATTCATTCATTCATTCATTCATTCTCATTTTTAGTTCGTGTGGTTTAGGCTAGTTAAGTTTAGTTTAGTTTAGTTTATTTTTGGGTTGTTCTTGTTCATGTTCTCGTTCTTAAAAATGTTTTTGCTTACTCCTCGAAAATAGAGGCGAGCTCTGGCAATCGTCGACGGGGACCTTGCTCCCTTCCCTTGACGACCCCTCGACGACGATGACGACAATGACACCACGAACGATGACGAAGACAATGACGACCGCGAAGGAACCCCCTATCCTCCCCCTTACCCGTGGCTGGTTCTGACCAGTATGCCCCCCCCCCCCGGCCCCCTAGGTTAGAGTGGTGCATAAACAAAAAACAAAAAAAAGAGTTTGCATTGTATTGTTTTGTTTTTTGTGTTTTGTGTATTTTTTTAAAATTTGTATTTTTTCTTATTTTTAAATTGTTTCAAATGGTTTTTGGCTTCGTTACACCTGTTTAATGTATTTATAAAGCTTCCACCTACCCTGGTCTCAAACCCAATCTCCCGACCGGGTCTCGAACCCAGATCCCCACGCAGCACCACGCGACACTAGCGCTCCCCGCGTCACCTCTCGAACTATTGTTCTCCACCACTCTCTCTCTCTGTCTCTCTCTGTCTAGTTTTTATGTAGGTGTTACTCAGTATCGCTGCAGCCGTCTCAGTGCCCAGGTGTTCCGTGCTCGCTCTCTCTGCCGCGCATGGCAACCGTCCTCGTGCTACAGGTACCAGACTAGTCGAACATCTACGTATCGTTTACAAACTGGACACCTACGCAATTATTTACGTGACATTAAATAATCGAGTGATAAAATAATTACACTTATTATTACGTATCATTTGCATCCACGAGTGTTGATATTAACATTGACCGGCGCCAGTGTGGACACGGGTTGTTCAGATAGTTACTAAGTTGTGACGTCTTTCCGGAAGATAAAAAGTTTTTGAACTTCGTATCATGAAGTGCGCGTGGGACTATTTGACAAGCTCACCACGACTTATTTGCGTTGAACCTTCAAGATTGGTTACAAGCAAATAGCCAAAGGGATTACGCCATAGTTTGTTTTTTGATAAGCTTAAATTTACAATCAACAGTGTGTCAAATTTGAGTTTGAGCTCTGCCCGTTTTTTGGGGATTTATTTTACCCTGACGATCATAAAAAACACAACAATGACTAATAACAATCAGTGAAAACACGTGTATTTCAAAAATATTTTTTAAATTTTGGCAAGTATACTTTCAACTTAAACATTTGTCTACCGAAAAAATGCTGCACAATACAACAATCTCAAAACCCAAACTTTTAAACACAAATAAACAATTTAATTTCCTTTGTTGGGATCAATTTACTTGAAGTTTGGTATTAACATTTACTTCCCGCACCAAACGTGCCTTGACAATCTAATACGACATTGATAATAGTTTCCCTTATCACACAAAGAAGTTTCACGCTGGTCTTGTCCCAGTGCACCGAGAGGCATCGACCGATAGGATCACTATTGTGAAACCTGCCTCATTTAAAACAACCTGTAAACTTGGCCTATCTTCGAACGTCATACTCAGTCAAAAGATAATCGAACCGCGACTGGTCTTACCGACATACACTCCAGACTAACTCTTAACAACCACATTCACGCGATAACAAATCAAATTTTTGATTTCATAAAGTGTTGCAAATTGTTGTGAAGATTCTAGAATTGCAATTTTGTGATAAAGACTTGTGCCTTATCTCTTGCTTTTAAATATATTCTAAAAACTATAAACGCAATCATTCGTCCGTCCATATGTGATATACTGCTCAAAAGCTAAATAAAAACAAGGCGAGATAAACTTGTGTCGAAGACGAAGCAAGAAGAGGGTGTTGATTGAAAGTGTTCTGTCTAGTGATTCAGAGAACGTGGTTTTCTATATCGTGTTATTGTGAGTGCAGAGCGCAATGTGCGCTTGCTAAGTGCGCGTGTTTAAGTTTTATTGTTACTATCTGCGAGAGAGCGACTTCAAACTGGCGGCGAGCGGTGAGGAGGACTGCGGCGACCAGGGGAACCCCTTCGCCCAGTCTTACCAGTGAGTACCAGACAAATACCCCAAATTAGAACTAAAACATTAACTATTACCAGGAGTACCAGACAAATACCCTGACTAGAACATAATAACCCCTTCGCCCAGTCTTACCAGAGAGTACCAGACAAATATCCCTAGAACTAGAACCTATTAACCCCTTCGCCCAGTCTTACCAGTGAGTACCAGACAAATACTCCCTAGAACTAGAACATATTAACTACTTACCCGTGAGTACCAGACAAATACCCCTAGAACTAGAACATATTAACTACTTACCAGTGAGTACCAGACAAATACCCCTAGAACTAAAACATATTAACTACTAACCAGTGAGTACCAAAGACAAATACTCCAAAAACCAGAACATATTAACTACTTACCAGTGAGTACCAGACAAATACCCCTAGAACTAGAACGCATTAACTACTTTCCAGTGTGTTCAAAACAAATACCCAAATTTGAACTCTAGTAATAGACATGTACCCTTTGAACAACCATTAGAAAGAACCTTTTTTAATTATGCCTCATAGAAAATTAACTCTTTGTTTTTTATTGATCTTTGTATATATTGTTAATATTTAAGTTCAATGTTTTACTTAGAACACATTGAAATACATTAGAACATGTTGTAATATCTTGCATCGCGTCAATGCCTTGACGGTTTTTTTTTTTACCAATAAGCTCATTCTCTTCGTTGTCACGTTGTTAAAGGATACGCACAACTCTTTGGTGTGATGTATACCAACCTTGCCATAACTAAGAATATTTAACAACTTATTGTATAGTTTGCAAACCCTTCGTCCAGTTAACGTAAGGCTAGGCTACCCGCTGGTTGTTACAGCCTTGTCATTGAGGTTTTGATATATTATATTGAAATATTACTTTGATTCATCCCCAAAACTACGTTGACTTAACCAAGATGATGTTGCTAAAAGTAACTAAATCCTTACATTATAAATTATATAATACGATTGTGTACCACATAACACGTGGTTACCAAATTAATACTATTAGTTCTTCCATCTTTCTATTCTACTTTGTTATTCACATACCGCGCGGTCCCGGGTTCAAATCCCGTCGAGACCGCAATCCTGACTGAAGGTTTTTTCGAGGTTTCCGCAAGGGATTGAGTCCTCTTAAACAGCCCTCGGACATCCCTTCACAATTGTCATATGCGCAACATACCTAGTTAGATACCTGAAGGCACCATTGCACCCTGGGCAGACTTCCCATAAAAAATATTTATTAATATTTATTGTTCATTACTGCAACATATAAGTTATTACTCAACTAAACCACATAACAGGTGGTTATGGGTTTTTACTCTTAGTTTAACACTGTTCTATCTTGCAGTATGTTGCCTCTACCTAAACACTATGTTGTAGTTATCTTACTGTTTTCCCCCAAATTGATGTTGTTTTGATTAAGTTACGATTAATAATCATTCTACCCATCCAACCACTGTTCTACCTGCAAAACAAACTCTATCTCCTAACACCTGTAGTCTGTCTTACTAACGTTATTTCGCCACCTGATAACTTGTAATCTGGTCCAGTGGAAATCTCTTAGCTGGCAGTAGCGTCCGCTCTCGGCTTACACCTGAACGATGTTTTAGTTCAGATTCTAGGAATAGGCTGGGAAACGATCTTGCACTACCGTAATATTCCTCAAGGAGTGCATGCAAATTATGCCCGTGTGTGTATGTATATCACGTGACTATGTCAGAATACAATGCGTGCACTTGCGATACGGTTGGCTTCCGTTGAAAGAGCGAGCGAACGCTTTTATTCGACTTGGGTTTCTCTCTCACTTCTGTGTTGAAAACTTGTGGCATGTTTAGAGAAATTTGATTTGATTCGTCAACTGAAAGCAAAGTTTACAAAATTTTTGCACTTGTTAGTAAAGAAGCAGAAAATATCAGCTCACCGATCACTTATTTCAAGTAAATTAGAGTTATTCCTGGCTTTTGTGTTTGTGGGTTTGTTTAAAAGTACTGATTACAAAATAATGTGTATTTAATACTAGATTTCTGGTTCTTTGAATGGAAAATAATTGTTGTTTGGCCTGCTTTATATTTTTTAAAACACGCTTTGTATGTAAATTAACTGAATCCTAGGTATATTTTTGATTACAATGAGAAGTTCACTGTTATCTTCCAAATTAAATTTACATTTATGAAGATTTACGTCATTGAAAATTTGTTTTTAATATGGACATATTTAATATCAGACGAAAGAACGCTGAAGCTCCCTACACTCTACAGTTTATGTGACTCTATCTGAGCAAAGTTATTCGTCAGAGGAAAAGTAAACAGAACTCTTGAGTCACACTTGCCATGGATGAAAATCGTAATCACTACTCCCAAGAATCAGACCTGACTTAAGAACAATGGGGTACTTATTGGACAGGTGGTCAAAATTTGACTTTATATAGCCTACCTACGTCCTGCAAATCGAACTGGAAAATCATATAACTCATATTGTGCTACTCCAAGCATTTTATATAATCGCTATATCTTACTAGTTAATTGTGCCATCGTGCATGTGGATAATATGATTGCTTAGACACAGAAGTACAAATATAATAATAGAAAACTAAAATAATTGTTGTTTTATGTTCTAACTTTAAATGCTCTCCATCTCTCTCTCTTTCTCTCTCTCTCAATGCTAATTATTTGTAGCATTGTTAATTAAGTACTGTCATTTGCTGCAAGAGTACCATCAATTTATTGTGAGATGTATTGTCTTTTAATTATGCTAGGATAACAATGGCACACCTGTTTGCGCTAGGTAGTAGATATTGGCTGCTTGAATACGTCTTGCCAGTGATAAATAACGATTTGAATGTTTGCTATAGTGTTAGATTTATCTTTTGTTGTGCGACCTATTGACTAATGACTATTGCTTTCAATTGAAATCAACATAACGCACGTAGTGTTACGTTAAATGTTTGACAGTGACACAATAAGTGGGTTAGTTTTAAACAAATTCAATCATTATCATGATTCTTTGTATTGTTTATTATAATCAATCACTCCGAATTGTGTATTTGAACTGACAAAATACAATATGTTAAATTGTTCAAAATCACCAGCGCCCTCTATATCGCGTGCGCAAAGCATTACGGGAGAAAGGGCATTTACACGCTAAATGCCATATGCTCGGGTGTGTGGCGAACTGCGTTTCCAGCACAGTCAGTGCAGTCCGCCACAATCCCAAGCATGTGGCTTGGCGAGCGCGCATGCGCAGTTAATTCTGAAAATGGTCTGACGTTTTGGTTCATTTTCATTCGTTTTCAACTGCATTTAGACTAGTTTTAGTTATTCCAAACCGTGTTCATTTAAAGACGATTAATTGTGAAGAGTAGATTTAATCTGGATGTACTTTATCAAGTATCTGGGTTAAACCATTCTTGATTTTACAAATCAATAGATAACATAATAACATTATGCAATCAAATACAACTAATGTCCATCTGAATTCTGGCTGCTGGCATTATGATTTATGAAAGATTGTTAGAGAAAAGTTTGTGGTAGGAAGTTCTTTCGACTGAGAACTTCGTGAGAATTGAATTATTTGTAGAATTCAAAATATTAATGTGAAAATCAATTAGGCCTACGGCAAATAAAATACAATACTAATCCATAAATTCAAATGGAGAGAAATAAGGATTGTGGTTTCAAATGAAAGCAATTAATAATTATATTTTAGTCATATTTTTATTGTTGAATTATCTCAATCGGTTACCAACCTCACGGAAATGAAACTCTAGTAGTCGTCAACTTTGTTGTACAGGATAAGAAGATATCTCCAAGTCTAAGGTTATCAATCATAAGATTTAACTTAACATCTAATCTTAAGATTCGCCTCTGTAATCTGCAGATTAAAGTTTGTTGATACCTTACCCAGAATGATTAGAAACTACCTTCGATGGTGGAGCAGTGAGTAGACATTTTCTTGAAGACTACATTTATAGATTTCTGTGTTGCACAATAAAAATACAGACGGAGTGCGGATAAATTTACAAAATTAACAGCTAGAGTTAAGTGAGGATTTGGTGAGATTGGTAAATATTAAGATTATTTATATAGTTAGGTATTAATGACCATATCCGGAAATGTGAGATTGTTAGATATAATATTGATGATGGGGCATTCTCAAAGGAACGCGTTCCCACAAATGTCCAAAAAAGGAACGTATTCCTAGCCAAAACTAGTCAAAGGTTGTGTTCCGCAAAGACGACCAGAACGACCAGTATGCGACCAATGAAATTTAAGTAAACACAATTTGCACCAATGATAGATCAGATTTGCAAGGAACGTATGCGATGCGTAGTTCTTTCGATTGTTGTGGTCGAGACCAAGAAGCCCAGAGTTTATTCCGGTCGTGGCAGGTCTTGATAAAAGCGCGGTTATTTCAAATTATATCTTTGAAATCATGGAATTATGTCCATCCCAAAGAATGTTCCTGTAATTCACATGGGTACACAATAAATTAATCATTCATTCATTTATTTGGTAAAATGATATGATTTATGTAATATTTTAACGATGTCTATGCAATTTTCATAAAAACACGGCCTTGTAGAAGCACGCACCATTCCGTAGCCAAGGCAGTTGCCAACAATCAAACGTTAAGTGAAACAATGAAAATAACAATCCCCAGTCGAGCCCAGAATGGTCGACCGGTCGCCTTTACGGAACACAACCAAAGTTACCCTAGAACAATTCTACCATGCCTCCCTGTCCAGACATGGAACTCCGAACTAGGGCTTATTTGATTATTAGAAAATCTGTCTACATACAGATTTGATCTCATATTATTATAGAGATATATTTCAGTTAAATCTGGATGTACCCACAAAGTAATTGGCACGACCAAATTATTGTGTAAATAAAACGTTCAAATAATATACTACACAGCTACTGCTTTAACATAAGGAAGAGGGTCTTCTTGTTTGTACTTTACAAGCTACCTTCTCTTATAGTTAATGCATTAACTGTTGCCATCTCAGTAAATATTTAATCAATGCGACAGACATTTCAAAAATGATTTTCATATCTCTTATCGTCGTCATCACGGGGTCTGTGAAGACACGTTTTAATACTCGACAGTAGTTAAAACTATGGCTTCATGGTCAATAGATACCCGCTCTATTTGCAGCACTGTTTTTTATTTAGTTTGTAAGTGTGTTTCATAGCGAGTTTGCAGCCAGCTACACATGCGCCACAAACTCTGCATGCAATACACGCAAATCATAGGCCATCTTTTGATTTCTGCACACCATCTATATGCACTACTAATTTATATAATGCACACGAATATGTTCGTACAATTGTTAAACAAAATTAGTGGAAAATGATTGCAATCCGGATGACGTAAATAAAATTGAAAGGGTTGGGAAATTTTTATTCATTAACAGAACGATATTCCAGTGGAATAATTTACCAGAACGTTGTAGAGGAAGAGAAGTTAATGCATTTTAAACGTTGTTTAGAAGAATTTTAATATTAATATGCATTTGAAATGGTATTTTTGAAATGTATAACTTAGCTATAAGCGACCTTACCAACATGCATAATATTGTATAATTGTAAGATATTTCAATAAATAAATAAAGATTTATCAATATCAATAAAGATAAATCAACAATATTGTGGACTTACCTAACCACCGTTTAAAGTAGATTGTGATACAAACTGTTCAATGCTATAACAATAATAATCATTTTAAAAATAATTTGTTTTAAATACGAATTGAAGTACAATTAATAAATAGATTATCTCGGCAGATTACCGTCACACCGTGGTTACTATCGTTACCGCTATCCGCAACAGTTAGTCACAAATTTAGGCATTTACAAATTACCCTTTTAATTTCCTGGAGAAGCTTAAAAATGTGTTTTGATTATTTATTGAGTAGGTCTACAGATTGTTAGTTATTTTATGGTACTTAATTCAAGTTTCTATGTATAGACAGTATAAACTATAATGTATAATAATTTCACGATAGTTATATTACTTACATTTTAATTCCAAACCTTATGACTAGACTACACGACAAACATATTTTTGCACATGACTTTAATCCTCGTATTTAAATATTGAACATCTACTGTATTTTAGATCAAAACAGCAAAAAATACACGACAAAATTTTAGCATTCGTGATCGTATGGGTAGTGTAGTTTGGTTTTGTATAGTTGGGTAACTTGTACATAAATGTTTTGCTAGAAATCCCTTGTACGTGCAAGTGTGTACGAGTGTGTTCTGGTTTCCAAAAGTGTAGAACTAGAGGGGGCCTACCTTTCACAATCTCTCCAATCTGTTATAATATGTGTCTCAATTTCATTAATCGGGAAACACTCCCGTAGGTGTAATTGATTTTTTGGAAATCAACCCAGAAATTTAGATCTACAATGCACCAACAATCCAGATGTTATGATGTGAACCATCTCGGTAGCTCAGGGGTCAAAGCGCCCGACCGGCAATTGCATGGGAGACTGGGGCTCGATACCCCGCTGGGATGGATTTTGTAATTTCTGGTTTGATTTCCAAAAATCGATTATAATATATGATTTCACATTTTAACTAGAGGTGGCAAATTCACAAAATTAAAATAAGATTATCATTGATTGGTTTCATTTTTTATTCCTATCATGCCTCGTTAATTTCTAACAAAATAGTGTTTTTTCTTCATTTAAAAAAATGCATGCTATTTATAGCTTGGTTAAAGGTCGTGTAGCGATGGATTGCCTTCATTGATGGATTTATCACGTTTTATATGCCAAGTATTTATTTAACATATTTCCAATTTCACAATCCACTGCTTTTAAGAATAGTTTAGCCTTCAAAAGTTGAGATTCAAAAATATGTTTGGAAGTAGACAGAGACACAAACTTTAGGGAAACCATTATAAAATTATATTAAAATTTTATGAAACTTTTAGAGCTGGCGAGGTTTAATTGTAATTACTCTATACATAACAAGATTAGTTATTTATTTATTTAAGTGCAGTGTAGGGTATAGTCCAATAGAATATTTATTACAACATTATAAACTTAGTTTCAATAATTTTTTTTAAAACAATAAAAATGATAGTGCATGTAATTTGGCGTGCTATATATCTAAAAACAATTGAATAAATCGAGACGATGAGTGGATGTGTACTTAGAATATTTGAATATTTCAAGGAATTTTTAAACAATTTAAGTGCATAATACACACAACACCTCCTTACCCCGAATAATATAGCATAGACTTTGCATAATTTGCATAATAGAATTTGATATAATTTCTCTTTCCTTATTTTAGAACGCAATGATGAGATAAATGTTGATTGATTTAAGTATTCATAGATGTTCTAGAACTACCCAAGGTTCACCAGGACACATTATTGTTCAAAACTGAAAATAAAAAACATAAACATTTTATTTTATTTTCTAGCAAAAATCTCAACAACAACGTTTATTTGTCAAAAGTCTATGTCTCTGGTTTTGACACTGAAATATTGTTCTGTGTTTCTTGTCACGAGTAATTAATCGATATGTTCTGTAAATATTTATCTAGGAATAACTTATTTTCATAATTCTCTCTCCCGTCTGTCCCTGTGTATCGGCCCTCGTGTCTGCGACGAAGCGTCTGGCGCGCTCCCGTGATTATTCAAACCTAACGCTTGCCAAGAATGTTGCCCTCTGTTATTTAGCTGATACCCTAGGGACGGCTCCCAGAACGATAAATAACTAATTTAGATTTAAAATAACGGAAACCATTTATCTTAAATAGGCTAGGCTTACGTTAGTGTAAAAGCTAAAAGGTACACACTTGAACGTCGTCTAGGAATCATTTTAAATGTATGAGTAACATGCGAAATATTGATACTTTAGACATATTTAACTGAAGCAATATAAAAATAAATGTAGTGTTAATAACATAATGAATTCATGCAATTTCTTACTAACATTGCTTGAAAATTGAACTTTAAGAAAATAAGCCCTACATTGAAATAAAAAAAATAAAAAAATCACTAGCTGTTGAGTACCTAGTCCGGTATTTGATTACTCTAAAGTTTTAACCCTTCAAATAATATGTAGGCCTACAGCTAAGTCCATGTTAAGGTGCGTTTTGCTGATTGGCAAACGATCCGGGTATAAACTTAACTCTACTAAGAAGTTGTTAAAAAATCCGGGTATTTTCGTAAGTTAAGTCTACAAACAGGTGATAAATTTACCCCCACAATGTGTAAACATCCCGAACCCAATTGTTAAACATAAGCACAGTTACAGAACTCAATAAACTAAACAACAAAATGTATACAAGTAAATTGTTTGTCATGTACGTAACAGGGTGGTCGGTATAGGCCACTGGGTCAAAGAAAGCTAAGTGATACGCTTATAATGGGACAAAATGTGGGTAATAATATTACGAACAAAAACTGTGAGAAATTAAAATTGTATTTTCTGTAATGTATAGCCTCTTCTTTATGGTAGATTTTATGGATTTTATGTAGCATTTTAAGCTAAGGTATACAATTATAATCAATTAACTTAGTGTTCAGCTTGTTCTATTTCTCTTACTAATTGTAAAATATACTACTCATTTGAAACACCAAATGTATCTGGTGTTAAATTCGAACTTGCGAAATAAACGATTAACCGAATAAATATATTTCGTAGAAGGCAAAATCAAAATTGTTAAAATCTCGTTTTCTTGTTTGGTGCTAACTCTGATCTTATTCAGTGGGCATGTTAGTAGCGTACTGTCCAAAGTACGCGAAGTAAAAACTCCTGCCCTGGATTCTTCAAAACGCCTAACTAAGACGTGTCTTAACAGTCATTCTAGCTACTTAGGACACGGATCGTATTCCTGAAAAATCTTAGCCCGTATTCTTCAAGTGCCTAGCGCTAGGACACTCCTAAGACGTGCAAAAGATAGGTCAGCCCTGCGCGCGTCTTAGCAATGTCCTAGTGAGCAATGGCGGCGACTAAAGAAGCTGGCTGTACCACCTCGAATGTAAAAGTCACAATTAAAAATGTTTGTGTCATCAGATTTTAATTAGAGTGGTATTTTTTGGATGCAGAAACATTTGCAAACAAAACTAAAACAAATCACGTAATGCAACATTTTGTTTTAACAATAAGTAATCTAACCTAAAATTTGACAGGTAGGACCGTTGGAGCATGCCCCCTAGCCATACGCTTACGTTTTCTTGCTTTTAAAAACGTAGTTGTGGTAAGATTCACAATTATAAATCAATGCAAACGGTAGAGAACTAATCCGTACGTTATTCATATTGCTTATACGCCCTAGAGACCTAAAAAGGCTAGGTCCTAGGCCTAGGGTAGGGGGCTAGGCTAGAGCATTGACTTGCAAGAGTTGCGACCTATGTAGGCTATAGGCCTGGGCCTAGTTCATCTACAACCGTATTTTATTAGAGAAATATAGGTACATGAGGCCCTCACAGTAAATCACTAATTGAAATGAAAATGCAGAGAGGCTATAGGCCAAGGCCTAGCTAGCCAATCCCCAGGAGGGATCTAATCCAATCTGAAGGCCTAGGCCTAGGCTAGCCCCTAAGCTGTAACTTTAGGTAGGCCTAGCCTACTGTAGGCCCTACTTGTAGCCTACTGGCTATAGGCCTACATAGGTTTGCTAATAGGCCTCTGGGCTAGCTAAGCTAGGCCTAAATGTCGTCTTGGCCAACGCGGCTGGTACGATTGCCCTAGTCCCTAGGCCTATGACTTGGCTTATGGCTAACAACTGTCCGAACCTGAGCTCTAGGCTTCACCTACAGCTATGTCTAGGCTTAGGCTTTAAAGTAGGCCTATGATGCCTACTTCATATAGAGTACATTTTATAAAACAAGTCTTAACTCATTACCTAATTCATTACAAACCGCAAAGCGATCTTTCGTATATTGAGCATTCGCGGCTGCTGCTAACCGAGTGACAAGATTAAGCATATTATTAATATGCTTGTTGTATCTCAGTGTAGGTATTTAGTTTCAATCAATTTAAGTCAGTAGGCCCTACTTCTATGACTATGAGCGGTGAAACCTACTGGCAGTAGACTGCAGTAAACTGCATCCTTTTATTTATTTCTAACAAGGTGAACAATTTTACATTCTGCCATATTTAGTGAATATGTAGTAGGTAAGGTAGATATAATAGCAGGATAATTTAGTATAATCATAGAGATTAATAGGTTGGTACCTATTAATCTCTATGGTAAAATAAAGATAATATTAAGATCACTCTTAATGTGGACAAGAAGAAAATTTTAACGGAAGTGAAGAGATTCATTGGGCAGTCTCTGGGACTGGAGCTGGGAGCTGGAGGGAGCCCAAAGGTCCAGCTACTGATCCTGCCATCCTGATCCAGATTAAACACATTATTTTACCTTGTAAAATATTGTTCCTACATGACATATTTTAACATTCATAATTATAAGGGTTGCGTTCTCTGTAATATAGGCAGGTATATCTACATATTTGCTTAAAATTGAATAATTTGATTGGTTAGTAATAGATAGCATGTTAAGATAAGCACATTTGTAGTCTAACCTTGTTTACCCAAAAATAACTAGGCCTACCAAACAAACCAGCATGACTAGGCCTACAACAAAAATGAAACCCACTTCCAATGCAATTCCACACACTAATATTTTACAGTTACACCATTCTGTGACAAAGACAGAATAAAATAGGGCTAAGCAAATTATTCTTAGTAAAATCATTGTCAACTACTTTGAAGTTAGTGGATATAGTAGGGCTAGTAAGCACTGTAAGCTAACTACCGGTACTCTAAAGTTTAAATTTGTATTAAGAAAGTAAAATAAATTGTTTCCGCGTTGTATTTTTGAAACACTAGGGGCCTACTCATGGCATACTGTCATGAATACTTCAATGGGTTATTTTGAGTAGACTAGTGACACATGTCTAATAGCAATTTCCTTTTAACAAGGTAGTACCAAGTACATACCGGTAGTACCATCCTATGCTATCCACTGTAAAATTTGGTTAAAAAACTGTAATTTTTGATTAAATTATTGGTGATGTGTTTGTCTACGGATTGGGACTAAATATGATTCATAAATGAGTACCTATGCATACCTACATGTTTTCATGCATTTACATCAATTTTTGTTTTACTTAAGCCTTCTTTGACAGAATTTGGAGAAGGATCATTGAAAAAAATTAGTATACAAATTACAATTTTTTTTTTAAATATTGTAAGAAAATGTTCCTGATGGTAGCTAGTTGATACCCTGCAGTAGGCCCCTAAGTGTTCAAATAATTTCACCCTATAGGCCTACCAATTTCCTTTTTGAAATTTTAATTACCTATATTGTTGTTTGCTACAGTAAATTAATTTTACTAAATCTGCAAAAATTTCAGAGGTAGTATGAGAAAATTAACAATGAAAGAACATTATTATTCAATATCAAATAGAGCCTACTAACCAACACATTAAAAATTTTACTTTACAATTTTAATAATAGTAGTCTGCACATAATATAAAAATTAATAATGATGAATATCATAGTGAATATAAAACAATATTGGCCTACTGAAAAACATATAATAAGAATATTGGCCTACTGTAAATTGCTACATGTCAATTAATGTTTGATGATAATTATTATGATTATAATGTTTGTAAATTGTAAAATATAATTTGAAAGTTAAAACCAGTTTACAAGTACATGCTCTACCTGTAGTAAACATTATTTATAAATTGTGTAGTCCCTAATGTTCAATGTGTTGGAGTTTGTGTAACCCACTATCCAAAACAAATTGTACATCATGTCATAGGGGCTATTGACTAAACATTATGATTTCTGTTTCACTTATGACACAAAGGTGTTCAAATGAATAGTCATTAATAGGGTCTGTATTAAGGTGAAAGGTGTAGAACTATTGGCAACATGCTGGTAAGTCACTGGTTAGTGCTGATTACTTCTAGTAAAATTTAAATTCAACTTAGGGGTGGGGGTTGTAAAGAGACAGTAGGTTGATTGGACCATAACATACATGTAAGTACATTATTTCAATGAGTAATTTGAATCATTATAATGTATAGAATAGAGCACGGGTGTCATATCAAATGACCCAGTAAACTATTATTTATTTTTTATTATTTTATTATTGTTCATACTATTACTATCTACAATCTACCACATGACAAATTTATTATTGGTAACTCACTATTTAGTGCTGGCCATTACTAGTAACTAGTAAGTGTTGGTGATGGTGGAGTAAAAGTGGTTGTAGAAGGGACATTTGGGTAGGATCAAAACATTTTGAAATGTAATTTTGGTTTTGTTAATAAGTAAACATAATGTAGATGGTACGATCTAATACCCATTCCATGTTAAGAGAAAATGTGAGAAAAAACTGATCATATCTTTGATACATTGACATTTTAATAATTTTAATAGTATTTTATTAATGAAGGTGGAGGAGTATTGCAAAAAATGGCAAAATAAATTAAACAATTAATAGAATATATTTGTTTATTCCTCATTATTGTGTTGGTATAATTATTAGAAAATAATATTTAGTCAATTTCATTGATGTGCCTCCCCCCCCCCCTCCACCCCACACGTACACAATTAGGTGTGGTGGAGGTGGTTGGGAGGGGGGGAGTGATTGTGGAAATGACAGTAGGTTGATTGAACTAAAATATGTTTAAAAATAATTTAAATTTTAAATTTAAATAATCATAAAATTTATAGAGAATACCAGCCACACCACATTCCTATTTTAAGGAGTGGTTAAGGTGTTATTTTATTAGGGATGACATATCGCTTGCCTACTCGAGGGTATTCAACTATCATTATTATTTCCCACCATGTCAAATTTTATGCATGGTAACCGAAAATACAATATTTTATAGTATTAGTGTGGACTGTTAGGTACGGTACCAATTATTCTTTTGGTTGGCAAATATAACATTGTTTACACTTTAATGACTATCTTCAAATAAACTGATTGTTACTTTTGGATCCAGGGCTGTCGAAAGTATGAGAAAATTCTGAACAGGAACTTTTCCTTTCTCTTCCAAAGGAATAAAACACCATTCCAAAGGAATCTGATAGTAACTTTGGGGCGTGGGCTGTCAGGGGTGATTAAAATTTCCAAATTTTGAGGATTGGAAATATTTGGACTAGTACAAGCTGAATTTTCCACTCTTTCAAAAAAACACATTTTTTTAATTGGGCAGTAATTTTGATCCCTAGGGCTAACCAAAGTGGTAAAAGTAAAATTTACAGATAAGAGAATAGGCCTAATGGTGCAAGTTGGACTAGACTAATCTAGAAATGTTACGCTCTTTCATAAAAACACCATATTTAAATGATCGGATGGTAATTTTGGGCCCCCCAGAGTTATCCAAAGTAAGGTAAGTTTCCTTTCCCACTTTGGATAGCCCTGGGGCCAAAAGTACCTATCTGAGTTTTTTAAATTGTGTTTTGACAAAAGAGTGGAAAATTTCCTATAAGTGTAGTCCTAATTGCACCATTATTCACTATTCAGGCAATCTGTATATTTTGACTTTCCGCACTTTGGTTACCCCTGTGACCCAAAATTATCCCCCGATTTTTTAATATGTGTGTTGTTGTGTAAGAGCGGAAAATTTCCAATTTTCCCAGTCCCGTTTCACATCTATTTTCTGCTTATTCAAAAAAAATGGATTTTTTAATCTTTGGGCAGCCCTGCCGCTCAAAGTTACCATTTTATATTTTTAGGATGTTTTTTAAATGAAAGAGCGGAAAATTTCCGATTTTTCTACCTAAGGTAAAATAGTATTACATTTTGCACTATTCTTCTGCTAAATGCCCTCACTATATAGGCAACAAACCTGACTACAGAAGAAAATTCAAATTTCGCGCGCTTTTTATAACTTACTCCTTATTGGTCCAAAATGTCAAAATTGATGACGTCATCTATGACGTAATGCTACTTTGTCTTAATATTTAGGACACGTCTGAGATTTTCTTAGGCACCTTGAAGAATAGGGCGTGACTTAACTAGGACGTCTTAGGAACGTCTTAGTTAAAATGTCCTAGCAGTGTCTTAGTTAGGACACGTCTTAGCACTAAGACAAATCTTAGTTAGGCGCTTTGAAGAATCCAGGCCCTGCAATACGCCAGCACATGTAAATCTCTCTTCACGTAAGAACCCAACGCCATCTAGTTTTTCTCCCGCTAAACGCTGCTCGTCTTGAGCAAGACTGACGGATGACAGATCCCCAACAAACGCGGTTCAATCACCAACTAATTCGAGTTGTTTTTGTTAAGAACCGTCCCATTGTCATAGTGAAGGCGCACGTTCTCTTAGCATACACCAACTGTGTGCAGGGACTAGACTAGAGTAATGCTAAACAATAATCTTCTGGATTGTATTAAATATTAACAATTCCACCTACGGGAGTGTTTCCCGACTATCCAAATCGAGAAATATAATCTCGCTCACTCATACCTGCGTAAGGTAATGACATAAATAATTTTTGTTTAGTCAATTCAACACCAACAGTTTTTCTATGCTTATTGTTCCATCCATTCAAGTTCTATAATGTACCTATACAGAAGTTAAATAGTTTCCGTCTCGGTGGTCTAGTTGGCTAAGGCGTCCACCCGGAAAGTGGGAGACTTAGGTTCGAATCCGATCGAATGGATTTTGTAATTTTAAATCGTATTAAATATTAACAATTCCACCTACGGGAGTGTTTCCCGACTATCCAAATCGAGAAATAAAACCTCGCTCATACCTAAGGTAATGATATTAAATAATGTTGTTTGTCAATTCAACAGCAACAGTTTTTCGATGCTTATTGTTCCATCCATTCAAGTTCTATAATGTACTATCAACAGAATTTAAAAGTTTCGTCTCGGTGGTCTAGTTGGCTAAGGCGTCCACTCGGAAAGTGGAACTCGGGTTCGAACCCGATCGGGATGGATTTTGTAATTTCAGGATTGTATTAAATATTAACAATTCCACCTACGGGAGTGTTTCCCGACTATCCAAATCGAGAAATATACCCTCGCTCATACCTAAGGTAATGACATTATAAATAATGATTGTTTGGTCAATTCAACAGCAACAGTTTTTCGATGCTTATTGTTCCATCCATTCAAGTTCTATAATGTTACTACAATACAGAATTTAAAAAGTTAGCGTCTCGGTGGTCTAGTTGGCTAAGGCGTCCACTCGGAAAGTGAGAAACTCGGGTTCGAACCCCGATCGGGATGTGTTTTTTTTAATTTCAGGATTCTATTAAATATTAACAATTCCACCTACGGGTGTGTTTCCCGACCATCCGAATCGAGAAATAATCCATCCTATAAGCTCGGTTTCAGTTAGAATAGAGGGTCGCGGGATTATTTGTACACATCGTTCTAATAATTGATCAATCATTATGCGTCCGTTGTTGTGTTGTGTATGTAGACCTACTCAGCGATGTGTGAAGCTGGGCTCATGTCACGAATACACGCCCGCCTCGCTTATATTTAAGCCTAGACGTAGTGGAAAATAATTTCAAATAATTTCGAAACGAATTTATTTGCAACGATCAGAACATGCCTCATGTTTTTCAACCAAGTATTTTATGTGAACAAATCCAAAAAAACATGCACGTTCCTTATGCCTCTGTTACAAAAAGTATTTAATGGTATTCAGTCCTAGTTGTTGTTTTTTTTTATTTTTATGATTTATAAAATATTACAATAATTACAACGACGCAATATGTACATTGTACAAGAAGGTAACGCTTAGATTTTAAGTTATCTTAAAATAATCACTCAAATCTGCTTTCTGTACACTTGGAGTCAACATAAAATTTAAAATATAGATATGAGAGGATTTAATTCGAAATCTTCCTTCTCTTCGCATCTTGCAAAACCAGATGGCCGATACAGGTTGACATTCGTCATATATTATATATAATTCGTGAAATACAAAACAAATACTACACAAGATTGTGCCGTAGTACAAAACTGTACTGTAGAGTTTCCGTCGGCCGAATTGTGTAGGCTATAGTAGCACATAACGTTAGCTACCTGCAAGTGATAAGTATTGTTGATTTAGTCTACCTTTGTACTCAACCAGCGACAAACGGGCCTTTTAGACACGTCCTCAGCAGAAATATTCTTAGCAATGCGTTCGGCCTTGTGTTATCGTAATTCAAACTTTCTTCCTAACGTGCCAAACAAATTCCATAAGCCATACTTAGCTTTAGTCCCACGTAGATGTTCGGTACTTAATCTTACGTCGAACTTTGTTATTAGTATTTCTTTACTTGAAACTGAGCTCTAATAATATTTCACTTTGAGGCGGTATGTTTTTATAAATAACGTAGAAATTCCATAAGGTCTTCTTTCTTATGTTGTGCATTGCCTCAAAGCAGTTAGGTAGTTAATCTTAAGCTGCCGATTCATTTTATCAGTCATTTCTTTACTCGGATTCAAAAACGACGTCTTCATATTTCATCTAAAGAAAACGTGACTTGCGTGCGAAACTTAATTCTGGTTTTTATTATCCGATCGGTTGCAGTCTGACTTCAGAGACCGCCATAAGTTGTGTACATAATATTTACTAGAATGAGTGATACGAAAAGGAATTGATCATAATAAAGATATTAATTATTAATTTCTGCGACGTCTTTCCAGTGAAGTCTAAAAGAAAGCACATCTTATTCGAGACTTACAATAATAACACTCAATACATAACGTGTGTCACATTGCGAAACACTAACGGCTAATTAATCAAGTATGTAATGTAATAATAATGATGACAAACAAAAAATTATTTAACTTACAAAATAGGAAGCGAAGTCTACTGTTATTACACAAAAATTGTTCCATCTTCCTTGGTGGAGGTGCCGGATATATAGAAATACCAACTTCGGTGCGGCTATCGCGCACCCTGAACCCCAGGATCCCCAAATCATTCTGTATCATTTAATCATTTTATCATCTTGGTCGCTTTCATTGTGAGACGTGATACACGCTCAGACGGAAAATGTGTGGCGAGAAAAGTGATGAATACAGGAGAGCTTCGTTCGCTGATTTGATGAGTCTTTATTTAAAATAATTGTTAAGTTATTAAAAAAGTGTAAAGTAACCGCTCTAATTTCTCTAGCCATACGAAAGGGGGCCTTTTAAGTTTTAATGAATTATATTTATGTTTTCCTCATTCAAATGGTATTATGTCGATCAATAAACCATCCCATTGATTTGTTCGTCGCGAACGTTTTTAATTTATTTATTATTCCAATTCATCGTCAGTATTTTTATTTGCTTGACAAGAACTAATTCGACTGATAGCAAATCAAATCCTTACAGTTTGCATGTGTTGCTTTTAACAAAGCTAACTTCGACTACGAGCTGTCTCCAATCAAGTATACGCCATGAGTCGTGAAGTGAAGCCCCCATCAAATGAAATCGACGTCTGGAGCAACGCCCCGGATG
Organism: Sweltsa coloradensis; assembly: GCA_024449915.1. NCBI lineage: Eukaryota > Metazoa > Arthropoda > Insecta > Plecoptera > Chloroperlidae > Sweltsa > Sweltsa coloradensis. The sequence continues at coordinate 259,037 of JAMZAV010000181.1, forward strand.
TGCCCATTAACCATCCTACTACATTATATTATCTATTTAAAAACGTACATTTCTGCATATTAATCGACAATATACCAAAATGTATTATATTGGCACACTCTATCGTCTTTCTCTCATAGAAACACGAAGCAATAAACGTAAGCAAATATCTATGAAACTATACATTATGTAAATGTATTTTCTTCAATCAAAATCAATTACGATGTGTATAGACTGGTGCATATAGACTCATTGTTATCATCTAATATATTAATTTGCTTCCAGACACAAAATCTATCATCTTAAAAAATGTTGGCATAATAGAGCACAGCTCAAAAACAGTAACGATCATCCAATAATTACAATCAAGAATACAATTAAAAAATTATTTAAAGAATGCATAATAATTAACGATAAACATAAACAAAACTGTAACTAAGTAGTGAAAAAGTGAAGTATAGAACAAATTATACCTTATTAAATCATACTTTGGTTGATGATTCTTAGATGATGAGTAGCATGTGTGAATGTGTGACCTTACTCGTTTTAAATGTTTATTCCTCAATTACATTAGACTACATTTCGTACCAATTCATTCATTATTTGTCAGATTTTTTCGGAAAATGAAATATTTGAAGGTGCGAAGATCCCCATCATAACTTTCATTGCCCTTCAACAAGTATGATACAAAATGTGTAAAGTGAACCTGTGGGTAAGGGTGCGGGGCTAACTTTCCACAGAGTTTCAATATTTACATACCCGGCACCTCCACCATTTATCTCCCGTTTATTGAAAACACAGCCCCTATGATTGTGGCCACGCACTAAACTAACTAATGATCACCCACCTTGGAACACAGCTCCTATTTGGAAAGTAGTGGGTTCGATTCATGCCTCCTGCAATCCTACTCATGCTGTATTCTCTTTCTCGTTCAATCTGTGTTCAACAGGACAAAGAATCACGATGTCAGTGTTATTATTTATAACGCGCTAATTACTCTATACAAGAAGAAATTCACCTTGCATTATGCAAACTCCTCCATCTTGCACAGTATACAAACAGTCGTATCTGAAGACTAGACAGACAGGGCACTCAAATTCATAGTATGCAATTGTGTTGTAAATATCTCATTATTGTCTTTGAGAACAATAGATGCACCTCGCATTCTTTGACCTACAGAACCGTTCCAGTATAATTAAGGAAGCAATTAGCAAGCAAAGCGACTGCTTATCTCAGTGAGTAGGGATTGAAGAAGTTAGTAGAAGAAGAAAGGACCAACGCAGAGTTTTGTGGTTATCTAATCGACACACTTCGATAGCGGAACAGAAGAGACGTTCAATGGACACTTTCAATTAGTTTATGCAGTTTATGTGGGTCAAAGCTGTTAGTATTCTTGGGGAAGGACAGCTACAGTGGTGGCTCTTTCGTAACGCGTGAGAATATGATTCGGGAGGACACTGGTTTGAATCCCGCCATCGGGAATCCTGACTGAAAGTTTTTTACGAGTTTTTGTCGAATGCTGATGGGTAGAGATACGGATTTTTAGCGTTTTAGGTTTTTGATGCTACAAAATGCTAATTTTGAAATAATGTTTTTAATGCCTATTGAGAACTAGTTTATCAAGGTATTGTAGCATTTTATATGACTATTGAATTGAAATGTTCCTATAATTCATCACTTACCATAAGAAGTGTAAAAAAACACCCTACATTTAGGGTTTTGGTGGAAAGGAAACCAATTTATGCTACAAAATGCTAAATTTGTCAAAATTAATGCTAAATATTCTAAATTTAAATGCTAAAAAACGTATCTCTACTGATGGGTTTGAGCCCTCAGATATTTCCTTTACAATTACACTTACACGAACACCCTAATGACCTAGTTATAGTTAGTCACGTCTGAAGAGGGTCACACCGGATAAAACTGACTTCACAGTACTAGCACTTAGAGGAGTATACTCCCCGAAACTTGAGGCGAGATCTGGCCGCTCTCCCCTTACTTGTGGCTGGATCCGTCCAGCATGGGTCTGTCGCCTGCTTACCTTAGTTTACGGAGGCGCACAATAACATAACGGCTGACACTTTCTTAGACTAAAACCATAATATAATAAAATATCAATGAATTTTTTGTGTAATAATTAAAAATACCCCCTACTGAAAATTCTTGTAACTGGATGGTTAGATTATACACAGACAATTTTTTTTCATGTGAGAAATAAAAAATCCAGCCATGAAACCCCCATAAAACAAACATCGTGATAATTACAACTTTATAATTACAATATCATTAAATAAATCCTAAGTCCTTGAGCCTAGCTGGTAGACCCGCACAAACCGAGCTCATTTCCCTTTCCTTAACGAAGTTATTTTGTCTCGTCCGTGTTTGTTCTGCAAGACATGCACGGCGGTTTGATTTATGTGCAAATGTCTTCTCCTAGTGTACAAGAGATTGTAGTTACGGTTTATGGTTATGTGCATAGGCCTACTGACAACTCTGCAATGCCGTACGTCTTTCCTGAAGGTCTCTACTCTACCCGAAACTAGATGTATGACGATGACCTGAATCGCAAGGTTTCTGAGGTAGTTTATGCGATTACAAGGATTTGAGTCCTCTTATACAGACCCTTATAAGTAAACATTTCGTGTGCCCCACAACCGACAGTGTTGGCTCATTTGGGGGGTCGCGGATTCAAATCTCGTCGAGACCGGAAGGTATTTTCCGTGGTTTTACCTCAGTAAATCTCAGTCGTTAATGCGAATTCAAGGGATTGAGTCCTCTTAAACAACTCTCGGACATCCCTTCACAATTGTCATATCCCCACTATACCTATAGTTAGACACCTCTTTGGACTATAAAAAAGGGTTAATTTTAGGAGTATGTTGTTTTGAACTCATTTTAGGAGAAACAATTTAACTCCTAATAAATAGCAGAGGCTTAATTTTAGAGTAAAGTTTTAGTAAATACGTAACTCCCTTTTGTTGGTACCGAAGTGTGATTTAAGTACGGTTTAATCCTAAAATTAACTTCGTTTTTTGTTTACTCGTCTTTCTGGATCCGGGCCCTGAAGAGGGGCATGCATTACACCCTGGGCAGATTTCCCACGAGAAATGTAATTTTTGTTTGTCTCATAGATACGTTATGTCTTTCTGATATTTTGGGGTATTTTGGGATTGCGACCAAAGAACTTCGTGATGCTAAAATATAAACGTAGTTATAAGCCTTGAACGACAAGTATTTGAGCTGGAAATTTTAATGTATTGTTGCTAAAAATTATTTAAAATCTTGTTTTTAACTGTGTATTTTTCGATCAAACATTAAATACATGTCTGATGATAACGAACTCAATGCTACAGATAATTGAAAGGGTCAGAGATTACATAATTTTCTTCCACGTACCGTTTATAAACAATCTTGCCGATGTAGACAACAAGGAACGTTTTGTACCCACACACACTTGCTACACTTGTAAACTTGCTGCTCTAGTGATGAAAGTTTTACTCGTATATAAGGAAACTGTTAAAGGCTTAGTAGCTTTCGTAATGAATTTGTGTGATGACTTCTAAACAAAGTGAACTTTGAATTTATGTTTTGTTTGCGTTTGTTGTCATTGACCTTACTCATAAATAGAGGCATAAAAATAGCGTTTTGTGTACAGATGCTACAAAGCGCTATTTCCACTTAAAACTACAAGGTTTCCACAATACAAGTCCGATTTAATTTTATTTAACATATCTATAACTTGCATAAATGACAAATTTTCTTCATTTGATATTAATTAAACTTGATGACATACTTCCAAATAAAAATATCAAAAAACTTCATACACAAGTTTTATAAGTTGTACGAAAAAACTAAAAAAAACGCTATAAAATGACACTTTGAAAATGCTATGTACACGTATCTCTACTCATAATGGGATGTTGCGTTTTAATTTACGAATTAAGTTACCAAGTCAAAATATTACGAGCTTTCAGTTTTAAAAGGGTGGATTATTTGTGCTCAATGAGTTGGGTTTCTTATTACAAAACTCCTAATATTAATCTTTGATTGGCTATTGATCGCTCTTTGCTCGTGTCGGCGCCGACGGCCAGCTAAAAATCAGTTATTTGTCTGAGTGGGTAGATTCAAATTATCTAGTTATGATTTTTTTGTTTCTATTCAAAAGGATTTTACCGTCAACCCTAGTCGTTCTGAACGCAACTCCTCTGGGCGAATGTTCTACGCTTCCTATCGTCTCGCAATCTCTGGAGTGTGTACTGATAAGTTAACTAATTGTCCGCGAGATAGCGAGTTCAAAGTCGCGCGCTCGCCTCGCGTTCAGTTGAGAGTGTGCCAGATATGTCTGGGTTGGTTATCTCCACCTACTCGGGCTTTAAACACCTCGTTCATCCGTCCAGTGCACGGCGCATGCGTGCTGGCGCTGTCTGTCTGTCTGTCTGTCTGTCTGTCTGTCTGTCTGTCTGTCTGTCTGTCTGTCTGTCCTCGTCTGTCTGTCTATCGGTCTGCTGTCGTCTGTCGGTCTGTCTCTGATCTGTCTGTCCTTCTGTCGTCTGCTTTCTTCTGTCTGTCTGTCTACTTCCGTCTGTCTGTCTGATCTGTCTTCTGTCTGTCTGTCTGTTGTCTGTCTGTCTGTCGTCTACGTCAATGTCTGTCGTCTGTCTCCGATCCCGTCTGTCTGATGTTGGTCTTCTGTCGTGCCGTCGCGCTGCCACTATCGGCATCGGTAATAGCGAAATTAGTTGCTTTTTTGTTTAGCCATAATATTTAATTATTATATAATATATTCTCATATTATAATATATACTATTTTCATATTTGTACTTTCTTTCCAATTTCTCACTTTATTTGTCAACATCATAAATACCTGAACTATCTAGTAAATTCTCGCATGTCCTAACTCCAAAAAAAAAAAGTCGACACTGGAGAGTGCATTCAATTGTACCCGGGCATACCTAAACAACAAAATTATAAATATTTTATGTGTGCTATAATCAATTGTTTTGAAGTGATAGAACTTCGTTCGCCATCATTCCTAAGCAAAACCATTCTTCATATGATACTCAATGAGCCATTTTCACGACTAGTCTTGTTAAACATCATAAATGTGAAACTTGCTAAATTTCAGAAAACAGAGTTAAAAAGCCGCATGCTGGATCCACTTCTTACATACCACGCAAACCTAACAACAGTCAGCTTTAAACGATTTTATCGTGTGCCTAAAAGCAGTTCTTGCAAACAAGATCGTGATTAAGAAAATTAAAAATGTTTTAATGGCTTTCCCTCTCCCCTCCCGTGGGAAGTTGCCTGAAACTTTTAGCTTACTTCTTATTGTTATTTTACTAATGATGATTATGATTACTTTAATGTATTAAATTTAAAAATAATTAAACAATTATTACGATCTCCTTAAGCACTAATAAAGATATTCTATATCCTTGGTTTTATCATGATGTTCTAGCACACAACATTTCATTTTCTTATAACGTATGTATACATTGTGTATATATGTTAATCTAACGCTTAAAAAATAGCAATATATATTATGTGCAATATTACAATTACCGGTTTTAAGTATAGGAACACGTTTTGCTGGTCTGTACTCAAAAGGGACGCAAACTTTTTTATCAGATTTTCTTTTGTAATGATTATATCTAGAGATTTTAATATGTGACGTATACATCTACTTCATTTATCTAAGTTGTAAAAACATTTATTTATTGAAATCGATCACTGATTTTTAGTGGAAAACTTTGCTCTGAAGCCGAATCGAAACCAATTAACCAAAAAAATACTAGCTTATCAAAATTGAGCTTTGACACAATTTCCTGACCTGCATTTCCCGTAAACTCTTCCTTAGTAGGGCGTGCCCTATACTTATAAACTAACTTAACCAACAGGTTGGTATAACGTCCACAGTCGAAAGCAAAGCTTGTGTCAAAGTTTAATTCTCTTTGGTGGAGGTGCCGGGTATATTTAAATGTCAACTTCCAGCTTCCAACTATCTTCTCATTTCTTTACACCTTATTATTCAAGCTTAGATACACCCGCTATACATCTTACGATTTGTATTAAATTTATTTATATAACGTCTATTCTATTCAGTTAAAACTGATTTACAAAGACGGACATGATGTTTGAGATCTGAACTAATTGAGCATTTCACAATAAGGAAATTTTTTATGATCCTAAATGAGGTACATTTCTTTCTTTCTTTCGTAGATTGGGGAATTGTATTGAATCGCAATTTGTACATTTTAAATCAATACAATTTATTTTCTCCGCGAAATGGTTATTACAATTCTTAACTATAATACTCGATAGGCAGAGAAAAATATAAATTTGAAAAATGAATAACGTAGTTAAAAAAATATATGTTCACTATCTAACTTTAAAGACTTATATAATGAATCTCTCATTACAGTTTAATAACTTTTAAAAACTAAAATTATCCATGTTTGTAGTGTGACTGTGTGACACTTTTAAATCTAAATCTAATTAAAATACAATGATTACATTTTATTTATCTCGTCTAGTGACACCTTTCAGTGTCTGCAGTGTATACATACATGGCAACAGTTTTATCGTTGTTTTAAAGTCCAGCCGATAAAGAAAATGCTTAGCTAAGTTCAAGTGTCACTTAGCCTAATGGTTCGACTATAGTTGTTGATTGTCGAGTTTAACGACTCCTGGTTACTCATATCAACGAGGTTGTTACTTGTGTGTTTTTGTACCAATGTCCATAATTAATATTTTACATGTGCGAATCGGATCAAAATATATTCGTCAGGAATTTGGCAATTTCAATTAATAATTAATAATTAATTTTAAGGGTTATAACTGTTTGTTGTACGACTTACGAAGTTGAATATAGTTGCTAATACCAGCGTTACTAGATGGTTTATAAAGCATTGATGGAAGATCATGATGATTGATGACTGAAAGCATTCTGCTACTCGCCGTCGAGCAGAATTACCAACATAAATGTACGTAGCAACTAGCAAGTAGCAAGTAGCAAGTAGCATATACAAGCTAGACTAATTCGAGAGGTCGTTGGTTCGATACCATGCAGCCACTGGCAAGGTTTATACCTATTTGTCTTTGTATTGTGAAATGTTTTATCTGGTATTTGAGTTATCTTGGACTCCCTCAGTTGTTGATTGATTCTTAAAATGTATAAAGAAATAGGAAAATGCTGAGACTTTGGAGGGTTCGGGCAAAGTGATTTGTGTCTCTCTACTTACTTGTATCGCCAAGGAAACGTGTGGTACTGGTACCTGTGTTAACGTCACGATGAACCTCGATGTCTGTGAGCTAGGCGAGGTACCTGTTGCCTAGGGGTCTCTCTCTTCACATCTATCATCATTAGGAGGACAGGCGTCCTGCGGTCAACTCACCGCCTCTATACTCTATCTCTCTCTCGCTCTCTCTCTCTCTCGTTTCGTATCATGGACCTTGCTTGCGAGATATGTCTAGTCAACATATCATATAGGTTTCAAACAATCCTAACAGCTTTTAAACTGAGAATTATGGAATCAAAATTTATCTGATCGTCCAAAAATTACTTTTCTAATATAGATTTACGATAAATATATTTTAGTAATATGATTCGAAAAAATAATGTCTAGCCCTATATGATTTCCAAAAAAAAATCTTCCCCCTTTTAAACAACGATTCTTTTGAACGAGCTTAGTAGTCTGTGACTAGGGCATAAATACTCTAAACCAGCACTAGAAAATGTCATAGTACCTACCCAAATATGAACATTAGAAGTTAGAAATAATGTTTATTTTAGTGTTGCTATTTGGTTTTGTATTGATTACATTTCTTGTTTAGAGATGATGCTTTAGACGCCATTTTTCCGAACTTAAAATATGTATGTTCTGTTTTGTTCAATAATAATAATTTGCGTACATTTTTGTAACAATGTTTTATGCCACAAACATCACATGTAATTTATTTGGGAATATTTAAAAGCGATTGTGTGCTGGACAAAACCAAAATGTATTTACTTTGCCTTTGTTAAGTACATTTCCGCAATAATTAGTGTTTTCTCTGCTTGCAACGAAACGCAATGTGTATGTGAGTGTCTTTCCAAACAATTTGTACTTTATCGGCTAGAAACAGTACAGCCAGCGATAGTTGTTACTTTTTAGATGTGATATTTGTTAGTGAATCTCTTCGACATAATCTATCGGCTAGGATCTACTGCAAACCGCATTGCATTCCGCATTTTCTTGGAAGATAAATTGTAGAATTCGCCGAGAATGATGCATTATTGATTGCACGTCACACTGCCGACGATGCAAATAGAAGGAAAAATACGCGATCAACTTATACTAACTTTACTTACACACTGCCACATTAATACAAGATGCTTTATATGGCTTCTTGCATCTCCATGGTCTAGTCCTGCTTCTTATGCACAAGGCTTAGAGTTCGAAAACAGATGAAATAATATTTATCATTTTAAAAACTTATTAGTTATAGAGGTCAGTCACTTTTGAGCTGTTATAGAAGCATGGAAAAAATAATAAATTTACTAATTTTTTAATTTGATGAGCGTATACAAAACCAACATAATACGAAATAACTTTCAATAATATGGAATGGTATACTTAACACTTATTATTTTGTTAAGTTCATTACTTTTTATTAGAGTCAAACTTTTCTGTCATTTGTATGTAATGGTTAAACAAATTTATATAACACACCCATCGTTTTCACCTTGCATCAATAATTCTAACAAAAGTGAACTTTAATATTAAATGTTGTCAATATTACCAATTTATCGAATTGCAATGCTCCGTCTAGGCTATATATTAATTATAATATCGATAATCAATTGGAATACTTAAGAAACCTTTATTATTAACTTCTCACTCAACCATAAATAAGCAATCCTTGAACTAACATTCAGAGTACTCAATACAGGGAAAAGTACAAACTTGATGAATTTATTAATAAGCATTGAATATGACTGTGAATTATGAATAAGCATAAAGCATTTTACATGTAAACAGTATAACATTATATTATTTTAATTTGTAATGCTTTATAGAAACCCATAAATAATAATAAAAAAGAAGTTCCCTTCAATGCGAAGGTTATATAGTATCACTGCATGTGTTTTTGTTAAACTATAAAAACTCTAAACACGTAATTTATTACAACGAAATTTTTCTTTGACGTCGAACCATTTTTATATAAGGGTGTTTTTACTGTCAACAATATCAATGTATCTGAACATGGTTTATTCAATGTAGCAATCACTTAAGCATCAACACACACACATCCGCCCATCCGTCTAAAATCCTTTAGATTGACATAACGAAACCTTCGAACATGGTTGATGCGATGTCTAACAAGCATTGGTTATCAAAGGAAGATGAATATGATAGATTGTTTAATGTCATCTATTCATGTAATTCTACGAGTTCACAATACAACTCTCTTTGTATTTCCTTAAGTGATGAATTCGTCATCTGACCCTTGGTGACCCTTAAACTTGAGTGGACGTAATGATTTATTTAGTATGAAGTTCATTAAACAAACTTTCGGTTTATAAAAAAGAATTCAATTTATTCCCAAACATGTGTCCATTTTATGGAAATCAATCCAGAAATTAAAACATCCATCTCAACGGGGTAAAGCACCCGACCGGCAATCGGGAGACCAGGGTACCATACCCAGCTCAGATATTTTGTAATTTCTGGATTGATTTCCATAAAATCAATTACACCTACGTGGGTGTTACCCGATCAATGAAATTGAGAAATATGTGTACATGAAAGTTTAGGATATTTTATACAGTTTTAGCTTAAACAAAGGCGCTAAGCTCCCCTATAATATCGTCACTTTTCTGTCCGTCCGTCTGTACGTGTGTCACGTCTCACGATAAAAATCAAACACGAACACCAATTTACTTGTTTTTTTTTTAATCTTGTCCTTCAACGAGGATGATACAGAATAATTTTGGTCAATTTTGGGTCAGGGGCGGGGGGTTGGGGGGGGGGTAACTAGTTTTGAACGGTGGTAAAAAAGTATTATTTTATTTGTGTAGTGTTCTTCAACGATCTCCGCTGAAGTAGCTTCTCTCCTTAATTTCGAGTACTCCCTTGGCTGTGCTTGGCATCCACTCACCGTCAATAGAAGTATAAACAGATACGTTCACATCTAAAATACAGCAATAGAACGTTCCTCGATTCACTGTTACACACTAACAGAGGTAACACATACAAATCGTCCAACCAATCACAGAAGGCCGCCATAACAACTCCGTCAGTGTGATTGGATGCTTCACACGTAAAGCTGAGATCTGCAGTCGACTAAATTACCATCATAATGATTTCAAACGTTGGCTCGCTCATTTTCACAACCTTTGCAGCAGAAAGTGTGATCTCTATCTGCGCATTTAGGGATAGTTCATCGCTGTACGGGGCTCTCATTCGGGAGGTTGACGTTTTATTCCGGCCACAGGCAATCCCGACGAAGGAGTTTTCATGGTTTAACTACGATAAAAGACGAATGCAAGGTTTGTTTCCCATACTAGGCCGCGAAGCTCCCCTTATGTATCACTTTTCTGTCCTGCCGTCCGTCTGTATTAGATCTAGTGAGTGTCACGTGCTACGAAAGAAATCAGTTCTTTTGGTGACACTTGTCCGTCAACTAGTATGACTCAGAATGTTTGGTTGACCGTGGGGGTCAGGCGAACAGGGCTAGTCTCACTCAAAAGGGGGATATTTTCGAACCCGGCACCTCCACCATAGGAGATCGACTAAAGATTAGGTTTTATTTTTACATATTTTTCGTCAATCTGTTAATGAAGCAGCTTTGCTTTGTATTCTAGGTACTCCCAGTACCCGTACTTGCTAAAATAATAGCCAATAATTGTATTTTATTTTATATTTTAATTTGATTTGATTTATTCTTATGTAAGGCCTTCTGGTATTGAAGTTTACTTAATATAACAACACAATGCACACACGATAATGACCGTATGCAAATAACGTACAGCATTTAAACAAACTAATAAATGTAAAAGCAAATATCAACAGTATAGATACCAACAGTTAATTTTAATTAGGAAATAAAAATGGTTTTAAAGCAATTGAAAAATAACTTAATAAAAAAAAAATGAATACGCCAAACAACATGACTTATGCAGTGTATATTGAATATCATTTTAATTATTTCAATCACTCAAATTGCACATTCATGTATGCAACATATAAGTACAATTACCTAATAAAAAAGTCTATTCTCTTCATAAACAATGTATTAACAATGGAGATATAATAAATACACTCATAAAACGTAGATAATTTCAGTAGTTAAGAACATTAGTACACAGACTAGTTATTATAATATGCATGTCCCACCGTATACACATTCACCACATTGCTACCTACGTAGAAGTAGTTGGACAGTTTGTCCTATAGTGCAGATTTATTTCCATGTAATATATTTAGAACCATCTTTGGCACGAGGAGCGAATCTTTCCGTTGTTGTTCCTAGCCTGTTCCACCGCTCCTTAATGCTGGCGGTGCCGTACTCATAAATATTCAAACTTTTGTGGACCTAGCCCCCCCCCCCCCCCCTTATGGTCACCAAAATAATTCCGTATCATCCTTGTTGAAGGGCAATGCCAACAAAAAACGCATATCATCCAGACGTATATTCGGGTTTTATCGTAAGAAGTGACACACACACACACACAATTAGACTGACGGATAGAAAAGTGATGCATATAGCGGAACTTCACTCACTACACTTGTACATACATTCTATAGGTTCTTCCTCACTACGTTAGTTTCAGAAAGTGACTTGTGAGTTGTAACCACACTTTATTCTCTATTTCCGGCGTTTAAATCAGTGACATCATTCACCTTCAAACATCAAGAGCCTGCCCGTCTTGAAACCCATCTCTTATCAATTATTATCATCACTCTCAGAAGCTATGATAAAAATAAAGAGCGTTGTTTTTAAATGTAGATTTGTGCAGTTTGCAGTGGGTCTCATATTTATTGCACTTCATCTTAAATTAATTGACCTTCATTGTAAGTGTAAGCTACTTGCGAAGCTGAATTATAGCTATATTAAGTGCCTCACATGAAGTTAGGAAAGATTTCCCTATAATTAATAATTACTTAGGATTTTGAATTAGGGTTTATCAATAAATTTTCAAAAATTAATTCAAATTAACTAATTTCCCTTTTTTTTTGTACTATTTCATCTCGTTACACGTGATGTATATAGGCCTACTCATATTTTCCATGGCGTTTAAATCAACCATTTATAGGATCAGATTTTAAAATTATCTTTTAATATTTTATAAAATAATAAAACCAGTAAAGTAGTCAAAAATAATTTATGTTATATCTATGTCAGAGACAAAATAAGTATTATTAATGCAAACTGGCATACAAATTAGTTTGAAAAAATTATATTTTTAAAATGTTCATTTTAAAAACCTAAACGCGAATTTTTAGTATAGCGTATTGTATTGAGCTCTAGATTAAGAGCTACAAGAAAATTGTCGAAGCGATTAGGTGTAATTATATCACCAAGTTTCATACATTCACTGTCATAAATAGTTCAGTAATAACTGGCATTTTAGTTGCTAGGTATAACCTTGATACGTGTCATATTCTCACTTGTAATGACAGCAATAACACATGACTTGAATAACTTTGTCGTCGTCTCGCAAGAAATTGTTGTCATATTGGTACTTAGTAAGATAATTTTCAAAATCACCTAATAGTAAGCCATGTAAAAACATTTTGACAGTGTTTTGGAAATCACTTTTGTTAAATAAATCAATTATAGCTACAATTACTACCATCAGATAGTTCAATTTAATTGCACTTATACTTTATAAGGAAGGTAATTCAATTGCAGTTACTTAAATTAAGAAGGTGTTATTCAATTGCAGTAACTTTATTAAGAAAGTAGCCCTATTATTTGATTGCAGTTACTTATTAAGAAAGTATTATTCAATTGCAGTTACTTTATTAAGAAAGTAATTCACTTATAGCAATATTTACTAGTAGTATTACCTAGTATTAGTAGTTTTAGGGCGCTTTAATAGCTAAGATTATTCGCGCCTCCAAGATAAAACAATTTCTATAAATGTGAGTTACCACCATGTATACTACATTCAGAAAGTAATTCATTAGAAGTTTCAGTTGATTGCTTGAGGATGTCATGGGTCACTTTTCATCTGCATATATCTCTCACGTTGTCTCGATTGACACCGATACCAACATTCAAGGTGCAAATCCAAACATATTGATAATTTATGTATTTTTTTATTAAACTTCTATCCTATTCAGTTATTAAAACTGATTTACAAAAGGAGGACAACTTTCAATCACCCACAATGTGTCTTTCCTTCTCTTAGCTCTACCACCTTTGAGGTGTGGTTATATTATATAATTCCCAAGTACCATACACTACAAAGCCACGATGTTGCTAGTCAGTGTTACCACCTGAAACCGTTGCTAATCAGATTCCACGGCAGAATTAGTTATCGTCTGATTCGTGAAGGGGGAGGCTACAGAAAGAAGAACCTACACGTAAGTAGTTGCTATGGTAACCAGCATCTACTTAGGTCTTGTCTTGGGAATGATTTGGTGGATTATTCATTGAAGAGTTGTTCGTCTTGGTGCGAGATTCGGAGTGTTTTGTTGGCGGTCCTGCAGAGTGATTCATTGTTCATTGCTGCTTGTTTCACGCTATTTTCGGAGATGAGTGGTGATGGATTAGAGATGTGATTGCAGCTAGCATGTGTACGGGAGTACTCGGAATAGGGAGCGAAGCTTTTTAATCAACAGATGATGAAAGAAGAACTCTATTCTCTTCGTGGAGGTGCCGAGTTTCTAAGTTTGTTGTAAAGTTTTCTTTTTGTTAAACCGTCAAATTGAAAAACACTTTTGAAAAAGGCATAAAATTATTGCAATTTTTTCAAAAAAAGAACAGTGTGAAGTCCAAAAATTATATTTAAAACATTTAATACCTCTTTAAAAATACTTTTTGTTTTGTCGGCTGTAAAAATTTTATGCAGTGCCCAAGGTGTTTCGAATCTTGCACGCTTAAGGTACCCCCAAATTCCGCCAGGATATTGAGTAAACCTTGCAATCTTTACACGTATTTTGTACTTGCTATGTTTTCCTTTTCCATAGTATTGTCACAGATGATAGACTACACTGAGTTATATGCATTTCAAAACGTGTTATATAATTTTTAAATACAATCCAGAACATAAAAAATCTTTCCCGACCAGGAGATTGAACCCAGGTCTCCCACATTCCGGGTATAAGGTCGCCTTATCCTACTGCACTAGGAAAACGCCAAAATCCTTGTTAGACGAATGAGCGAGTCATATGTTGAATACGTGGGAACATCTGCATATACAAGTTGATTGATAAATGATAGGGTTTTTAGTTTATTTGTTATAAGGGCGCGTCAACTGTAAGGTCCACCACTTTAGCCTATGATATTCTAGAGAGGAAAGACTAACGCTGTCTAGATCCAGTCTTATGTATAGGGGGAGAAAAGGGAACACAACACATGGCTCACTCACTCATCTGACTTTGGCGTTTTCCTAGTTACTTTTATATGTGTTGAGATCTCTTTGGGTGGAGTGTTTGTCGTGAGACGTGACAAACGCACAGACAGACTGACATAAAAGCGATGCATCGCCCTTCAACAAGGATGCAACCGAAGGTTTTTGGTGACCCTGGGGGTAGAGGAACGGGGCTAACCCCTAGAAAGTTGGAATAATTCTGCGACTAGGTAGATAAGATTTGAACGTGGGATATAAGCGTGGAATATATAAACGTGTAATCTTCACCCTTTCTTTTGAGTACTCACGTACCCGTGCTTGTCTAAAACCTATGTGTATCTATTTTGTTTTTTACTAATCCGTGGTTTTAGTACGATGACGATGGCGTTTTTATGAAACTTTTTAATTTATCTTGGGAAACTTGCCCTGGGTGCAATGAACTCGACTAACTAGGTATATTGAAGTTAGGACAAATGTGAAGGGATGTCCGAGGACGACTCAATCCTTTGCATTCGCATTAACGACTGTGGAAAACCTAAGAAAACCCTTCAGTCAGGATTGCCGGTATCGACGGGATTCGAACCAGATACTAGATGGGAATTTTGGCCCGAACGGCCCGAAAGCCCGGGCCGGGCCGCTTTTCGTATTTATTTTTGGGCTTCGGGCCGGGCCGGGCCCGTTACATTGAACTTTCGGGCCAGTTCGGGCTCTCGGGCCGCTTCGGGCCAATTACATCGGTATGCTAGTTTTACTAAGAAATACTATCATAATACACAATCTGTTGTCTAAAATGACGCCGGCAGAGCCTCTTCCGAGTCTAAAAATCCTCATGATGTTTATAATCTTCGAAAGAACCAGGCTTCTGGGCTGACTTTCGGGCCGGGCCAGGATCACCACCTTTCGGGCCGGGTTCGGGCTAGGCCGCCGTTTTTTCAAACATTCGCATCTCTACCACAGACCTCCCAAATCAACACTGTCGGTAGTGTTGATATCATTGCTAATTGCAACCTATCTCACACAATCATAAAGTATTTAAATTCAATGTTAAACAGTCCACCAGTGAGCGAGTCTCGCCTAGCATGGAGGAGGGATACCCTCGACTACGTCACTCAGCAAAGCACGTGGTATGGGTCACGACGAACCAATCACAGCCATCTCTGTGCAACACCAATCATTCCATGCCAGAGATAACACTGATTACTAAACAGTGACTAAGAAGAATTAATTCCTAGATGTGTTGCCTTACACAGAGTGTTCAGTACAGCTGCTGCATTAGATGTTGTCTTCTGGTTCATTGGGCTTGATTCAGCTGTCTTCGTGGACTTTGAGAACCGATGCCGTACCTTGACATAGCAGTCGCATATTTCTTTAAACACCCCATTCTTTCTTGAATTTAAAACCTAAGTGATTTAACCATAAGTTATAGAACTCATTTTCTGTATAGAATTTTTTTTATGCAGTAAGTTCTAGGTCTACCTCATTAAGATAGTAGAGCTTTCGTGGAACTGTATAAAAATATCGTCTAACCTTAACATACAAATTATTTGTATTAAAATAAATAAATTATTAATAATTAAATTTGTAAATTTTAACTATAAAATATATTGTTTGCTGTATGATTTAGACGAAGATGGTTGTTTGTGTAAATCGCTTTTATAAAATTATCATGGTTGATTTATTCAGAGTGAATTAATATATAAAAATAACCTATCTTATATTTTATTTAAAAAATATGCTCAGTTTTTTCGTGTATGGATCTGAATCCTAATTTACACCCTAACATTACTTTGTCCCGGTACTCTACTGTTTCCCAACAACCCTACTATAACTTTAAATATGAAATATTAAAATGCACCTTTAAAAGTTCTCAACCCCAATAATTTTCCCTTTGAACTATACCATAACCTAAACCAAATTTGTAGTCTAGCAAAGTAAAGGTACCACGTACACGAGTCCCCTACATTTCATAGGTTGGCAGCTTTGCAAGACTCGATTCCTGAAACACAATGTAAACCTCTTGTAATTAGTTATTTCTTTGTACAGAGCCTATATATCAAGTAAAACATAATTGTGCTTGGAAGCGAGAAATTAATTCCACGTTGATAGATGGCCGTTTCAACGCTATTTCATGCATAGATAGAGGCGTGTTAGCACTCCACTATACGAGGGATCCGTCATGCTCGTTTACTTAGGTTTGCGTGCGGAGGAACAGAGTGCTACGTTGTTGTGAGGAACGCTACGTTGGCTTAAAATATTTATAGTTTTATCTTACAAATTAATATTTTACAAGTTTACCATTTAGCATTATCTTTCAGTTTACGAAAAAGATCAAATTACGAGACATGCAACTAAGTTGTTAAATGCTAAAAATGTGTTATTTGTTTTTTTTATCTTATTGAATTATCTTATGCTTTACATAAAAAACAATCGATTTTATTTTTACTGATAATGCTAAAACATTATATTTTGCTAATTTGTAGCAAAAATTTACAATTTGAACATTTAGGCCCTACTCCATATATAAAAGTTTAGGTTCATTGCAAGAACATAATAAAATTTGGATGATTCACAACACAAAACAAAAAAAAGTTGTGAGTAAACGTGCATTTAACACTTTTGTTATTTGTTGCTAATAAATGCAACGTTTTTAAAATTATCTCTATAAAACTGAAAAGTTAGTGCTAATTTTACGGATAGGCATACCGACGAATAATCCAGTAAGTCACCCGCCTATAAATAGGCCTATGTAATATACTATTATTATGTATCATGTAGTAGCAACCAAACTACATTGTGCTATATCAACAGACTATTCGAAAGAACTTTTGGCACATACACACACACAACTCAGCACAAAGCATAACGTATCTTGTTTACTTGCTGCAAGTAGCCTCTATACAATGTAGTGACGAAATTAATTTTCAACGTTGTTATTTATTGGATGAGCGTAGCGAGCGTAGCGAGCGAAGCGAAGATTCCATTTCACTACACTGGAGAAAAAAATCCGGAATGTTTTTTTTTTTTTTTTTCTTTTTTTTTTTTTTCTGTATTATTGTGTGTTTGTCAGCACGATTCCGGCTAAACCGATACCCTAATTGCGATGAAATTTTCTGGAGGCCTTTGAAATCTCTGAACTTAGAACTGCTACTTTTTTTAGCGCAATCGAAAAATTATTTATCATGAAAATCGAAATTTTACGATTTTTTTTCGATTTTTTAAACATTTTTTTGACTTACAACACCTACATGGTTTATCCGATTGTAATGTTTTTTTTACAGAACCTTGATTTTATGTATTAATATATTCATGTGAAATTTAAGCGCAATCGAAAAATTATTTCTCATTAAAATCGCAATTTTACGATTTTTTCTTTTTTAAAATTACGATTAATTAAAAAAATTAAAAATTAAAGTTTATTTTTTATTTAATTTAAATTAATTTTAAAAAAATCTTCAACTTTGTAATGATTTTTTCACAGAACAACAGAAAATCCGCATAACACATGGCAGCTCAATGCACCAATTACGCTCATCCAACAACGCGGCGGGACTTAAGCGTTTTCCTAGTAATCATGAAAACATAATCACCACATAGCTTAGGTTAACAAGACTTATTTATTGATTCAACAAGCACGGGAACTGAAGAACCGAAAATAATGGGCGAAGATTCGCGTTGGTGGAGGTGCCGGGTATAGGAAATTTTCACTTTCTGTGAGAGTGGCTCCTGACCCCTAGTCACCAAAAACATTCTGTGTCATCCTTGTTAAAAGGCAATGTCAACAAAAAACGTGTGTTTTTCCTCGCGAAACGTGACACACACACACTCACGGACGGACTGAAAAGTGATGCATATAGGGGAGTCTTTCCCTAATTAATGTACTTTTTGTTTGTGTACTTTAATTCTGAACCTGTAGGAACTTTCATGTAAAGTTAAGAGCATAACAGACCTACTTGTTGGATGTCCCAACCTATCCTGTATTTTTATATTTCGCTGATGGATATATAATTCACAACGTTTTAACGCTAGGTAATTATTAATAAATGAGTTATGAATTTACATAATATTTAAAAACCATTTAATAATTTAGACGCTTGGATTTTATCTGTGAATATTAATGTATACATTATGTAGGCTAACTGAGTCCAAGCGCAGGTGGTCCAACCTTACAGCTCTCAAGCTAGCGACGGAGACGACCTGGCCATCAAGGTTGCCGGACACACGTGTTTAGGACTTCCGGTTTCCTATCCGGTCACCGTCAATTAACTTCGCTGCAGCCACGGAGATCAGATTTACCGAGTGCGCCGAGGTAAACAACAATAACAGCAAGACCTGTAACAACCGTCGCGTCAAAGACAACGACGACATTATGAAAGCAACAACGACAGATAAGTAGTGAGAACGACAACGAAGATATCATCAGAGTCAAAGACGACGACGACATTGTGAAATCAACAACGACAGAAGTAGTGACAACGACAACGAAGTTAAAGATATCATCAGAGTCAAGACGACGACGACATTATGAAAGCAACAACGACAGAAGTAGTGACAACGACAACGAAGTTAAAGATATCATCAGAGTCAAAGACGACGACGACATTATGAAAGCAACAACGACAGAAGTAGTGACAACGACAACGAAGATATCATCAGAGTCAAAGACGACGACGACATTATGAAGGCAACACGACAGAGTAGTGACGAAACGAAGTTAAATATCATCAAGCAAAGAGACACGACATTATAAACAACACGGAGTGGACAACGCAAAATTAAAATATTCAGGTCTAAAGGAAATTTCACACGAGAAGTGGCCCACGCCCTAGTTCATAGAGTCAAAAACATCGTGCATTTGTTAAAAGCGCAATGTGACAACGACAACGTATGATTATTGTCACCGACGACATTATGAAGGCACAACACAAGTCAACGACACGAGTACTCTGCAAAAGTGATCGCATTATGAGGGCAGTCTTTCCGACTAAAGTAGTACAAGACAACGTTTGTTAAAGATATATCTGATGCAGGAACGCGTGTAAATCACAGAAGCATAACACGACCTACGAAGTTAAGGATATCCGCAACCTACCGAATTTGTAATATACAGCGACAGGTATATAACGACAAGGGTTGTTTAACGGTCTAGGTACATTATTAAAAAGGATTTATGAATACATAACATTTAAAAACATCAATAAGACGTAGACGCTTGTGAATTTATCTGTGAATAGTGAAAGATACAAGTTAAAGGATCACCAGAGTCCAAGCGCGAGTTGTGTCCAACCTTGACAGCCCTAAATCAAGGCTAGCGACGAGACGACATTGGGCCAACAAGGTGTGCCGACAACGAGTTAGGACTTCAGGTCAAAGCCAAATGTCACACGTCAAAGTAGTGACAGCCACAGAAAAATATCAGAGTTAACGAGTGCGCCGACTGTAAACAACAACAAACAGCAAGATGTAACAACCAACGAAGTCAAAGATTATCTCAGGTCAAAGACAACGACGACATTGATGAAATCAACAACTATAGAAGTAGTGACAACGACAACGAAGTAAAGATATCATCAGAGTCAAAGAGACAAATTGGACCCGTAAAGAGTAAAGCAATCCAGATAAAGAACGACGACGACATTGTAACAACCAACGTCAAAGTACGTGTCCACCGAATTTACATTGAATGAAAGAACGACGATTACGTAAGTGATCAAACACTACCAAAGGACGACAACTACTAGGACATACGGACAACGTCTGCTTAAAACATAACAGGGATAGCGACTATATAACAACGACCACGATAACAACGACGGTGAGGATATGTTTTTTTTAATTTCTGGCCGAAGCCCCATAACCGCATGCACATGATGGAAAAAAGGGCATAAATAGATTCGAACCCACGTCGCTTTGTGTATACATACGGCTTGAACGTCGCACCCCCGTTGAGGCAACCGTATATAAAGCCACTGCCCTGAACCGAATGCCCTGTATTAACTGCGTATGTACAATATGTTTGGGCTTCAAGTTGGTATCCGGTCTAACCTTTTAAATTACGGATTAGAAGCTTTTTAATTACCCACTTTGAATTACCTGGCAGAGACGCGTAGCAAGCAAAGGTGATGCGTTCTACCACACCACAAACAATTTAAAAATACTTAGCCAAATTCATTCAACACTTTCAATTAACACTGACATAAGGGGGTAATTATCCGTTTTATAATTTTCATAAACAAAATAGTAGCACCGTGACATTTTAATACCGTGACATCCAACTGCAACGTCTAAAAATATAATTATCATTAGACCAACTCTGAATCCTACGCCTAATCCAGTATACACTTTGAATGAGGAGTCTTGTTGAACATGCACGAGACGAACACGAAACATAGCTTCGTCAATAACAGATTGTCGAAAGGAAACCACAATGAGAATCATTTCTAGAATTGAAATCTGTTGCTGGAGGTGCCAGGTACACAAAAATGTACTTTAAAAATCGTATTAAAACATTATACTGTATCATCCTTGTTGAAGAGCACTGTCAAGCGAAAAATGCACATCAAATTGGAGATCGTGTTTTGTTTTTATCGTGAAACTTGACACACGCACAGACCGTCGGATGGACAGATAATTGAAGCATATAGGGTGGTTCCATTCAGTAAAATGTTGGGTCGGAAAAACATTAAAACTAAAATCGCTGAGCCTAAGTCATTATAATTATGACGCGCTTGCATGCGTCATAAAATCCCTTTGCAACATTAACTTCTCAATTTGCCTGGTACGTATTTTATGGACTGATATTTATGTGGAATTTTAAGACTTTGGCGACAAGATTAGGTACATTAAAACCTTTAATTAACATCACATTTTGTGTCGTTAGGTGTAAAAATTCCTAACAAAAATGTAAGCCAGAATACATGTTGCCAAGAGTTTGTACTAATACTAATGTGAGTATGTAATGTGTTTCTCTGTTTTATAGTTTCGTCGAGTATATGTGGCTTTTATCGTCCGTGATTAAGTGTGATTCAAAAATATAATGGTGCAATAAGTTTTATTATACTTTCGATTATAAAAAATGTTAATCGAACGAAAACAGTTTTATGTTTGATTGACACACTTGGTTAATTAATTTACTTTATTAGCAATAACTTATTTTTCAGCTTATAATTATTAAAACTATTTTGTGAGAAAGAAGCTTCACGTAACTAGATCTATCCTTTTTGTGTATTAAACCTAAGGACTTGAAATCAGAGACATTCAAAACATGTTTTATCAGTTTTAACAAGTCAACATTTCTTTTGATTTTAAAACAACTAATAATTGTTGACCAAATGCATTTGAAGCTCAACTTTAATGTTATGATGTAGATTAAATATACTGATTAGTAATTAATAACCTTTGGATCAAATTCATCATCAATTCATAAATGTATGTTCCCATTGTTTGTTTAAAATATGTATCGATGATTTCTTGAGGGTGAAATGTGATAATTTGATTGCTGCTTTGACAATGCCAACAGTGCTTCTATGAAGTCGTAATGGTTATGTTACATGAGCCAAACGTTTATATTTCCAAGACTAAAAGTCCAGAAAATTCACGATACACCTATGGTCAATAATCTTCATACCCCAGTCAATTTACCTTATTCGCCGAGTAAACTTATTTTAGCAAACAATAGTTCATTCCATTTCTCAATTACATTGTAATCGTTTCCCATCATTCACTTACACTACAGGCTTCCATTTGCGTGACATTTTCTAGCGATATACCATCAGATAATATATTTAAATTTCCACATTTTTTGTTTAGCATTCCCCCTTCTCAATTGGAAGAACCAAAATACCTTCATCAAACTACCATGCAAAGGGTTATGACGTATAATTTATTATAATGATCAAGATAGCTAAATTTCTAACCCCTACCTAGCTAGGATTGGAACCAGGTTTTCTTCTTTCGCGTTTTTATTTTAATTTAAGATTTTACACAGAATGTAATTCCAATTACAAAACAACTCGATTATTTGTACCTTAAGTTGCTGTATTTATTAGTTTTTCTCGATCCAGAATTATTACTTTTGGAAATAACATAAAAGTAAATCTGCGAATAGAATACGCGCACATGCTCCACTAGCGAACGTACGCGTAACATACAAGGCGTCGGCTCGGCGTAGCAATCCATACAACACATCACGAAACCCGGGTCAACATTTAGCCCAGACTCCCCAGAATGTCGTGTTAATTTCCTCATTAAATATCTTTCTTATTGTGCCTTGTAAATGTTTATCCCGGCGTCTGGCTGCGATATAAATGGCGACCGGCCAGAAACCGAAATACCTCTCCCCTGCCACATAATAACTACACCACACCACATCTCTTCCAATCAGGTGATTATCACTTCTAGAGAACACAAGAGTGACGGAAACGCGGCGAGTGCCAATGCAGAACAGAGGACTAAAAGGCTAATAAGCATTTTATTCAACGGTTAAATAAACTAGCAGAACGTTTATAGACTTTATTCTAGGAGTCAACACGACTTCATCAACGTTTACACGTGTTGTAAAAGCTACAGGCTAAACAAACATCAACTGGAATTCAAACTAGTGTTAATTAATTTAATGTATATTTTATTCAGTTCTCAAAAAAGATTTACAAAGGAGAAAAGTGTTAACAACTAGATGAAATGCAATAATCAAAGGTATTAAACATAATTGCACAAAACATAATAATATTATCTATACCTATTATGTTGGCAAACATAGTTAAGAGGGTTCACCACCCTTTTGATAGTTAGTAAATAGCGGTTTGCTCGGCCAAAAAGCATCCTACGTATATACAATTTTGCAAACTTGTCAATAAAGCATACATGGACGTTTCAACAGTCATAGATTTTCAAAATTTTGACTTGATCAGCCAGAAAAAATTCACGAATATAGTCAATTTTGGACTTTTTAACAAAATTGAAATTCGTGAAATCTAATTTATTTTTTATAAATTATTTCAAAACAAATTTTAGGAATGTGCTACTATAGAAACCTTTATTTCCACTTTCTTGAGATATGTTCAAAATTTCTAACAACTGTGATGTCATTCAGCCGAGCAAACAGAAAATTGCCTAAAAAAGGGGTGGTGAACGCATAATCGATATTATCAATTGATAATCAATTTTGGATAAAATCTCGATAAGCAATAGTCAAAAGTCATTACTCATTATCGATAAACGAAAGATTAATAATTGGTTGAAAATGGCCCGAAACATGTAATTTGTATTTCCCGCTTGGGCACACAGAGATAGGTTACAACTCACAAGGTGTCTTACTCAAGATTTATGTTTGGAAGCGAACTTAGCCCGATACCGGGAGGCAAAAACAAAGACAACACAGGCAGAACGAGGCGGCGAGTGGCATGAGGTGGTATTGTTTTCAATTTAATTTACCACATATGAGATTCCATATATGTCGGAACGGGCTTCAATTATTGTTAATATCGATATTATCGATAATATCGATTCGATAATGACATTACCAAAGTATCGATGTGCATCCCTAGATAAAACGATTATAATATTAACACACTTTATGAAATGATTGCATCAAGATTGTACGGATCAAAATAAAAATGTAATAACATGTTTCGATTTGTTCAAAAGTTCAGATTTGAATAGAAAAATTTACAAACAAAATTATCTATTGAAATAATTACCAACTTATTTAAAGTTGTCTGTGGATAGTAATAATTATAAATGTGTTCTTTATTTGATTTTCAGCAATTTTCAATCATAAAAATCATTTTCCAAAATGAATAAATCTCCGTGGCCAATAATGTTATTAAAATCAAATCAATTCTTGTCCACTTATTAGCGCAATTGCGTTTACTTATAGGTCAGTGCGTTTCGGCTTACTAATCTTTCAAACAACTACGTGATTCAACCGATATATCGTTACTTGAACCTGAACGCACCACATTAGCCACGACAGGTGTTAGTTACAAATTAGTGGGGCTCGATTAGACTAAACACAATCAGTGACTAATGTGGTGTATCGGTATCACATGTAATATATATTGGCGACATATGCAATTACACACCTTAAATGTATTTATCAACAAAACGAAGTATTTCAAGGTGGTATCGTGTTGTTATCCACAGTCATGTTCAGTAGGCTAGTAGGTTTCTAGTAATTATTATTGATAACTACTAGGCTGCTTCTTAAACGCTTCTTATAATAGCGTTGATGGATGAGCATTCTTACATTCGGAAAAAATGTAACAGTGCGCTTTTAATGAGAAATATTTCTTTGATTGAACCCAAATTCAGAGCTTCAAGTTCAAAGGTTTCAAAAGTCTCGTGAAATTTTCAACAATGTAGGAGTAGTCGTTTGTATAGATATATTTGGTTTCAGAAAAGAAAAAATCGTCTAAGCACGATTCGATTTTCATGAAAAATATTTCACCAATATGTGGAATTTCTAAGTTTTAAGATTTCGGAGGTCCCTCAAAATTTCATCAGGATCAGAGAAGCCATTTGTGAAAAACAACATTCAAACAAACTCACTAGATATTTTCTGAGGATAGTCAAATTGAAATCTTCGCTTCGCTCATCCAACTAACTTCTAGATAAAGATTGCCTTCTCGGAAGCCTTGGTCATCGCTTGCTTCTTATGTCTTTTTGCTGAAAGATTCATACATGACCATCTAGCGATTCTAAGTGACACCCTCAATATGAGATTCCTAATGGCGATACTAGTTTACTTACTCGCTGATTGACTTATCGTGATGACGAATGAGTTAAGTGATGAGTGATGAAGATGCTATGTGAATGTTGACGGATTATGCCATCTGCGCATGACTATTATACATGGGCGAATGCACTAGAGATGAAACTTTGTCGATCAAGTTTTCAATTTATGTTTGTTATTTTATTTTAAATGTAACTTTTGTTTTGAATTTACATTTGAAAGATTTAATTATCTTGGTCAATATAAATCTTGATTCTATAAAGTTCAATTTTAAGTTTTTGTTATTACTTATTTTGTTTGAATATCTATATAGCCTACTAAATGTATTTCATATTATAGTTAGTCATTGTTTTCTTTCCATCTTTCTTTCCTTCTTCTTGTTGGGCAATGGCCATTAACGCCTTATAAATATTCTTTCTTTCTTTTCTTTCTTTTTCTTTTCCTTGCAATCCCTTATTTTTAAGTTGGCAATGTGTAAACATATATTTGTGTAACTAAATGTATATACAACGGCAGCAATGTAAGATATATGCTCGCATGCAGATACTCATTCACCGTTGGTTATTAGTGGAAGCAAAAAAAAATCCTTTGACTTTTCAATCTATTTTCTTCTATTCTAGTATCCACCTCTGAATTGATTTTATTCTGAACGTAAAACATTGTATAATCTAATTTAGTCCGTGATATATTTCTCAAATTAGTTTTCATGGAGGATTCAATAATGAATGTGTCATTTTACCAACTTCCTTCCTTCCATCTCTCAAGTCTATCTGAGAGGTCCTTGCCCGCAAGGATGCAAAGTTAATCCATTTCGCAACCACAAGTCCCAACTAGACAATCATTTAGTGTGAAATGAATGAATTCCTAATTATTCTGCGTTGTGTATTAGGCTCTCTCCTCAGTCCACATCGACAGTGACATATTAGCTGACTCGCGGCTGGCGGTGTGCACCTTACCTACCATACAGAATTAGATCATTTGATTTACTTGAACGCATTTTTAAGTAAATCAGTTCCATTTGGTGGACATGCTTGTCAAATTGTGTTTGGAGAGAATCCAAATTCCTCAAGTTATTGTGTTAAGGTGACTTGGCATTGATTATCAACATAAACAACTTTAACTTTGCTGTTTGTTTCAAATTGTTGTCTAAGGAGGGAGGGGAGGTTCCTACAGCAAAGTGCTCTACTAATTGCAAACTACAGGAGTTAATTCGAAAAAAAATCGAACATTTTCCTTACTTCTTACTATATATAATATTGGCAACGACCATAAAATTAGCAAATTTTGACACAGAAAATCAAATCGTAATATGACATCATTTTAACCCATAGGGGGCAAATTTTAAAGATGTCGTGTTATTTCACTCAATATCTTTATAATTTGTCTAATCTCTTCTATAATTGTTTTTTGTCACCTTTCTGTGAGCGGTGTACGTTATTCATTTTAATTGCTAGTGTTAATCATATTTTAGTATAATGCCCACAATACTTAGACAAGAGAAATAGTTTAAAACTTCAATCTAATTTGAGATAAATTTAATATGATTATTTGACATCATGTTATGTTTTTATTAACTTCTAAAAATCAATTAACATGTTTGTATATATATATATAAAAAAAAGCATCGGACACTAATAACCTTAGTCTTGTGTGCCCATAAACCCGAATAAATAACCACATAATTATTTGACTAAAAATACTTTATGAACAAAACTATATACACCTTCGGGACATGCCCCAGGAGATTACTAATAGTTTTATTATCTAGACCAATTAACAGGCACCGTTCTTGTGTGAACCTTGTCTCTAGATAATCAAGAACAACAATTAAACACGTTATTCCAAGCCCCGTTATCACAACTTTCTTTTGTAACAATTAATTGCTGAAAGTTGTTAGGCTCAGGATCATTATGAGACAACTATATTCGTGTTTTTCTTTCAGGAGATTTTCCTGAGACCATTAATTAAGCAAAAATTATGTAGTGAGATAAGTTTTTTAAGTAACTTAAAGATAAAAAGAATAATCGTAGTGTTAAGTATTCTGTACCGATTCTAATACCAGAATGCTTTGAGAACACAACTTATAATTGCGTTGATAGATGAGCATTTTTCGTCTATTTATCTTTCAAAAATGCTTTTAGAAATAATTATTATAATCATTGTCATATAATAATAATATTTTTAATCGTTACCAAGTTGTATTAATAAGTCTGTACAAAAGTTATAAATGTCTTGAAAGGGGCTTTTGTTAACACTGTTTAAATAAACGTCTAAAAATAACGTCAAAATATGAGTAAAAATGTAATTAGTATAAAAAACATAACCGGTATTCGGTTTTGTAACTGCAAAGCAACATATCTACGGTTGTTCGATATCGAAGTTTCACTGAATATCTCATCATGATCGATGTAGTCGATTGTCTGGAAAAGAGCGACGAAATTATTGTAAAGTCTGAACAAATAGTGCGATTTAATGAGGAGTAATGATGAGACTGTCTATGTCTAAGTTAAGAGATTTCAAAAGTTTCCTGAAAAAAAATCCGATCTTTTTTTCTGCGGTTAGCCAAACAGATGTCTTTACTTCGGTCGCAAAGCTCGCTACGCTCATCCAATATAAGTGCTGAAGTCCACAGTTTGTCAATACGTCTCATGACTTTGCGGTGATTTTTTTGCAAGTGCGAGTGTCACAACAGTCAGTGACATGTATTGGAGGGGCCAGGCCGTGCGGCAACATGGCGGTGCCCTTGACACGGATTGCGCATGCGTGGGGCGTCGGTCACGTGCGCAAGGATTATCGAGACGATGCGTGGTGTGAGGCGGTCGGCGCACGCAGGATGCAAAGCTCTTTGTCGTCTGTTCGCTTCACGCGTCCACGTGACACCATACACTGCTCTAAAATTCTCATCCGAAAACGTTTTCTCTCATTTTTTTAGAATTTTATCGCGGTGACAACCTATGACTTGTCCACCCTTTTTTTATATCTTTCAAAGTATTTTAAAAATGCGTTAAATTTTTACTTCTCATAAATAAATTCGTATTTAGTGTTTACCCACTCAGTCATATAACTAACTGTTTTTCAGTGGGGGACATTAAACCAAAGCCACCAAGCCAACCTTGAAGTTATTTTTCTTTTTTTACATTTTTCATCGTCTTGACCCAATACATTGGAAACTCTGACGGTATAACAATGATTATAAAGTGAACTTACAAAAGTGTTAAAAAATTTACTACAAATTAATTACATTGCAAGTATCCTGACACTTTACAATTCTATCTGATGAATACGAAAATGTTCTTAGAACATTTGAAAAATGTGGGAAAAAAAAGATTTGAGTAGGTTATTTACTAATATTTATAGCCATATATTCACATACAACACAAAATTTCAATAACGAATTTAATAACAGTTAAAAATATACATAATTTAGCAAAATCCAATTCAACATTTTTTTAAATTCTTTTTATCCATTTATAATTTTTGTCATTGTCAACAACGCCTTATATAAGGTGTTTCTAGGACAATTGTGAAGGGATGTCCAAGGGGTGTTTAAAAGGACTCCCTACTGTCAGGATTGCCGATGTCGGGCCTCGAACCCGAAGAGTCTCGCGCTCTACGCTCGAGCTCCGTCTGTCGGCGAACCTCGCGATCTGTAGAAACGAACTCGGCTGTATTTTTAGTGAGCGGATTGTCATCAGCGCGCGTGTCTCGCTGTGAGATTCGGAACAGCCGTTGAGTTAACTGATTTGCCACCCAAGACATCCGTGAAGCCCTCCGTCATGACAGTCACTCGGAGGCGCTAACAGACAACGTTTGCAAAAACTTAATTGGCGGAGTAAATTTTATAAATTTTTCTGAGTGCTGAGTGGTTATAAACTACGTTTACATGGCATGGCATTGTTAAATGGTGCATTGCGTAGAAGACCCTGTGTTACTTTGTAATCTTTGGATGCATGAGCATAATAAATGGGTTTTGAAAATAAGTTGATATGGGTTGTTTTGACAGATTATTTTATCGTATTGACCTTGATGCATGGTTAACATCAACCTGTAACGGTTTTGTGGATGTAGTTGCGGAAAGTGTTGGGGGGGGGGGGGGGTATACAAGAAAAAAATTATTACAAATCTTCTTGATCCATTTAAATATTATGTATTGATGAAATCTAATGTTTTGTACAGTACATCAAGCAATTAAAAAACAATGAATTAAAATATAGTTTTTCGTTTTTGGGTTTAGTTTTGTCCGTATCACTTTATGATCTCTAATTTTCACCCAAACTTTGAGACTTTAGTAAGTCGTTAAGAAGAAAAATATATTCTCACGCATTAAATATCACTTCATAGCTAGTATTGCTTTCTTTAAGTAATTTACCATAAAAAGATGACTCGTTGTTATCAAGCTGATGTAGAAGACATCCCCTTTAAAATATGGAAATTACGTCCGATAGAGCCACGTCATTTCGTTTTTAAACTCCTCCCAAAACTTATAATTTGTGAATGTAAACTAGAGATCAAAATATTCTCCATATGAAGTATGAAATTTCTGAACTTGGAAATCAAAACGATTTTTAATGGTCATTTAATATTATATAAAAAACTCAGCCTCAGCTTATCCAATCGTCTAATCAGTAAAATTATTAATTATTATGTACAGCTCTATTATAAAACAATCAATACTAGTTTATTTTTTTCCAGTGGTAATTTTATCTGTCTCGTATACATAATGCTGATTCTTACGTAATATGTCAGGTTTTCCGTTTCATGATATACATTTTATTTTTTATGAAGTTCGTTACCTAGGCCTACGGATGTTAGGGACCCCTAAACGTTCGGTAACGCTTCATTATGATTAATTGCAACTTCATTATAATGCAAATTTGTTTTTAATTTCTGTGATAGCGACGGTATCTTCTCTTTCAACGGTTCAAGGTCACAGCTCGGAATACACTGATAACGCAGGAGATAACAGCTGAGCGTGACGTAATAAGAGATCACAATTAAATATGAAATTATTATTTTCATCCTGAACAGTGTAGAATAAAGCAGACTTTTTAAAATGATCAAGCATTTTTTAAACCTAAAACATATTATAATTTGAATTCTAAATTTAAATATTTTGATTGGTCAAAATTTTAGTTTCTAATTACATATCATATTATTACATATTTTGTAGAGGTGGAAATTATTTTAGTTGCTTGACAATTCTTAGCTATTTATCAAAATGTCCAGGAATTTCTTAAACCCCAAACAATATTATTTGGTGTATTAATTATTAAATAATTTTAAATTTAACTTATGTTATAGGCCAAGATGGCTTAAAAGCTTACTTTGAAATTAAATAAATATTATTATTTAATTCATAGTGGAGGCAACTTTAAATTTATTTGCGTTTCTTAACATGCGTTACAATTAGAGATGGTGATGAGTAGGGAGACAATTTGTATCAAAATAGTTCCAAATCTCGTATGTTGAGAAATCATTGATCACAAAGCAAACTATGTCTGCATAATTGAATACTTTGACGAATTTGTCAAGAGCATTCTCCTTATAGTCGAAAAAATTCCACAATGTAAATGAGTAATTGACTGTTGAGACTTTAGCTCTTTTTGACTGAATCGTCCAGATAAATAGTCACTATAGTCACTAACTAACCAAGCATCATGGCTACAGTTATTTTACTTTATTTGATAATGCGTCAACCGTTGAAAATAGGATTGCGGACAGGCCCATGCTTGATTTATCAAGACACAGGCGGGCAGGGGTAGAAGATTGCATGTTCTGGCCAAAATTCTTTCCTGATCCAACAAGGGATGAGTATGGGGATGGTACACTGGACTGTATGCCTTTATATGTTACTAGGAAACGCTCAGTTGGACGCGTTGATAAGCGAGCACGTGCTATAGCTAGACCCACATTACACATTTTTTTAAATTTAAAAATTTACGACGTTCGCGTTTCCAGTATTATTTATTATTGCCAAGGTATTTGGGTAAACCCGTGTTTTAAATCTTTACTTTAAAATCCACCCGCCATCTAGAGGACCTTGACTCCTTGGGAAAACTATTTAAACTCTTTGTTGACAAATAATAGATGCTTCCTCGAAAGTATTTTGATTACTTCTAGGTGGCGCGCATTAGAAACTTCGCGCGTCTTTTCGTTGCCATGGCAAACGTTACTTTTGTTATAATGTAATTTCCATCTACACTACTTATCGGATCAAAATAAAAATTTACATATTCGTGACCGGACGGACATTCTAAATGATTTGGCTATCTCAGATTTTGTCGCCGTTGAGTTTGAAAAAAAAACTTTCGATTAACTTTAATGTAACTTTTTAACTTTTTGAACGATTTTGCCACAAAACTAATGGCATTCAATCGAGAACAAAGCTTGCGGATGGTGAAAATTTCAACTCGATCCGAGCCTCCGTTCGAACGTTATCGCGAGACATACAAACAAAAAAAAAACCAAAACAAAAAAAAAAAAAACAAAAAAAACAAAAACAGTGACTAATTTTTCCGGCAGAGTCAAATGGAAACGCTCGCTTTATTAATTTATGTGTTTTTGAGTCAAAAGTAAAGAGAAAGCAAATAAATAGGAAACGCTCAGTTGGACGCGTTGATAAGCGATGCACGTGCTATAGCTAGACCCACATTGCACATTTTTTTTAAATTTTAAAAATTTACGACGTTCGCGTTTCCAGTATTATTTATTATTGCCAAGGTATTTGGGTAAACCCGTGTTTAAATCTTTACTTTAAAATCAACCGCCATCTAGAGGACCTTGACTCCTTGGGGAAACTATTTATCTCTTTGTTGACAAATAATAGACTGCTTCCTCGAAGTATTTTGATTACTTCTAGGTGGCAAGTGCATTAGAAACTGTCGCGCGTCTTTTCGTTGCCATGGCAACGTTACTTTTGTTATAATGTAATTTCCATCTACAACTACTTATGCGATCAAAATAAAATTAACATATTCGTGACCGGACGGACATTCTAAATGATTTGGCTATCTCAGATTTTGTCGCCGTTTGAGTTTGAAAAAAAAAACTTTCGATAACTTTAATGTAACTTTTTAACTTTTTGAAACGATTTTGCCACAAACTAATGGCATTCAATCAAGGACAAAGCTTGCGGGCATGGTGAAAATTTCAACTGATTCCGAGCCTCCTTCGAACGTTATCGCGAGACTACACAAAAAAAACAAAGAACAAAGGAGAAAACAAACACACAAAAAAACAAAAAAATAAAAACCGTGACTATTTTTTCGGCATTTGAGTCAAAGAAGAGAAACGCTCCTCAACTCGCTATAATTTCACGGTTTAGCATTTAATATCAGTTAACAAATTGTTCCGGGCTTAGTTAAGTAAAGAGTAAATGGCAGAAAAAAGCCTTACTACGCGCAAACTTGGTCATGTGTGGATTTCCGTATATCTAACCGTAACCATCATCGCGAGTAGAATTCCTTGCAGTAAAACCAACTACAACTTCACACATTAAATTATTTACTGCACATCAGAAATGTTAATTAATTTCAAACACCTTTGTAGGCAATGTTTAACAAATTCAAGATGGCAGATAGCTCGGCGATATGAAAGTATAATTCGGAATCAACATAATTATAACCAGTCACCCACCCAACTGGGAAAACTGTTCAGATTTACGGTGCAGTCTCATTATTATATTTGAAGTCGTTTTAATAACTAACATATTAATTCATATGTTTTAGATGCATCGTAGCGTCACAAACGACGTGTATGTATACTTACATACTGAAACTGCTTATTAAATTGTATTTTGTAACAATGTGAGTGATTTGCACTGTAATGAAAATTATTCTGATCATAACTATTTTTTTATTTAATTTATTATTGTTAGTAATAATAATATCAATGACAATATTTTTAAGTTGAACGAAAAAGTATATTTCTAATTTTTGTTTTGTGTTTTTGTTAGTTTTATTGATTAATTCAACACATTTTATAAGTATTTCTAAGCACGGGCTTAGTTGGACAGATGTGTTGGGTCAGATGTATTGGTAT
The DNA here is from genome assembly GCA_024449915.1 of Sweltsa coloradensis. Lineage (NCBI taxonomy): Eukaryota > Metazoa > Arthropoda > Insecta > Plecoptera > Chloroperlidae > Sweltsa > Sweltsa coloradensis. Next base: position 292,348 of record JAMZAV010000181.1, read on the forward strand.
TGTTGTTTTTTTTTCATGGAAGCAATTTGAAATTGATATATACGAATTATACAATAAGTTAAAAGTATGAATTTTAAATGCCCTGAATGTTAAAATGTATGTTTCTCTCAGGTTCTAACAAACATGATAATTTTCCCGTATTTTCCATCTTCAAATACTTTACCAAGAAGATCAATTAATCTATTCTTCACTTGAGAAAACAAGCTTTGAATAAAAATAGCCATTTGTTCATCTTGCAATGTATATGTTTAAATGTCACGGATAGAACAAAATAATTCAGAAGTCACTTGGCATGATCTGTAAAGGGGACACGCCCCCAGCCCCCATACTTGTAAACTCGGAATTCGATGAAGTGAGATGTGGTCATAGGTTGGTACTTGCAAAAGTTGGCAACCCTTCATCAGATTGATCGCCACAACTACTTGAAGATAACTCACTGTAAAGAAATGAGATTAAATAAACATAACTAATGAGTAATGACAAATCAACTAGGGAAAGATAATGTCAGAACTAGACAAAATAGATGAATGGTTTGAATGACAAGAAACCTGACGTGTTGATAGTTCTGTTCATTCATTACTACCAAGTATTTTATTTTTGCTACTTCTTTGGAAAGAATCACACTCTTATGGTTGTTATCACTGTAAACAAGAAGCACATACAGATAAACTATATTTTAGAGATATTCGCTACTTTTCTTCTGTAAATTAGAGTACACAAAAGTGTGGAATTATACATCATTGATTTTTTTGCTGAATATGTAGCCTATTTATTTAAATTAAAATAATAGAAAAAGGTCATTGTTAGTGCTTCAGCATTGGGAACCAAATTTGCCTAAAAATCGTTGTTGGGTGTTTGGTGACCATTTATCATAAAAAAATCTTGATTAAGCACTGTCACTGAGCTGTTGTCGCAGCTCTCGAAGCGTATGTCACCTGCTGCCCTGCATGTACTTTACTACTTGTACCCGACCAAGCCAAGCTCATCAGTACCTTACGATCTTTACAAGTACGCCATTAGTTTTAACTGCACTGCATTTCCGACCAACCACTTTTATCATATTATAATAATTACATCAGTGTACGCCTGCATTTAACTCATGCATGTTTTCAATTCACATTAGTTTGGTCTTCAAACTAAGAGAAAGGGAATTGGCCTGAAACATAATTGAACCGTGTGATCAAAAAACATAATTAACTTATTAAGCAACAATTAAATATCGTGTTCGTGTCACCACTTCGGCCTTAAACAACTTAATATTTAATTGCAAACATTATTGCAAGTACAATTCAGTTTTGTACTTTGAACATTTGCCCAAATCACTGATGGTAATCTACGGGCATGAGTGAAACAAGTAATCAAAATGTTCGTCTAGTAGTGACATCAGAATTAATCTAGCTGTTATCTGATGGCGAGCTTGATGTACCGGGGTCTGGTCTGAGGTCTCTATAACCGGGTATAGCGAGTTTGGTGAGAAGCGAGTGACAATGAACGAGTGGCGAAGTTTGCAGCTAATATTGTAAGGTTGTTTTAGACATTATGAAGCTCTGGAGTTATAGCCTTTCAAAACAGTGGAGAGAATAATAATGTATCATAAGTCATAATGTACAGTATGTTATGATAATAAATTCATTTTTAGTACAGACTGTATAAACATGCAAAGGGAAATTGCAAAATCAATTAAACAATAAGTATAATTGGATTTTAGAATACAATTTGTTTACTTATTTTTTTATTGTACAAAACAACATAACATGGATAAACATAATTTTTAAAATTATGCATTTGATGACTTATTTTTCGTCTAAAATATATTAAAAATTTTCAAAACCATTTATTTGTTGAACGGTATAGCTTTATGTAGCACATTACTGTGTAAAATCCGTGCCATTTCATACGCCTTAGCACTACTAAAAATATCGCCGGTAATACTTTGAGCTGGGAATACTTCAGTTTTTATATGGTTTGGAACTAGCACACAGTTGATTGGTTAGTTCAATTGGTTTAAGAGTACCACGAGGTTACTAAACAATAATTAAAATACGTTTCAAATTGTTACTATCTAAAGTTTGGTAAGAGTCTGACCGAGACGAATCTCTGGTAAAAGACGCGGGATAGAGGAGAGAGAGAGGGGGGATAAAGAGAGAATGCAGCCACTGTGGCACGGTTCACACACACACTTCCGAATAGCATAACACTTCACTAATTAACATTCATCTCAAACAGGAAGGGATTTTATCTCTGCCGTTGCAAAACTCCATAGCTCATCCAAAGCTCCATCTGAATCTAGAAATTCGTTTAAGGGTTCTCAGATTTCTCAATTTAGTCCATTATTTATGAACGAAAATGACAATAGTTTTTCCTACTCTCGAAATACATATAACAGCTTATAATAATATTATAAATTGTTTAATTGCTGTTGTTATTGCTGAGTCCAATGAAAACTTGAACTACAGTTAAAGATAAAAAATATAAAAACATAACAATTTTTGAACACTATATTTTACGTTAATAGTTTTAATATGTGTTCTTCCAAACGAAGATGTGAAACGTCAAATGCGTACATCTTCGCCATTCGATGAATGCGTTGTAAAACCATTGGGAAAAACACAAATACGTACTACACAGTAGTTCAAATCATTCAGGCCGACCTAGCGTTCAACCAAACTTACAGTCTAGTTCGGTTGCAGCAACTAAATCTTATTCACTAACCAATTTAATTGTACGATGTAATCGTACGTTTTAATTAGGACTACTTTTAAATTATAGAGACCGTAATTGACCCATCAATGTAACAATCTTCTCAGCATGAGCCCAGTATTCCTCATCTTAATCTGGCATCATTGGGCCATCCCGTGAAACTACTAACAATACGTGACGCAATAACATCATATTCATGTTTGACACAATTGTTATTCACTCTTAAAGTCATATGCGTGAGCTCAAAGCAAACTTATTGTTAACTCTTCGTATTTAACCCTTTCGGCCCTCGCGTCCACCATAGTGGATATAACTTTTATCAAATTTTAATCTGGGTAAAAATAGTTTTTTTTTCAATATGACACCCCAATTTTTTGTGTGAATAATAATAATAATAATAATAATAATAATAATAATAATAATAATAATAATAATAATAATAATAAAATAAAAAACATGCCAATGGGACAAAAAGTGATTTTTTTTAGAGAAGATTGAAAATACACATCTGCAAAAAAGGCTAAAAATGGTAAAAATTTGGTTTGTCCCGGAAATGTAATAAATCTCCAGTATTGCTATTATTTGAGATACAAAATATACAAAAAATGCACAAAAAAAATTAAGTTTTAGGAATGTGTTTCAAATATGAATTTGTACTTAAAATTAAGCTTTAATTCAAAACCCAAAATTTCCCAAAATTCTGTGAAAAACACATTGAAAAATATTTGGAAAACACTAAAAATCTTAGAAAAAAATTAGAATTTTGAATTCATTGCCTAAAATGACTTAATTTAGACCAATTAAACTTGGGGCCGAAAGTGAGTTTTGGAGCTCAATTACGGCAAACAACTATACCTTTAGAATAATTATAATTTAGTGCCTTAAACTATGGACGTTTCCGAATACTATTAAAACGTATTCTTGTTCTTAGTGTCTATTTTACGTCATCAAGCGTCGTTGACGTTACAAATAACGCCCAAATAGTCAGGCGCCTGATTAAGAACAAGTAATAAGAATTGAGCATTTTGAAGAGTACGCTAGTTTTAAGTCCAGGTCTGATAATAGCGACTAGTTTATACAAACTTTGTCAAATCGTGTGTGAAACTGACAGTTCCCAAAAATTGACTTTTAATAACGAGAACTAGACCCAGAACAAGTATAAGATGAAGACGATGATATTTAGAAACGATGTAAGACAATCTCCCAAATACAGTACGCTTTGGGTGTGCTTCTTTTTACACTATATTTGCTTAGGTATACCTGAAACTGTGGATAAATTGTATTGTGAATGTTTGAACACAGATATTTTAGTGTTAAAGAATCAAATTTAGGTTTATAAACACTTTGAGTATAGTTTACTCGACATTTGTAAAGATAGACTACGTTATCATAGTTTCCCCTCTCAGTTCTGAAGTAGTTCTATCTCGATATGAGTTGATCTGACCTGCTTTGTGATTATTGCTAACAAGTATTAGCATAATTATTTCAATACGGAATATAATGAATCAGAGATGATTGTACATGTTTTGTATCAAGATGTTCACAGTTCACACCTTACAAAGCATCACAACATTTAGACAATCAACCTTATGGTACAACGATATGTCTTTGAGGAAGAGCGTTGTTGGATCATTGGGTTTGAAAGGAGAATCAAATTCATGTTTTGCTCACTTACATTTATTTTTTAAATTCATTTAAAACGATTGCAACAAACCGTAAAAATTTCTTTATCTGACGCATTAAAACATGTTTTAGTGAAACACGGATTTAATTACTTCATGGGTAGGCAGCTACATTAAATACGTCTTGACATTCGGGAGCTCAAGTGTTGAAAATGAATTTTGTAATGTAAGACTTAACAACGTAATTTACTCTGACTTATGTTTACCTTTTCAAGGTTCAACAAAGGAGTTTTCCTATTTTTTAACATTGTCAATACAAACTACTTACAAGCACAATAATGACAACGACGCGACATATTTATTTAACCCTCAGCAACTTGAGTGAATAACTGCAAACATCATTATTGTGTAATGTTACTGACCACGTTTTGGGTGGGGGTGGGGTTGCTGCCATGTCAGTCTGCTATTTTTTTTTTACTATCCACTTAGATACCAATGTATACGTTTCTCAATGCTAACTTTGATAGTTTCTAATTTGAATGTTATTTTTGTACACAAGTGATTTAATTTTTTACTACATCACCTACCACGGCTTTGTAGGGATTTCTATAAAGCGATGAGGCGCCTCCAACTACTTTCATCCTGACTGACAATCCTTATTTTACCTATGTATGTGCTAATCTCAATCATTATCATTCTTTTTCACGTATTTACAACTATTACACAATATAACCATTAAATTTGTACAGCCCTTCTTCTTCTTCTTCTTCTTTTCTTCTTCTTCTTCTTCTTCTTCTTCTTCTTCTTCTTCCTCATTCTTCTTTCTTCTATTTTCTCTCTTAGACATGTCAACTTTTGGCAGACAATCAATTTTATTGACAATACTGATTACCCCAAAACCAGATGCTCACTGGCTGCAAGAAATGGTCTAACTAACTAATACGGCGCATGTATACTAACTAGCTGCCTGGGCAGCATGAGTTAGGACACAGGAGGTGTCTACATCCAGTGCGACCTACCACACACCTAACTAGATCAATTAACACTTGAAATAGTAATGTAGTCGCACTCCAGCCTTGTACCTTCCCATCTTTCCCCTCTGAATCCTACAAAACAAACCTAAAAGAACACCACACACTAACACGTTAGAACAAGCAACTTTCACGACGTACTTTCCGCAAGGATCCGAACCCTCATTTACACATGCAGCGGCACCACAGAGATAACAACCAGATGACCCACTAATGATCTCCCATGCAGTTAACGTGTGAACAGATTTAATCACCACCGCGCTCCTAAGTATGATCTTGAATTGTGAACGAATAACGGCAAGTGGTCTCCTTACATTAATGAAAGACGACCGCGTATCCTTGTTGATGTGCGAAGAAGAATTGCTTCACCATTCTCATAGAATACCAATTAGTTCTAAATACTTCATATAAATTAAGTTGCTTTAAACATATAGTTTTGTTAATCGTTGACAGGCTAATGTATTAATTATTTAAATTGTGTGAATGTGTGTAAAGAACAGTTTTGTTAAACTGTTGCAAAGTTTAGATTAAGTCCTACATATTTAATTATACTAATTCCCAGAGTAGTTTTCTGACCAATTTGAATTGTGCCAAGTTTTCGGCTTACCAAATGGTTGGCACTAATACCGTTAGGAAATGGTCATCACCACACCGAAATAAAGTAAATGTCATGGTGATTCACTCTAACTTTAATATATTATCTTAATGGAATTTATAAGCCGATTGAGGTGATGGGTGGGCCATGATATTATTATGATTGATGATATTGATAATGATGCTGATGAATTTGAAAGTTAAGTGAAGGTGGGGTCAGATAGTATAGCAAGTTGCTCTAAAATGCTAAGAGGACCATTATAGGTCGACCATCACTACACATTTGCCAAGTCAAAATATTAATTCTTGTGAGTGATGGTGCAGTTACCGTTGAAGGTGGTGTCAATTAATGGGCCTACTATAGCACAACAGGTCTAAAGGAGCAAGAGGACCATTCTAGATATTTACCATTTATGATGAGTCAAAGTCACGTTGTGGTCACGTTGTGATAGTGCAGAAACAAGTTGAAGATGGGGAAATCAATTACCATAGTATACTGGTCTAAAGGACCACGATCACTGTGTTATAGATCGACTATAATACATGCGTGATATTTGTCATTAGAGACAATACGAAATCGATCTACATAGTGGCCAATAAGAAGTGAGCATCAACGGCTTCGTGCCCTAAAATGTAAAATGGCCTCGGTTAAGTCAAGATGCGCACAGGTGTTGTAACGCATCCTACCCGAGAGAGAAGAAAGTGCAGCCTCGCTAAACTGTCAGAAGTCAGCACCATCAACTGGCGAAGTAAAGGTCTTAGGTTTCGTGCCCTCCTAATCTTTACAATATTATATTTATTCATCTGGAGTTCTGGACATCGTCAAAACATGTATCACAACTTTATCAATATCTTGTTGGATTTCCTTTGAGTGTACACTAGGACATTCCTCGTGCAAAAGTGCATTTCTTATTCCTCTGTAACTCCGAACTGTCGAGCAGTACAGAGTTATTACCCAAAAGAATCTGTTCAATGACGAAATCCTTTTATTCCTTTAATGAGTTCCTTCACCTCTCTACTTGAGTTTTGTAACGTTCGTTTTTATAAAAAATCATTTTAGTTCTTATTATCACTTGTGTATTTTGTATTTGTAGTTAAGTACCATACATATATGTTTACTATGTACATATTCATGGGAGGGTTGTAAAGTCAATAAATAAATAAGATAGTATCAAGACCAAGACACTAATCGTGGACCTCATTTGTTTCAGAATGATGGAAGAGTTCAGCAAAGGAGCCTCCGACAGCTCCCCGTCGCACCAAAGCAACCCCCTCCCCTCCGGTTACAGTTCCTCCCTCTCCCCTTCCCCCTCCCCCTCCCTCCACCAGATGCACCACCAGCTCTACTCCCCGCGTCACCACTACGACACCGGTGACTCCTACGACCCTCCCCAGATCACCCAGATGCTCCCCAGCGTTCTACCCCAGCGGGAGGAGTGCCACTGGGTGGGCAGCCTCGTCAACTACCAACACCATCTACCGGCGGAGGCGAGCCCCAGACATCATCACGTGACCATAGCGCACACGCACCAAAGCGCCGCGGCGACACAGAAGGCGCTCAAGGAACAGAGGATCCGACGTCCGATGAACGCGTTCATGGTCTGGGCGAAGGTCGAGAGGAAGAAACTTGCTGATGAGAATCCTGATCTCCACAACGCGGACCTCAGTAAGATGCTAGGTAAGTCCATCCACTCCTTGGTGTACAGATCTTCCAATGTGTGGACCATTTACGACACCCCTGGAAACACTTTAGCAGCAGTGCTCAAGAATTGGACGCCCATTTATGTTTTATTTTAGCAGCCCTAAAAAATTTGAGAACACTTTTAGGTTTGAAACAATGCTCAAGGCTTGAAAGCCCTTTCAGGTTTCTGTAGCTCACAATGATTGGAAGTCATTTCAGGTTTAATTTAAGCAGTGCCCAAAACGCAGTGCTCAAGGCTTGTGAGTCCTTTTAGGTTTAAGCAGTTAACAATAAGATTGGAAGCACTTTTGGGCTCTATTTCAGCAGTTTTCAAAACTTTAGAGAACTTCAGGTTTGCATCAAGCCATAAAGATGTTTTATTTCTTTCGAGGGTGACTATGAATACGTCAAGACGAGTTTGTGTTTAAATAGTTAGGCCTAAATATTGGGGGGTGGGGGGGGAGAAGAATATTTTTATTTTAAGTATGCTTTTCCCTTGAAATCAATATTAATATTTAAAAATGCATGCTATTTGCCATGGAGAGATATCCCACGCTAAAAATAGAAACACAAAAACCGAAATAACCATGCAAACAGATACAATATTGCTGCTTACCAATCACTACATTTCCTTCATTGATCCGGCTTAATGTAAATGCAAATATCTTAATAATATTGACTAATTTAAGTTTTTTTTACAATAATGGCCGAAGCCAGGAGGATAGCGAGGGATATTTAGTAACATAATAAATTCTCCAAGGAACTCCTGGAAGAAGTGAAGCTCCGCTTTGAAGCTCCAAAACACAAACTAGAACATTAGAAATTCAGTTTCGAAACATAAGGCACCCTAATTTATTAGTGTTTTTCAATTACATTACGTACTGAATTTAATTAGGTCCCTTTGACTTCCTATGGAAGAGGATATATGACTAAATTAGAACGTCGGTAAAAGTATACGTACTTCATCTGCGTTGAGAAAGAAATCTCTTCAAGTACTTAACATCGGAAAACAGATTTATCCTTAATTTCACGGTTGCATTCTCACCTAACTGCCAACTTGTTTATGTATGAGAAGTTCCACTGTTTGCATATTTGAAACAAATTTGCATCAAACATCGTAGAGAAAGAGTTTCATCCAACTATTCTAGCTTTTTATTGCGTCCAGTTGGTATTAGTTTACGCCTTTGTTTGCGTGATTTTATGTTTTTTCTTGTTGGTGTTTAAATTATATACATTATGAACCATTAAAAGGGAACTGGGTGTTAACAGGTCTAAGAGGTCATTACGAAGTCACGAAATTAAGAGGCGGCCAATAAATTTTACGAAGAACGTTTCCGATGTAAAAAAAAAGGCGATTCTTTTATTTAGTGATGTATTAATAATAGAGGATAATAATTCTAAACAATTAATGGATAATTCAACAAAATAGATATATCTATTACCCTGTTCGACGAATAAGATGTTACAGTCGCTTACACACGATTTGTCTGTAAGTAAAGGTGTGACACGAATTTGTTATAATCATTAATTGCCGTATCAGTTCGTGTTGTAGAGTCATGATTATCATGCGGTCGTGGTAATACTATGTAGAATTGCGACAAATAACTAAACGTTTTGATTTCAAATCGAATCGTTATCATAGACATTTTTATACTACGAATTTGTACGCGTTATTTTGATATCAACAAAATTACTGGACATCGATTGGAAATTGTATAATATTAAACTTGAAGTGCTACATAGTGCCTAATCAATGTATGTCACTCAAAAAATTAAATCAATTTTATCAGAATTCAAGACAGAACATACATTTGAGAAATAAAGTGACAATGACGTTTCAGTATTGAAGCTCGAATCTTCGAACCCCCTAAATTCAAATTCGCAATAATAGGCTTATATTTAAACAAAAACAAATATTATGAACAGTGATTGTCTTGTCTAAAGACAAAGTTAGTGCGTATTTACTTAATTTACTTTAGTAATTTTTTAAAGACATGCTAGATTAGGGCACCATCCGTAAAATAGTTATGAAATCGTCGATTTATTATTTCTCGTCACTGCGGCTTAATACATAATAAATCGCACCTGTATCGTCCCCACTGAAATCGATTCTAATAAATGAGTGGGCAAAGAATATAAATACTCTCGTATTTATCAGGGTCCATCGCACATGCCTTGATTAATGCCCCCTTCCCCCCCCTCCACCACGCTGTGCAAACTCGTTCTAGTTTTCTCCTATTTCTTTATCACCTCCTGTTCGCTTCATTCAGATGTGTGTATTATATATAGTTAGTTAATATGGTGGCTCACTCTACACGTTGAAGCCCAATCGTTGTTATTGCATTGCATTATATATTATATGGATGAATGATAATCTGGGTAACTTTGCTCATTAAAGCTAGGATTATCATTTATTATAGTCATTATTAAAAGTTGATATTAACACATATTAATCCTCAGAAATGTCCTAAACCACTTCAAAATAAAACAAACACAATAAAAGTGACGAACGTTAAACCAGACAGTGACAGTGAACATACACTAAACGACCACTGTTAAAAATGTATTTGAAAACTATGGGCAACGTTTTGTCAGCAACATTTTGAGAGAGAATTTGCCACTTGTAGAAACTTAAATGGATATGAACTCTAAAAAAGTACAATATTTATGTACTTTGTACTACATATTTTCATCAAATTACATGTGTATAAACAACATAGGTACATAAGCAGATAAAAGACTCCTGAAAGCGGGATACATGGATTCTTAGCTCCATAAACGCTTTGAACCCCCGTCTTTACCGTATGAGCGACAACAAGCAGATTATTACAGTATAATTGATTTATTGGTATACAGCAATTTTTAAAGTTGATTTAAAATTATTAGTTGCTTTACTTAAGGAATTTACAAAAAAATCATGCAAACGATTTCGATCTATAAAATTTAGTCTTTTATTAGGTCCTGTACCTTATAGTTGTATTAACCCTACAACATGACAAGCTAGAGGTATGCATTGTATGTATCCCATACACTACAGACAGACAGACAGACAGATCTATTACATAACCGCCGAGAAAGAAATGTCTCAATTGATTGATTCCGAGTCGGACTGATAAAAGGTTTGAAGGATTGCTCTCTCTGAGAATACCTCCTCAAGACCTCTACCATACCAGACACTGACACAATGTTAAATAACTCGGGAAGATTATTCATTTCAAAGTCAAAACGTCTGATCATTTCCAATAAATTACGCGAGTATATCGATTACTGACGTAAATGTCAAATTGTCAACAATAAATTCACTTGGAACCCCGCGAGCTGGTATGAGAGAAGACTTCTGCTAGATGAACGGGAAACGAAGGCGATGTTTAATACGCGAAGCTGATTGGCCGAGGAAACAGATTCTAGAGATGAGATTGGCTCATTGAGTAGGTTCCATCTATTAGAAAATTAACCTTCAGCTCGAAACGAACATTGACAAAGTGAAGTGGGTTTAGGATGTTGTATCTCCATTGAGCATTGGCGAGGTACAGGGGACTTGACCGAGATGTATAAACGACTGACAGTTCGAAATGGAATTTCAAACTTCTGAATTAGATTTTAGAATTACATTTAAGTAATTCATATTGAAACTTTAACTATGCACCTCTCATCGCGTATAGTTTATTTTATTGTGTTATCTCCTAGGTTATCAATTCCTGCAACTATTGGCCAGAAAATAAATTACAATTTTACATTTTGTAATAATTTCGTAAAACAAAAATTCTTCCCAATTGTCAAGAATCGATTTAAATATTTCTATAATGTACATAAACATATTATTTGCATTTATGGTTTTGATTGAATTGAAGATGACATAAAGATTAGATAAATAAAATGTAAAATAGAATATGGTCTAAGCAGATAATATAAAATATTGAGACAATCAGCTATCTAATTCACGATACGTTTTGTTTAACACAAATAATATTGTAAACATATTCATGTTTTTTCCCCCCGGAATATCCAAAAAGTGTATCCATTTTTGAAACCGCTATAACTTTTTCAATTCAATGTCTATTCATCTCTACAACAATAAATATTTGTTAACATTTTAAGGCTTATTTTTCCGATAATCTGAGGAGTAAACAGCTTTTTTTTTAAGGAACAATCTGTCCTACATGTCTGAACTCTATAAAAAAATCTCAGCAAAGATTATAAATCTTTGCTCTCAGCGTGCTACAGTTATGGGGGGGGGGGGGAATGCGTCACCAACTCCAACCTGCCTAATCAAGGTTAACGTCACCATACAACACACACATCACGTAACACATCACATCCACAACAAGTAATAACAACAACTGCCATAGCTGATGCGAACGATGATAGTTTTTTTTGTCTCAAACCACACATTAGTTTTAAACTTTGAAAGTAGGGCCTAGATTTTTTCTCTAGATAATTATTCATCGGCTGATAATTCGTTTCCTGAACGCAATGACTTGCAATATGGCGTACCAGCCCAGCCCACACGAGCGCTGTGTTCAACTCGTGGCTATGTAGAGGAGTTGCCAACCTTACCCTGCCTGTGCAGAGGGCGGTCGTCTTCTTGGAACCATTTAGCGTTCTGCGTCTTAGTTTAGAAAATAAACGTACACATTTAAATACATTTTAATATTTGTAACGTATAAATGTTTAAATAAACTAGGCTTGAGTGTCCATTTGGATATTGTACTTTGAATCAATATTATTATAAAAATCTCTAAAATGTTCGCACGGCTTCTTTCAAAAAGTTTTTCAGATTTTTTTATATTTGCTACAAAATATGAGTTAAAACGAAGAATTTGAGAATGTATTTGTCGTAACTTATGCAACAGATAGTTACAAATTGTATGACACTTATTTGAAGTCTTGTTTCTGGTTATAAAAATCCTTCTTCGATATCGGTTGATGATAATAAATGCGAACTAGTAAAGTGAATTGGCTGGGTATGGCGCTCCAGAATATAATAATTGCAAAATTACAAAATAAAAGTAGAAACATATGACGAGGTAAACATGAATTTTTGAAAACGCTACAGCTAATATAAGGATTTGCTTTACCTAACTTATGATTAGTGTAATTTGTTCCACCTATTTTTTCGTAACATTTCAACTCGATTGAATTCAAAACAAAATAATACTCATTCATTATTATGGCAAGAAAGTCGCATAGATTTTTTTTTAAAGTTTTGGAAGCAAGTGAGTGCCATTTTTGGATGAGCGTAGCGAGCGTAGCGAGCGAAGCGAAGATTCCATTTCACTACACTGGAGAAAAAAATCCGGAATGTTTTTTTTTTTTTTTTTTTTTTTTTGTGTGTGTTTGTTAACACGATTCCGGCTAAACCGATACTCCGATTGCGATGAAATTTTATGGAGACCTTCGAAATCTCTGAACTTAGAACTGCCACGTTTTTGAGCGCAATCGAGAAATTATTTCTCAATAAAACCGCAATTTTACGATTTTTTTCGAATTTTTAAAAAATTCTTCGACGTATAACACCTACATGCTTTATCCGATTGTAATGATTTTTTTACCTTAATTTTATGAATTAAAATATTCTTGTGAAATTTGAGCGCAATCTAAAAATTATTTCTTATGAAAATCAAAATTTTACGGGTTTTTTCTTTTCTAAAACAATTCTTTGACTTATAACACCTACATGCTTTTATCTTATTGTAATGATTTTTTCACAGAACCTTAATTTCATGAATTAATATATTCGTGTTAAATTTGAGCGCAATCGAATAATTATTTCTTATACAAATTGCAATTTTACGATTTTTTTCTTTTTAAAAAATTACGATTAATTAAAAAAATTAAGTTAATTTTTTATTTTGTTTTATTTAATAATAAAAATTAAGTTAATTTTTTATTTAATTTAATTTAATTTAAAAAATCTTCGATTAAGTAATGATTTTTTCACAGAACAACAGAAAATCCGCGTAACTCATGGCATCTCAATGCACCATATACGCTCATCCAACAACGCGGCGGGACTTAAGCGTTTCCCTAGTATTTTATTTTTTATCTTTATTGTTAATATGCATTCTATCATCACTTGGAAAATAAACTTAATTATTTCATACTTTGAAAGTAAAAATTTAAATTTAATTGATTTAAAATATACCTACTTTGTACTGATTGGTTAGCTGGATCCCTGTGGTCATTCAATCCCTATTGACCAGCAGCTGATAAATAACATTTTTTTTTATTGTTCATATAGAAATTGCAGTTTATCCGAGGTTTAATAAATGGAATGCAACTTAAAACTCGATATAATTCATACCAAGACTGTTCCACTTGACCTAACTTCTCACAGCAACGCGATTTTAACACCAACAAATTCCTAAAGACAATGGGCGACAAGATGTAAACATAGAAACATCAAGTGTTGTTTTTCCACACGCGCACTTACAAATAAATCTATGCTTTGCTGACATCCTCGTAATGGACGTCATGCTTGCGTAACTAAACCGCCGCCATCTTGGTATTGCCTCATTAGCCGTTCAACTTTCTTTCAGGGTATGGGTGTATGAATAATCAGGAGTGATTAATATTAAGACGTGTTTTGCTAGAGTGGTGTGCAGATGCTTGCTTTAATGTAGGTGAACTAGGCCTACCTGTGGACTGTAGAGGAATTAAATGGGTACTTTGGATAACCTTTATAGAGTTCTCAAACTAATTCTTTGGAGAACATTTTTTTTGAGAACCTTTAGAGAAATGAAATGGTTCTGGAGAGCCTTTAGAGATCTCATACTAATTCTTTGGAGAACCATGTTTTTTTTTTAGAACCTTTGGATAAATTAAATGGTTCTGGAGAACAAATGAGTCTCTTGGAGAATGAATGTGGAAATTTATCAATTCACAATCGGTTTGTATATTTTTTAAGGTAAAGCCAACACAAACATGTGTTATGTTTCTAACAAAATTAATAAACATGAAATTTAAGGTGTATATTTGGCGCATTTTTGTATATTTTAAAGGTTAACCGAACAAAACCAGTTGTGTTATTAATTTCCTCCAAAAAACAAACAATGCTTATTGTAGTTTAAAGTTTGCATATTTAGTGTGACAAAAATGTTAAATGCCATTACCCCTAAGTCACAGAGTGACAAAGTACAGGTACATATTTATTCTTCAATTAACTTGATTCTGCTGCAGCCAAGGCTACATACAATGTGTTGTACGTAGCCTCTCTGGTAGCTACCTCCAAATTAAACCAGCTTGCTAGAAAAATAATTTATTTCTTGTTGATTGCAATAACTGTTATTAATATGTGATACAATAAATGTCTCAATAACCATTAATACCCTAGTTACATATATATTTTTAAGTAATTTTTAAAAAACTACAATGTTATTAATCCATTACATACAGTAAATATCGTAAATCGGGATATTATTTTAATCATCCCTTAAACTCCATTTTTAATTTATTTGGGCAAAGATTCTCAAATACACGGTTTCGACCAATCTACAACAAATTTCATAATATATTTTTTGTCAATTTTCTCTTGACTGACTTGTATAACATTTTGTTGTTATAACCCCTCTTTTATAAATATTCAAATACATGCTACAAGTTATCTATAATTTTTTCCCCCCAAGTAAGTTATCCCAAATACAAAAGTTAAAAATAAATACATTTTGTAACCACACTTGATTGAACAGTACATGTAAGAAACGTCCGCTGAGTCTTCACTCACACTGAAGCCATGCAACACATCTATTAAAGCAGAGGCGTGTGACTGTTGTATGTAGTCTAGGCGGGTCTAGGCTGTGCACAGCGTGACGCGTCGCACCCTCTTGTCAATCATGACGTCACGTGTCACGACCTCTCACAGCACGTGACACACGTGCCACTCGATATTCAATATATCGGATCACGCATAATTATACCAACACAATGCATTTAATATAACGGGCATGATAAAAACTATGACGATAACACTTCAGATGCGTGTATTTAGCATTTTAAATTTTCATTAATTTAAAGCTTTAATTTTTACTTTTTCGGCAATAATAAAAACAATGATGCGTGTATTCAGCATTTTAAATTTAAATTTCAAAGTGCTTTCATTTTTATACTTTATTTACCATTTTGTTGCATATTATGATTAACCGGTTGACCCACTTTTAAAAACTTCAGTATAATTTTCTTTTATAATTAGATTACAAAGGTTAATTTAAATGTACGAAATTGAAATTTGTGTGTAATATGCAAGCATATCACGTTAAATAAAAATAGAAATTGGAATGAATAAATCGAAATCCAAGACAAAAATTAACACGGTCGTGATCGTTCCGCTGTTGCTTCGTTTGTGGAACACCAATTTTAGTAGTTATATCTCACTCTTGGCTGCCACCCCCCCCCCCCCCCAACTCCCCCCCCCCCCCAAAATATATTCCTGTGTATGCCACTGATTTATATAATGAATTTTACTTAATGTCCTTTATTAATCAGTTTTTGTTGCTTATTAATTTAATAGAATATAGGATAAATACAGAACTATGTACCTGTACGTGAATAGTAACGATCGCAACAAAGAAACTACGGTGCTGCGTGCACCGTCGCCCTTATGAGTATGATGTTGCTTGTTAGTTGTTGCTTCCATGAAAACACTTGCTCATTCACAGCGCGTAGATACTTATAATACTTTTGACTCATTTTACAACTCTTTTTATTCAACGCGCGTATTCTTCCCCTTCTCTGACTTCCGTTGCTGGGCATGTCATCTCCGGCCGTGGCCTGTGGAGCGAACCATCACCGGCCAGGTACAAGCAAACCACAACCATCGTCGGCCAGTTGCAAGTAAACCTAGAGGCATCACCGGCCAGGTACAAGCAAACCTTCAACCATCGTCGGCCAGTTGCAAGTAAACCTAGAGGCATCACCGGCCAGGTACAAGCAAACCTTCAACCATCGTCGGCCAGTTGCAAGTAAACCCACTTCACATCTTCACTGATCAGTACAGCAAGCTCACACATCACATGGCTGTTACTTTGTTTAGGTTCATTAGTTAATGGTTGTGCTCGTTATCGTTCACGGTTCGTCAAAAGTCAAAATTCCACTCCCCTGCAGGAGATTTAGGAGACCTTGGTCATAGAAGAGATGGCAGTTCGAAGACCTCCCCCTGCAGGGATGACATTCTAAGTCCTCCCCGAAGGCGACGACAACGACGATGCAAACGATGCCAATGACGACCACCAACATTAGAAACCCCCAACTCTTCCTATATGCCTATGACTAGAATGTCCAGCACGGGACTGTTCTCCCCTGAACGCGGCAAATTCAGACTAGACCACTGACACGCTACTAATTATTATTTTTTTTACTAACATTTTTGTATCATTGTTGTCATTTTGGTTTTTGGGTATATTCTGTATCTCTAGCAAAATGGGTCCCACAACTCTTGTCCTCCTACAGGCACAGATAACAGAATACACTACGAGTGTACTCTATTATCTGTGCTACAGGTCTCGAAATGTCTTTTATTGATGTCTTTGCAATTCTTATTGTTGTTATGTAGTACATTGAGCTACTTTGGGCTTAGATGGATTGATTGATTGATTGGCGTCTTTATTAATGGCGGATTAAGGCCTGTTAGGCCTCCTCTTCCATCCAACCACTTTATCAATACAACACATAATGCCATTATAGAATTGCAGAAAAAACAGTAAAAATATTAAAATACTATGATAATCACACAAGTTAAAACAATATACTCGCATTGTGATGTAGTTATATTGTAGTCCATTGGGCACCTCTATGCCTGGGGGCTCGCACTGTTGTTATTGTTGTTGTTCGTTGATCATCTCTAGGCCTCTGGGGCCTCGCACTATTGTTGTTGTTGTTGTTGCTGACATTGTCTCGCAGGCGCGCCCGCCATTGCATTGTTCTCTCTGTGGCCTACGCTCGTCGTCTGGGCACGCTTACACCGTTACCCGCCTCACGTGGCCCAAGACAATAGATCCAACAAAAGCCAACGCGTTTTTTTTACCAACCAACGAACGTACTTCCAAATACAACATAACATTTTATTAATAAAGATCTCTTCTCTTGGTTTCATGAATGGCCGTTTTCATTCACACACACAAGACAATGGACTACCGTTTTACCGGACGCTTGCCTCTCCTGGTCCCTCTGCAGGTGTATGCTTAGCGCACAATGCGTGCAATGATTGACTAGACACCAATCAATCGCCCACAAAACCATTTGTAATTTAGTCATCAACTTGACTGTTAGTACTTGTAAATTTTGTCGACACGACCCTTTGTAATTTAGCAATCGACTTGACAGTCAGTACTCGGACAATTGTCGACACGACCCTTTGTAATTTAGCAATCGACTTGACAGTCAGTACTCGGACAATTGTCGACACGACCCTTTGTAATTTAGCAATCGACTTGACAGTCAGTACTCGGACAATTGTTGACGCGCCCCTTTGTAATTTAGCTAGCCTAAGACTCAACTCTCCGTACTTAATCCAATCATCGACAACATGCGTTCAGCGTTCATGACTCCAAAATCTATGCTAGACTCATACTTAAGCCAATAATCAACTGCCAGAATATATTATTTTGTGACAATCGACTTAGCTCTGTACTCACCGTAATAAACCAAGTGAAATATTGATCGATCGATAAATATAAGTTATTCTTCGTACTTATGCCATTCATTGTCTATATATTATCTAATAAGCCAATAATAGCCAATAATTGCCTTAATGAGTCATGACTCAATCATCTAAGCTGGAATCTCCATATTAAGCCAATAATCGGAGGGTAAACACTTTTTTGTGACTGAATTGTCTTAATTTAAGTCACTTAGTTAGTTAGTTATTAGGGTTTAAGGGCACACAACACTAAGGTTATCAGTGCCCGTTTAAGTCACTTACAATTGATTATTTTTTTTACCAAACCAAGCAAAACATTAAAATCATTAGCATTACTTTTGGATCCTACTAATAGAAGTCTATAGTCGATTATTCAAACGTATGTTCATCTACTAGATAGTCTGTAATGAAGCCAGACATTGCGCGCGTGGAGCGAAGCGAATCAGCGACTGTGAGTCTGTGTTTTCGCAAGTCAATGATGAACCGAGAAGAGCTCGCTGGGAACGAGACCGTGTGAATTGGAGCTGTTTCATATGGGCGCAATCTTTGTCAACATAGCATGTCTTCAAAAAATACATTTGGCTTAAAAATACTGTTACAGAACTTAACAATCTCACATGCTCTTCTTTTTTATTGCTAATTTGGAAATTTCTTTTAGCAGTGCTTAATTGCTTAAAGGGGCTATTACCCCAAAAATTTATTTTTTACCACTTAATCTAATACTACGGTTTAATGACCTTTAAAAAAATATTGTAACTGATTTTACACGATTTATTCAACTGTTTGATCCAGAAATTTGCGAAAGTTGGCGATTTAGTAAATTTCTGGAATTGGCTTTAACCTGTTTCTTTTTTATCCACATAGATACTAGAGCATCGAACCAATCTAAAATGGCCCTTTATAACATAGTGTCTTAAAACTGTGCACACATACACTCTCAAACACCCAAAAAATGCATTCCAAAATTACACCCCTTCTTGGTAATCAGCATATTTAGACCAAATTACTTGCCCAAATTACAAAGTAAAATATAGAGGATTTACAAAAAAGGCTGCTCAGTTCGCCAATAATGGCCGATATTTTTTTGGTCATCCAAGGTCACGGGGCATAAAATCGTCCCCATGTTTTTTCTTATGGGAGATTTTTGCCGATGGGACTCGAAAAATACCAAGTTTGTCAATTTTTTGGGGGGTTCTGGTAGACCCAATAATTTTTCTGTTGATTTCTAATTTTATAACTAGTTAGCCTTAATGAAATATATGTTTTGAGTTTAGCGGGTGAATCCCCCTTTAAAACGAGCTGAACAACACATTCCAAAATAAACAACTCACAGGTATCCATAAATGTAGTAATACATTTGATTACAACAAAGACATTAATATCAACAACACAATGCCATTTCATATAGCTGTAATGAGTAATTTTCTCTTTTCGTCTATCTATACTATCTTAGGCTGAATTCTATATCCTTCTATAGTAATGTTCCTCTCAATAATTCACACTTAAGTTATTTGTTGTTTGCAAATTGTGTTTTTTTTACGTAGGTCTACTCAGTTTTAACCTAGAAGGAATCCAACAAATCTTAATGTAATAAAACCCTGACATAAAACACAATATTTCGTTTGCTCCAGTTGCGTTCTTAGTTAGAAATAGTTGAGATTGGCTCTTTAGTCAGTAAAAACTAATTGAGGGTATATTCGAACGACTATTTATGACCTGGTTAGGCGTCAGGACTCTATAAGGCTGACAATACTTTATCCCACTTAGAGATGCACCCAGTTGGAGACTACATTGCTCCCGATTTGAGATGCAAGACAATGTATTTTTAACTTTAGCTTTTGAGTAAGACAATGCCTTAATATTGATATTTTATGTTTATTTCCTTGGAGTGTATTTTCTCAATTCTTGCATTTTAAGTTGGGAGAAAAGTAGAATATTTTAACAATGTTGGGTGTGGGTGTACTCGAATTTGGGATCTAAACAATTAATTTAAAAGATTGTGTATGGGTGCCTAGTCCCTTTGACTGTCGGGGTCACCAAAATCATTCCTTATCTTCCTTGTTAAAGGGCAATATCAAGAATAAACGCATGCCAATCTGGGGTTCATGTTCGGATACGCACAGACGGATAGATGGAAAGAAATGTGAAGCTAGTTGAGAAGTTTCGCCTAGTTTCATTTGAAGACGAATTCTCACTTAAGAGGACCAGCCAAAATTTTGTTGTAATTAATGTGCAAGTGTCGAATCATGGATTTGCCATGATCGAATGACATTCTAAATTGTTTGGTTTCTTTGAAAAATATAAATGAGTGTGATTATTACATATAAAATTATATAGTGTATAAAGGTAGCCTACTGGTAGTCAATACCCGAATTTCACCACTGGGTGAAATAGCTAGAACCTCTCAAATGAATACCGTGGTGTCAATATAATTAATACATCTGTTACTGACATCTTTGAAGGCAAATAATATCATTGATCGTGCGGAATGTCCACCATAAAGTGAAGGTACAATACCGACATAAAACTATGTGTGGAATGTACTCTCGTGCAATGCCAAATACTCCGGGCATCGTGACAAACCATCCGGTATGATGAACCACTTAAGCCTGTGATGGTTTATAGGCACGACGTTTTACACGATATTGACTTGGCAAACTTAACAAAGGAATGACATAAGAAATTAACTAGATCCGCCGGCCAAACACACTTTGCTATAACGAGCAAATAGGTATTTATATAACATCGTTATGTCGTGTCGTGTCGTGGTGTTGTGTTAGAAAGGGTTGGCTGACTTTGGGGTATGCTGACAAGAGCTGGACCTCGTGTGGGGCAGGAGGGTCTTTTCCTTAAGTGCCTCGTTTAATCCGAGAAGAACAATATATTTAATACTGTCTCACAAATAGTGACATTAAGTTATATTTACATTTAATTAACATTAATTTAAAAAAAAATAGTTTGGCTGTGAAAGTGATTTTGCAAATATAAATGTTTGTGATTTTTTAGACTAATGTATTTTTGGTTCTATTTTTAGTAATGTCGTGGGAAAACTACCTGTGGACAATTAGATCCCCTCTTCTGGTATCTAACTATAGGTATTTTTTTAGTTAGGCAAATGAATGTCCGAGAGGTGTCTATAAGAGGACACAATGCCAGCATTCGCCAAAACGACTAAAACAAAAATCGTGAAATATTTTTAGTCGGGATTGCTGGTGGCGAGGATTCGTACCCATGACCATAGGAAATTTGATGCTCAAAGGAAACGCTTGAACCACCACTGTCGGGTTTGTTTTGAGGTCTGCTATTACACCCTAACTCTCGGACTTTTGTATTGGAACTTTTGATAGTTAAAAAAAGAGTTGTGTGGCTATGTCGCAATGGAAAATGATTAACTTTCTATGCGTCAAAGATTAAACCAAATACTGTAATCTTACGAATCGAAAGCTTTCACAATGTTTTTATAGAATACATTTAGAATATAAATGTAGAAGAGTTACTGTCACAATCTCATAAATAAATTAGCAATTAATATAATTTAAAAAAATCTTGTGAATGCATGATCTACATATAAGTATTTACATATAAATATTAACATAAATAACATAATGTGTCACAACACTTCATGTGAAAGCACACCCATATTTTTTAATGTCGAAGTCCAAAATTGATTTCCTTGCGATACAAAGTATCTATAAAACACACAATTGTGTCAACTGCCAAATATTTGTACACTTCTAAATTGATCAGAACATTAATGTTCAGTTCTTTTTTTAAGTTTATATTTTATTTCACCTTCTTATATAATTTATAATATGTCTTTACACCCCACAGTTAAGCCATTTTCAGGCTTTGTGAGTTTTTTGATTCTATATAATTTTGTTAGGTTTATTTTTGTAACATTATTATTTTTTGTTCAATTTGCTATGTTGTATGTATTATGTATGTATCATGACAAATTTGTGAATAAACTAAAAAAAACATTTCAAGATGGCGGCGGAGGTAGAAAGAGAATAAATTAAACATAGAAAATAGGTAGAACGAAAATAATGAAGTTTAAATCCAATATGGCTGACTCCACGTGGCGCAAGATGTTCATGTTTGCGTGCGACATAGAAGACACAAATTATGAATTCAAGGAAAAATAGGTTCATACGTAGGTTGCAGGTGTGTGTATATGTTATACACAGGAAACATAACATCAGCTAATTACCATTAAAATGTGCCATATAAGCCAAGCAAGAGCTTTAAAACATACCTACTTTCAAGTCCGCTTGTACATACATCTGATTTATTTACCTCTACCTGTTTTAAATCCCCGACTTTCGCACGTTTTTCCATCTCCCATTGTTGGTGGTGCGGTGTGTTGTCAGCGCTAGGTTCGCACGGTTGCCGTTAGGCAGCAGTAATTACACCTTGGGATTCTGATGAACGAAGATAAATACAGGGGTAATTAGAAATGCTAATACTTACCGTCATTAAGACGTAAAAAATGTAAAAATATACGCAGATAGCCTCTAGGTGGACATGGAACTGGATGAAGGAAAGAAATGTTTTTCCCAGGGTATGGAAGTCGGTGAGTTCATCATACGTTATTTCCTATTTGTTTCCATTAGTAGTGGTTCCATTTCTTGGGTTGGTAACAAGACATAAAAATATGTACTATTGGTTTACATTCATTTTGGTTTAAGTTGGTACCAATACCATTACTTGAGTTGGTAACAATTGACTCGTATATACTATTGGTTAACATTCATTTATTAACTTGTCTTGGTAACTTGTCTTATTTACTGTGGGTATACACAATATACATAAGCTTTGCGTAGCTTAGCTTATATTATGTCATTGGGTATACATTAGAGTTGTGTAGTGGTACCATTACTTGAGTTGGTAACAAGGCATTCACTATTGGTTGACATTAATTTTTGTTTTAGTTGGTAGGCTACTGTTACCTGTGTTTGTAACCATGCACTTATTTATATTGGTAAACCTTGGATTTGTGTATAGTGGTACGTACATTATGACTTAAGATTTCTACAAAATTTATGTACTATTGGTTTCATGATATTCGTTTTAAGTTAGTATCTTTATTTGTGTTAGTAACAATACTTGTGATATTGGTTTAGATTATATTTGTTTTAAGTTGGTACCATTACCTTGTGCTGTTGCTGACTTAAGATTTGTGTTGTTGCTAACAAGACTTACTATTGGTGTATTTGCTATTTGTTTCAATTTCGTATCATTGATTGTGTTAATTATGCCACTCTTTATTACGATTGGTTTACTTCAGATCTGTTTTCAATTGTTACCAATACTTTCGTGTTGGTAACTGGTCCTATATGTTTAACTTGTCTGCGGTTCGTGTTGAAATGGTTACCAATCAACAACCAAAGAAACCAATTACTTATTGATGGGGATAAGTTTTGTTTTCTATTTCTCTCAATATCTTTGACTTTGTCTTCCACTACTAAAGTTCATGTGTAGGTTTCACCAATAGACAATTTGCCATTTGCTTCATTGATGTTGAAAGAAGATGATTAGTAACTAATACTAATAGTTCAAATACGTATTAAAGTGGATATCATTACGTTATTATCGCTAGTTTATATTTACAAGCTATATGCTTTGTAAAGCGTATCACTTGCCGTCATCTATCGGCAGATGACTAGCGAGTATGTCAATGTTATTATCTGTCCATGATTTATAGCCCATAACGTGGACTCTGCGGTCAACCGCTGACCACAGTCGTAAGCAATGGAACATAACGAGAACTGCGGTTTAAGCTTTTGGCGGGAAATCAACATTTATGACGTAGTTGAGCGAGATTTTATTTGAAACTTATGCAACTCACAGCAATAACAACAAATTACACTCTTACTGATATAGTTTGAATTAGTATTATGAAATGTACTTGATTCATCGTTATGACACTAACTATTGTAATATTATGTAATTCCGATAATCGGTATCAATATTATTCGGCTAATATTTGGTAACACGCACTTACTTGGAAACACAATGATATGCGTATGTTTGGTAATTCTTGAACACCTTACACAAGTCAACAGTATGAAATTCACAACGTAAACGTACGACAAGTGTTTTCCAATGTGTGTTGCTTCCAGGTATAAAACTGGAAACTCACTGGGAAATCCGTTACGTTAATTAATAGATAACTTGCACATAAATAATAGATGCAATCTATCTGTAGGATCGCATCTTAGAAATGTGTCGTTCTATTCCAAGGATAGTTGCCGGATCTTCACTTTTATCATCTTTTCATCTTCACTCTTCTTATACGTGTAAATTATATCTATAGCTACGATAGATTTTTTGCAATTTTTTTTTGATATTATTACTATGGTCATCATTATTTTTATTTTACATTATTTGTATGCTACATTGTGTTTACAACTCATCTGCATTCTAAAGATATCAGTATTTATTAACTAACTTTTATTAATGGTGGAGGTGCCGGGTCCACGAACATTTAATCTTTCTTGAGACCAGCCCACCCCCCTTACCCCCAGGGTCACCAAAAACATTCTCTATCATCCTTGTTGAAGGGTGATGCCAACAAAAAACATGTCAATCGGACGTCGTGTACGGTTTTTCTCATGAAACGTGACACACAAAGTTAACGAACGGACAGAAAAGTGACGCATATAGAGAATCCATGCTTCCTAAAATGTGCATCACACATTTGATGAGCTAGATGAACTAATTGCTAGTTACCTCTTGATAAAGCGGCAAGATAAAAACTCGTTGTTTGGCGCGTAGATCAACACTGCGTCTCACACCGCCGCGTGGAGCGTCCAACTCTGGTGCGACCTGCGACGCCGAGAACTCGAGTCTAGTCAACGAACAAGTTTTTCTGCCGCATGAGCTGGGACGTTATGGCGTTGGTCTAGCTCCGTCGTGGAATTACAAGCATTGCTGGTTGTGGTGGTTATTCTTACTTTAGCACACACAAGCCTCACTCACTTGTAGTACAATATTCAATAAATTACCACCCTAATTAAATACTCAATTCACTTGCACTCTTAAATATAAATTGAAATCCCTTCTCCTATAAGTAAAGCTTATATTACTTATACCATCAAACGAGCGTTTGTTATGTTTATACAATTTTTAATTTGTATTCGTTGAGGTTTTTGTTTATTTATTTATTTATTTATTTATTTAACGTCTATCCTATTCAGTTATAAAAACTGATTTACAAAGGAGGACAACTAAATAAATCTAATTACATAGATGCAGACACAACAATGAACTTTGAAATAGTAATATTACAACAATGTTGTTTGTTTGTCCATCTCCACCTATCCAGAATGTGAACGTAGGGCTTAGTGTGTTCAGTTTATGTTAGGTCGAAGGGCTCAGTGTTTTGATAAATTGTATTTAAATGATTTGATGATTCTTGTTGCTTAACGTCTCTATTTATGCACAAAGGCCATTCGAGACGATAAGTGGTGATAGGTGACGTTGAAGAACAATAAAAAAGAACATGACTCATACGGGATTCAAACCCACGTCCTTGTAGAGCCATACGCTTTGGACCAGCGCCCTAATCGTATGTGCCACTGCGGACGGCAAAATTTTATTAAAAACGTAAAGTTAACGCCATAATTAACGAGTACGTATATGCAGGAAAATATTTCCATTTCGGACGTATGAGTCTACTACCTTGACAATTTGGATATGAGAATAATGTAGAACCTGGAGAGTAGGCCTACAATGTTTTGAGAGAAACAGGGGTATAGGCAAGTGCCTAAAATGGAGAGCAAAGCTACTTTATCAACAGATGGTTGAAGACCATACATAAATAAAACATAATCAAACGTTGATCTGTTGGTGGCGGCGCCGGGTTTTAAAAATCCCATTTTTGAGTGAGGACAACTCTGCCCCCTGCCCCCCAGAATCACCAAAATCATTCTGTACGATACTTGTTGAAGTGAAATGCTTGCTCTCATCGGAGGTCATGTTCGGTTTTGATCGTGAGACGTGACACACGTACAGACGGACGGACAGACAGAAAAGTGATGCATATAGGCGAGCTTTTCTCACTAATATCGAAGGCCTCGAATGATTTGATATTTTATGCATGATGTTTTAACCACATTTCGTAATTAAAGGCTCAGTTTTTAAAGTTTTTAAAATATAAAAATACTCCTATTTGAGAGGTTTTATTCGATCCAACATACGTCCTTACATGTTTTCCTATCTTTCAGTTAACACACTGATTTCGGACACTCAAAAAACAAATATGAGATGACCGCTATAGAGATACAAAGATAATAATTGTACTTTTTAGCTTCACTATTATTGGAACCGGTTGTTGAATATTCAAAACATTAATTGGGTCTATCTGCTATCTAGACCCAAGGGGTACAACAAAAACATCATGAATAATTGAAGACTGACACATAGACAACAAAACAATAGAGCTGATTGCGATGGTGTCATGTGTCACTATATGTGAGGTGGTTGTGATATTCACAAGGGGTACTCTTTCCTAGCCCAGGCAAAAAACATTGTATGAAGGACATGATAACAAATAGTAAGGGGTTGTGTGACATTGTGACAATAGTTGGTAGGATAAGGAATACCCAAGGGTTGGTTAACAAGAGTCAATCCTAATATTTGCCTTAGTCATTGAAGAAAACCTTGGACAAACTTTCAGACTAGATTACTAGTGACAAAATCGAACGGATTCGTCCTTGCAAATGAAAAAAGTAAATTTTTGCCGTGGATTTTAAACCTATAAAGGATATAGGGTAACTATAGATATGTTGCGGATAAGACAATTGTGAAGGGATGTCCGTGGGCTGTTTTAAAGGGACTCATTGCACTAGCATTAACGACTGAGGAAAACTTCGGTAAAAACTTGTCAGAATTGCTGGTCACGACGGGATTCGAACCCGGGACCTCCCGAATCAGAGTCAAACGCTTAGCGTTCGAGCCAACACTGTCGGTTTGCCCATGAAGTATGTCTATTGTAGGATCTTCGACACATATTTAGGACATGTCTGCAGCTAAAGGGCCCAATGTTCCGATGTGGGTCGGACCTATGAATCTACTATAGTTCGACACACATATTTAGGACGTGGCTGCAACTAAAGGGCCCAATGTTCCGATGTGGGTCGGACCTATGAATCTACTATAGTTCGACACACATATTTAGGACGTGGCTGCAGCTAAAGGGCCCAATGTTCCGATGTGGGTCGGACCTATGAATCTACTATAGTTCGACACACATATTTAGGACATGGCTGCAGCTAAAGGGCTCAATGTTCCTATGTGGGTCGGACCTATGAATCTACTATAGTTCGACACACATATTTAGGACGTGGCTGCAGCTAAAGGGCCCAATGTTCCTATGTGGGTCGGACCTATGAATCTACTATAGTTCGACACACATATTTAGGACGTGGCTGCAACTAAAGGGCCCAATGTTTCTATGTGGGTCGGACCTATGAATCTACTATAGTTCGACACACATATTTAGGACATGGCTGCAGCTAAAGGGCCCAATGTTTCTATGTGGGTCGGACCTATGAATCTACTATAGTTCGACACACATATTTAGGACATGGCTGCAGCTAAAGGGCCCAATGTTCCTATGTAAGTCGGACCTCCCAGCCTCGTCGCCGATGACTCGGCACGATGTATATCTCACTTATTACTTTCATAACACTGACAGGCTGTCTCGGTTTAATCCGCCGCGTGGCCTAACCCATAATACCTGCACTTAGTTAGCGGCCTATACGCTATCTCAGGGTAGAAGTTCAACGGTAGCGGGAAAGAAGGGCCTGACTTGAGGCAGTTTGCATAAACTTCACAATCTTATCGAGATATTTAGTGATACACACTTCTAAAATCTAAAACTAAGAAATTAATCTCTTCTACCAATAAGTGAAATAATTTCATTTTTGATGGTTTCGCAGCTCTAAATAATACCATTTAAACTATCAGATCGGTAAAGAATGGATGCGGTGAAATGTTCCAATGTGACAAATTTGATGGTGCAAGTGAAATTATCGTGAAACTAATGTGTTGAAATGGTTTAAGAAATTTATTTTTGCTTTCTGTTTGGCATTGTTTGTATATTTACATTTTTTATTTATTTGTATCTATTTATCTATTATTGCCAACTATTAAATATTGTAGAGAACTCTTGTTTTTGCGTTGTCATTTCACACTGGTCACACATCTAACATATATTATTTTCCAAAATATTGGCAAAAGAGAAATATTCATCTTCGGGCTCAAAATTAGAGAGCGTTTGTGTTTTATTGTATTCCAAATCCTGGTCATGATGTGTTATCGACTGTGCTGCCATCTTTCGGCCACGGCATTCCTAACTGACACAATGTATATTTTAGCACTGCAGAGTCGGATGTTTGTCGCGCCAAATCCTCCAAACATGGCACTAGGAGAAAACTCCAACAGACTGCGCAACTCGCGACTATGTAGTTAGGGTGTCTACACTTCAAGTACAACTACAAGCAGAGTGGCGTACATGCTATAAGCCTCAAAGGACTAGCCGACTAAGAATTGTGTTATGTCTGCTAGAAGGTGTTATGCCCCATTGTTTGATTCCTACAAAAAGTTCAGAGTCTAGTCAAAATAATTATCTTGAACTTGTTTCGTGGTTCAAGACGTGAATATTTAACTAAATTTACACTTAAAAATAGTGAGATTTAAATAAATTATGTTGTGCTCCATTCATACCAAGGTTTTAGATACATACTTGCTAAACCCTTGATTCGCTTGTTTCTTCTGGTCAAATTTCTGGTAAAGCAGCAATAAACGTTGAGGATGTATGATAGAGTTGAAGGGGAATGAGGTGAATAGGACATAAAAGCCAAAAGATTTATAAATTACATACATTTGTTATGTTTTCGAACCAATAACCATCTTAATTTTAGTGCATGATGAATTTCGTTTCTTACATTGAACCCTTTCTGTTGGGTGTATCATACCAAATAAGTGATATAAAATTTGTCTGATGAACGAATAAATGGTGCATTAGCTGGTCATCAAATTACATTCCCAAATTGGGGGTGTGCTCAATACCCTCGTAGTGTAAGTGGTGTGTGGATCGTTGTAAAAAAAAAAAACATTGTAGATTGATTTTGAATATGGAATTTTCATCATTTTTCACTGGTTACTGGAGTATTGAAGTCACAACGAAATTCCCAAGCGTTTCCACCAATATCAAGCCCAATGCCCAACGGTTTTGTAAACATACCAAGATGGCCGCCGAGCGCATCCCCGTCTACACTCTAGTCACGTGTTCTGTGTTCCGTACGTGGGCAGGGAACCCCCCGGCCCCCCAACCGTCACTAGTCATCTGCATATCAATGCAAGACCCTCCAGACACGTTGATTCGATTGCCAATATCGATTCTCAAAAACTTTAAGTCCCTCGTGGCAAACCTTGAATCCTATAGCTTTCTCATGCACTAGAGTTTTTGTCAGTCAGTACGCCACGCACTACACTTTCTCTGTGGGCATGACGACACCGCTACATGGACCGGCGCACGCACGCACGCACGCGCACTCACGTCTCACGCACGTGCGTGGTTAACCGCCCATTGTCTTGGGAGGTGTTGACTCATGCACCCACTCCACTGCAGCACACTCCATCAAACATTGAGACGATACTGACGAACACTCCACACAATTATGTATTATATACCGTAAAACTAAATTTTCAATTCAATTCAATTCAATTCCATTTCGATTTTATTTCCATTTTATCATAATGTATACATATACCAAAATATCCACTGCCTAGTTATGGGTTTAAGGCACAAAACAGTCGAGTTATCAGTGCACAGATGGATAGATATTACAAGTAGCCCCTCTGTAAATAGTTCCAAAGAGCTACTATCATTTCCTTGGTAAGTAGCCCACTCTCCCCCTCCCCCCTTTCTTTCGCTATTTGTCCATGTATACAAATGTTCATTGTTGTGGAATTTACCATAATCGTCTACGGTATCACTCTATAGCGCTAGTATACCCCAAAACGTCCTGTTGTGTTCACCTTTTTGTATCTACTTTTGGTAAATCGAAGAATTATTTATTTTAAATGCTGGTTTACTGATCTTTTTAAGTGT
Source organism: Sweltsa coloradensis (assembly GCA_024449915.1). Lineage (NCBI taxonomy): Eukaryota > Metazoa > Arthropoda > Insecta > Plecoptera > Chloroperlidae > Sweltsa > Sweltsa coloradensis. The sequence continues at coordinate 322,730 of JAMZAV010000181.1, forward strand.
AATGGCGTAGTTGTCATTTAATGAATCGTTTGCTAAATGTAAATATTCGTTTAAACAAATAAGTGTACCCGGGGATGTATACAAGCGCTATATATAGCGCTTGTATACATCGAATATTGCGTATTTCAGTACAATAACCACTTGTTGCATGGAGAGTCGGGGACCGGGGGAGCTAGTTCTTATAATATCTAGATGGCAGTGGAATAAATGCTGTAGCCGAAAAAGGGTGGAAAGTGAGTTTCAAGTGCCATAAGAGGCTTTCACCTATTTTAAAAGTCATCCCCATGGCGTACTGAGCAATGTTTGAAGAAACACAGGGAGGCATTTTGGTCTCAAGACAAGAATGCGTTTAATATTTTTGGATATTGGAGGTTAAAAGTAAATAAAATGGTAAATAAGAAAATGTAATGGTTTTACGTCCGTGTGTTGATGCTACATATTATTTTTAGTATCAGAAAATGATTTAAAAAAGTTTACAATAACTAGGAAACGAACTCTGCATGTTTCAAACTTGTCTTATTCAAACATTAATAGGTTTATTGAAAGCTATGTTCTTTCTGAATTGATATTTCCATATAACCAACTCTAAAACTAGGGTAAAGGATTTATGATGTGAGATTAAAAATAGTAGTCATAAAACTCCATTCCTCAAGCGAGATTCTAATTTTTTGGAGATTTTAATTAGAGCGTGTGCAGAGTAGAGCTACTAGATGAATTGCAAAAATGTCAAGTCACCAAAATTCAAGTGCCACAGCAAGAAGAAAAACTTTGGAAATACCAACTTTAGAAGAGTATAGAAAAACGACAGATCTTCAATTTCTTTGGGGAATGCTTCATGGTACAACTGACCTCAACCCATGATCTAACAATATATCTCGTTATATATTGTTAGATCATGACCTCAACCCATTTCACAGGATTCAAATCTGCAATCGTGGAAGAGAGTACGGACGTGGTGTCACAATGAAACTTCCCCAGGCAAGAACTTCGTCCTATCAACAAGGATATTACTATCGGAGTTGTAGATTATATTTTGGAATGATTTGCCAGTGGACATTCGTGAAATACACACTCAGAGCCATTTCAAATCTGCACTAAAAACTACTTTTCTGGTGTATCCTGATAATTCTATTCTATTCACAATACCATTCATGTTTGTCATAATTTCATCACTCTCACTTTTTACATGTCTACACACACATTTTTTCTAGTATTGTGTAATGTATTTTTGGTTAATTTAATTGCAATGTATTAGTATAAGTATTTAGTAGGTTGCTAGATACTAAATGTGAATGGGGCTATGCCCTTTTTTAGCAACCTGTAACACATCAATGTGTTAAAACAATAAATAAATAAAATAAATAAATAAACTGACGTACCTTCGTGAACGTCACCATAAATTGGGCACTGTTAGCCACCGGACCCACCGCACACGACGTTAACGAATTTGGGAGTCTGTTTGATTATTGTATTGTATAAGGTGTACATGCTTTACATTTCATTCAACAACATCAATCAAAGAAACTTTTTAACTTTCCCATCTTAAATGTTTTTACTGCGATTCAATCAGTCTCCTTTCTCTCACCCTCTACCACATTACCTCTATCTCCATCTCTGCCATCAGTCACCACGACGCCTTATTGGCTGGGTGTCCCACCCAACGCATGAATCTAATTAAATTAAAGCCACCCTTTTCTAGTCATCTGATTGTCACCTGACTAGGCAGGCAGGCACCCTATACACCGCCACGTTGATTTCATTAAAAGATCAATAATCGTAATATTGTCCCTGTCTATCTGGTCGAGTCATCTGGGACACAGCATCCTGCTTGGGCGGGCAGCTCAAAGGATGTTGTGGACCGCCGAGGTGAGTCCAATATTTCCATTGCTCGGGTCGTTGGAGTTTGATGAATCTTTGTCGAGGCAATCACCACGTTCAAGATAAGTTTAATGTATAACAGAAACCAGTGGCGTAACTGAATTAAGATCGTCTATAGGCACAGCAAAAATTGTATTTTTGTTCATATTAGGAGCTTACATAAAAAAAAACTTTCCCAAAGTAATTTCTCAGTAATGATTTCACCAATTCGGTCCTTATAACAAAAGTTTGAACCAAACAAACCAACACTTTGAACAAAACTGATATCACCATTATTTAAGGAACAAGTTGAATTTTGGTCACATCATAATAAATCATAATATGTTCTTCATTATACATTTTAATTTCATTATTATCTTACTTTGTTGCACATATGAACTCATTGCAACGTAAATAATTCCTATAAAACTATAGGGTAAAAATAAATATATTTATATTTGTTGTTAATTTCATTTTCATTAATGACCCAAAAAATTTGGAGCTCATTTGAAAGTTTATATAGAAATCAGTAAAAATATACATACTTGATTAATACTTTATTTAAATTATACACGATTTTCCATTTTATGTCGGGGAAAATAGGTGGTTAACTGGTTAATGGGACGCGATTTAGTAGACATAATTCAGGGGTATGATGTGTTGAATATGGGCAACGTTGAAATGGATGGGTAATGTTGAAGGAGTGAGGGTACTACCAAATTTCACAGATATCCTTTGTAGGTACCGTATACTAATAACGACTTCATAGAGATCAAATATGATCTAACTAATTGGAAAATAAGCGTATGATGAATAAATACATCATGCAAACCTAAAAAGCATAAGGTCTGTGATAGTTGGAGTCGACGGAATATAATTAAAAGCGAAGCTCGGATTACTCTTAACTAGTAAACACGTGGTGATCTGAGCGAAGAGTTCGAAAGATCTGCTCTCTGGTGACCCAAACTCTTTTTCTTAGAGGTGAACCACGAAGTGATCTGGAGAGAGCTTTCATGACAAATAATTACAGTAATTCACAATCTGTTTGTGTTTTTCTCGGTATAGTTTATCAAGGTATTATGTTAATGTGATTACATCTCGATAACCACGTAATGTGCACAGTACCACGCGCTAGTGCATAATATATGAGAGCTTACATAGACTAGAGTCGATGGTTCTTTTCCACTTTGTGGGCAGCCCACGTGAAATATGTGGACGTCGAATATAATAACCTATCTTTCGTCTTCAGTGATAATTTACTACTAATAAAACAATCTATAGAATATATGGATGCATAATAAGTTATTTCGATACACTTTTAAAAACTTTAATGTCAACTGCTGGAATATGAAATTACATTTTTTAAATCATAAAATAATCTAGGAAAAATCATTTGTAACTGAACTAGCTTAATTTTTGGCATTCAAATACTTTGTCAGTAAGAGTAACTACTTAAAACACTCTTTAAAAATATTTCCCAATTCGACTCATCAATGGCGTCGTCGCCAGTAAGCTTGGCTTGCAGCTAAATTTTATGTTCCCCACTGAAAATCAGTTATGTGACTGATTTAGGTACACTCTAACTACGATTTTTTTAATTTACTCCTCAAGTAGATAGTACTGAGCCTACTGATAGGGTGAGGTTAGTCGGAACTAGTAAGGGACATTTTCAACGGTTGGCTATACTGGGTGTGCACATCTTACCATACACGTAGAACACTTTTCTATTTGCTCAAAGTGCCGTACTAGAAGACAGTTCAAGCGACACCCGAGGACTTTTTGTCGACAAAAAAGTGTAATTAATTGAAATTCGCGTCGGTCGTGGCACGCTCTGTCGGCCGGTTGCGACACTAGGGATGTGACGCAATATGCGGTCAGGGCGCGGAACGACATGCAAAAAATACGAACTACTTTTGTCTTATACGAGCGACACACATTGAAGTTGATAATAACGCTAGAGTAGAATAAAACTCAAGATGTTTGTTCGTTTGTCCTGAGATCACTACTTCAGGAGTAAAATGTTGGCAAAACACGTTTTTTCTGTCCTGGAGTAAGTTGTGATGGGTGTAACTTGGAGGCGTTTTTTTGTCCAGTTTACTCCAGTAGTAACTTACTACAAGTGAGACTGGAGTAATATTTTTACACCAGCTACTGAAGTAGGATTGGGAGCAGCTTTTGGGAGCACCCAAAACAATCTCAACACCGTTCTTTTGTCCGTGTTGTAGTAACTGTGATTTTTACTCCCATTTCAGTTTTACTGCTGGAGTAAAGTGATTTAGTTGAAGCAGGACAAACGAACAAACCTAAGATGTTATTTATTTGTTAAACAACCGTAATAATACCGCGCACATTCATGAATATCAACCATGTTCAGTTATAATTCTGATGATGTAGAAGAGAAGGTAGTAATGCAAAGTTGCTGGCGAAACGCACCAAAGGTACAAACGATTGGTTAGTTTAGGATTTGCATCACTTTTCTGGTCCGTCCGTCCACTATGTGTGTATCACGTCTCACTATCAGAACCGAACCAGACCTTATTTGTTGACATTGCCCTTTAACAAGGATGATACAGAAATACCATTGGGATCATATAGGAGTGGTGCTAACCGTTTTAAATTAAAACTGTAATTTTCGTGTACTTCCTTACTACTTACTATTTTGAGATACTCCGGTTCCCGTGATTTAAAAAAAAATAAAAAATTTATTTAACGTCTATCCTTTTCAGTTATAAAAAACTGATTTACAAAGGAGGACAACTAAATAAATCTAATTATATAGATGCAGACACAACAATGAACTACATTAAGGTAAATATTTGAAATAGTAATATTACAACAATGCATTAAAACTCAACAATTTTGGTTACAAATAAAAAGGATATTAAATGCAATAAATGAATTAATCAAATATAATAAAGGGTGGGGAATGAAAAGAAAAGAAAAAAAGGAAAGAAAAGAAAAGGAAGAAGAAAAGAAATTAAAAAAAAACTTGTTATGTATTCTTATGGCGTGACTATGTTTATGTTTATTGTTTTCGATAGGTTAAAGTCTTATAAATAATTAAATAAATTGTATTTAGAGCCTACCCACTCAGTTGTATAACTGATTTTCAGTGGGGGACAGTAAATAAAAAAATAGTAAAGTAAATAAATCAAATTTACTATGCTTTGTATCTTTTCAAGTTATTGTGTATTGTGTAACTTATGTGCTGATCCCTGTTTAGGCTTACTCTACAGCTGATCCTCCGTAAAGTTTTCATCCCCACATCTATCATCTCATCACATTATCATTCATCCTCGGCCCTACATACCACAATTATTAGCTTATTCCGTATTTTCTTACAATAGTAAAACCATATCAGACACACTAAAGGGTACAAATAGCGTTTATATACGTTATTTGGCAAATTTGAGTACGGTAGTCAAGTAGAACCAAACTGATAAACGATTCAGAGCGTTATAAATCGTTCTGTTGCCATAGCTAGTGCAATCATTTAGCCTAACCAAGCTGAAAACTATAATATAGTTTGTGCTTGTATCCCTAACCTTTTCGAAATCATAATACTAATAGTAATAGTTTTACGAACGTGTTGTTACTAAAAATGGTGCTGATTGTGTCAAAGGTGTCAAAGGAATAGACAAAATAAGGTAAAAGTTACGATATTCTTATTTTACTTATAAGGTTTAATTATTAAACAATGTAAATTGTCACAGACTTGTAACTTATGTTCCGGTTTATGTGAGATTGTGAAACGTTAATACTAACATCAATTAATCAATGTTCCAGTTGGACTTCATATTTTTAGGTTAATGTGACATGTTGCGTTACGGTTTACGAAAATATAATTAGATCATTAAAGTCGAAATTATTTTACAGTTTACATAATATTTTTTTTATTTTTTTAAAAATTGGGTATAGAGTGGATTAGAAATAACTCATTACTTTTGACGATCCGTATTACATTTAATTGTCTTAGGGTTTGTAATTTGTACCTTGAAAGTACCATTTTGTTTCGTTCCTATTGACGACATATTATTGACCATCTATTTTGTTATTTAGTCGAGTAAATGGTCGCCTTCGCAATCAGCCACAAACTAAGACAAAAACTTATTAAGACACCATGTTCCATAGAGACCTTGGAATTGCTGTTAGCTGTGTAATATGAATGTAAGAAATGTGCGTGTAAACGTTTCTCTTATCAAAACAGTTTACAACATATAAATTAGTACTGAGAGTTGTTCAGTCTTTATGGGTCCATCGTAAATGTTAGTTTTTTGTTGTTTCGTGGAAACCCAGTAGTGGCTGAAGTTTTTATGAGATAAATTTGTGGTTAATTAAATAAAAACATTTACTGCATTTTACCTTTAGCCTTGTTATTCGCGAGTCAGCAAGTTAAAATTGCATTATATATCTTTATTTGGCCAAGGCCTACATAAATTAATCCAATCTATTTTTTATTGTTACATGTGTTCCATGCTCCGTTATGCTTACAAGCTTCGCAATCCAATCGCAAAAACTTAAAGACATGCCGGTAAAATAATTGTAAAGAGTTTTTATTGCAATATTCTGACTAGCATATACATTAAGGTTGAAGGACCCACATAAGCGTCACTTTTTATCCGTCCGTCTGTGCGTGTGTCACGTCTCGCGATAAAAACAAAACACTACGTCCGGTTGACATGCAATTTGTTAGGGTTGCCCTTTAACTATAATGACACAGGACGTTTTTGGTGACCCTGAGAGTAATGAGGGAGTGGCCAGCCCCCCAAATAATATGAAAGTTCATTACCCGGCACCTCCACCATAACTGTACGCGGACAGGAAACTAATCTTGTTTAGTGCTTAAGCCTACCCGGCGCCGCCACCAAAATGATCAACGCACAACGAATTATTTCTGTATTCTTCATCGTCGATCTGTTGACTAAGCAGCTTCGCTCCCTCTTTTGGATAATCCCGTAAACGTGCTTGTTTTTATGCCTAATTTAGATCACTTACTATAAATATGTCCATAATAGTTTGATAGTTGAAAACGAATGTCCAAGTTCCCTTACATGGCTATAGTTTATCCGTTTAATGAAACGTTGTATTTTTGTCATTTACCTTATCAAACCTCATTTTTGGACTTCTTGATTTGTTGTTTTGGGTATTAATTTAAGAGTCAGCTATACCTACTTGAAACTTTTTTTGAAACTTTTCCTGCGTTCAGTTGTCATCTGATCGACATGCAATTTTGCGTAATTGTCAAGCAAGAATATGGTCACTCTTCTATAGAGAACGATTACTAATCATTATTACGCATTACGCACAAATAAATTCCGAAATTTACCAATTTTGATGATTTTACAACAATCCAAAATCCTAAAAATCCATTTTTATTTATTTCGATTTTTTGTGATGGTTAAAATGAATGTGCTTCTATCGAAGACTGTATATGACCATAACATATGTGCAAAGGCTGGTAACAATCTGATAAAAACTGGCTTCAGGAAAAGTTCCAGATAAAAATCACTGCTATTGCAGATTCCCTTTGACACTTTTAACCAAAGCATTTAAATGCTTTCAATAAATGTTGTTGATTTGCTCCAATATGTTTAATATTCCTAAAGAAATGCAAAATTATTGAAATATGAATTGACCGAGCGACCACCCAAATAAGAATCTTGTACCGTATGTGATATCAATCTCTACATGATACAGATTATTTTTGAACATTACACCGGTTTACAGCTTGTAGATCATAGTTTATTCTGTCAACTAGGAGTTACGCAAGCGCAGGTAGGGAGCCGTCAGCTGACCTAGGCGTACGATTAATTGCTACCCCCGCACTGCCAACATTACAAGTTTAGTGGGTAGACAATGATTAACCGATTATTCCTATTTTACTCGTAGCCTACATGTTTCGTAGAGTTTGTTACAAGCTCTAAAAGTTGTGATTTTACTTTTAATCGCCATAAAAATTACTTTAATGTCGTTTCTGTTACCGTAAACTCCTTTTTGCTTCGATATATACATTTATCATTTTAAAATGCATGGGTACGTTGGTACCTAAAACTGGGAGCGAAGCTTACTTACCGTTATTGTTCGATGCTTGTTCCAGCTATCACTATAATGGTGGAGGTGCCGGGTTGTTGGATATTCGAACATTCCTGGGGGGGCTAGCCCCGTCCCCTAACCCCCAGGGTCACCAAAAACTTTCTGTATCATCCTTGTTGAAGGGCAATGTCAACAAAAGGTCATGTGCAGTTTTATCGTGAGACGTGACACCCTCATAATTGATTATGTATTGGAACTTCGCTCCCTAATATTTCGTTGACAATCTATGTGTATTATAATATTAAGGACGTCTTGGTACAGACGCGATTGAATAAAAAATGACGTACATTCTCAGAATAAATTCATAGTATGAAAAAAAAATTACTATCGTTAAATGTACTCACATCCTTGCTCGACTCGATTGTGTTATCTTCAGGAAAATTAGCACAGGAGCTTGTAATTTCTTCTGGGAAACCAGGTATCGAACTATAGGTATTTGTTTTGAGTTTTAGGTGAATTCTGAAGCCATGTTTAAGACCCTTGCAACCTCATTAACGATATAAGAAATTCTTGGACAAAATATTCACATTATTGCCGGTGGTGGGTATCGAACCCGGACCTTCCGAATCAGAGTCTCGTGAGCTATGCTTGAGCTACATCTGTAGGAGATTCAAAGATAAACTGATACCGCACTCTTTCTAGAATTACAAAACAATATATTAATCATGTCAGCGTAAAAGTCACCTACTGGCATAGGCGTATTCATGTCCGAAATGCATATAATACTGAGTCTCGGCGTTTCTACGAATTGTTAATATAACGCAGGCTTGATAGCGGAACCCGGTGTATATTCTTTCCCATAGCCGGTGATTACTACGTCCCGCACTTTGCGTGGGAAACCGGTTAAGGTTAGGGTAGGAGCCTCGAGCGAACTCGTACAGTAGTATGTCCCGCCGGGGGTAAAGATATTCCATTACACGATTTAGTGGAAATTAATACCAAGCATGCCATATTAATGCTTTAGGTATCAACGTTGTACTTTGGGGTGGCCATTTCTAATATGGCGCCTATTGGGCGCAAATGGTTAGGCTTAAGAATTCGAAATGTTTTCCCATTCAATTTGCCGTCCCCAAAATATGTGAAATGAAATCCTAACCGTTAAAATAGACCATCAATTTATTTAAACTAGGGAAACGCCAAAGTCGTTGTTAGACGAGTGAGTGAGCCATGTGTTGAGTACCCGGTAACATTCCTTTTCTTCCCCCTACCTTTGGCCTCCCTAGCCTATCATAGGCTACAGTGGAGCATTATGGCCTAAGCTATATGACCTAAACTTAAATACCCTATTATTTATACGAATATTATAATCAAACTTAAATGCAAATGTTCCGGCGCACTCAACACATGGCTCACTCACTCGTCTAACAACGACTTTGGCGTTTTCCCTAGTTAATATTCGTATAAATAATAGGGTATTTAAGTTTAGGTCATAGCTTAGGCCATAATGCTCCACTGTAGCCTATGATAGGCTAGGGAGGCCAAAGGTAGGGGGAAGAAAAGGAATGTTACCGGGTACTCAACACATGGCTCACTCACTCGTCTAACAACGACTTTGGCGTTTCCCTAGTTTTATAAACAAACAGAAAGCACGCCAATTAATGGCGGTGTAGAATGTGTTTTTGTTTGCAAAAATAACAAATTAAACACGGCCCATACTATGTTTTAATTATTCCTGTTTGATCTTTAATTGTTTGTACCAAGGCAGTGATCAAGATCCACGAATCTCAATGGAGTTTCTACAAACCATGGATGTAACTATTTTAAGTCCATGCACAAACCAATCGTATCTTCTGTCGCTAAACGCAAATTTGTATGTATAAAAAATTACAAAAGACATAAAAATTGTATGGGATTATTCATGTACATCGTACTTTATTTCGCATGCCAACCATCTAGGTTAATAATATTAATTACAAATAAATAAATAATTTCTGTAGTGTTTTAACATTGCAGAATAGTATAAGAAACATAGCCAGTACGAGAACGAGCTAAGATTGCAAGGTTTACTCAATCTCCGTGCGGAGTTTTGGGTAATCTTGAGCGTGCAAGTTTCGATGCATCTTGGCCAGTGCCGCGCACCTCTTGACATTCCAAAAATTATAATTTTTCCCGAAAAAACATTGTTGTTAAAATAGAACCTACACATTTAAGCCCATTTATCAATTTATTATTTACCTACCTAAGGTCTCCCTAGCCTATCATAGACTAAAGTGGTGCATTATTACCTTACAGTTGACGTGCCCTTATACCAACTCAACTTAAAACCCTATTATCTATACCGATATAATTATCAAACTTAAATGCAAATGTTGCCGTGTACTCAACACATGACTTGCTCACTCGTCTAACAACGACTTTGGCGTTTCCCTAGTCGAGTTGGCTAAAGCGCACTTATAGCCGAAATGTGGGAGACGTGGGTTTAATGGTCGGGAAAGATTTTGTAATTTCTGGATTGTATTTTTTAAATTATTTAACATGTTTTGAAATGCATATAACGCAGTGTAGTCCATCATCTGTGACAATACTACGGAAAACATGGCCAGTAGGAAATACGTGAAAATATTGCAAGGTTTACTCAATCTACGAGCGGAATTTGGGGGTACCTTGACGTCCAACATTCGATTAACCTTGGACACGGCATTTCACAGCCAGGTAAATAACAAACAAAATATATAATTTCAAAATGAAAACCATTGTCGTTAAAATAATTCCCATACATTTCAACGAATTTTTCAGTTTTTTATTTCTTGCAGGTTTAAATCATAACAGATTGTGCTCATTTTGTTAGCAGTTCTCAGTTACCTGGTCACTGATGTCTGTTTAAAATTTCAGCTCGGTCTATTTGGCCGTTCGGCCGTATGAGCCTGGACAGACAGACAGACAGACAGACATTTAACATTTAACAGAATTAATCACGACCAAGGACCGATCGAGTAGCGTTGTAGACTACGTTCGCTGCGCTCACTCGTCTAAAAATGTTAACTCCCGTTTCTGAATGTACCCCCCACACGCCCACCCCCACATCACCTGCACATAATAAACTGCGGAAAAATGCTTTAATTGACAATTAAACACACGTGTGCAACACGGCTTGCTTGTATTACAAATAGCCACGTTTTTACTCGTACCCACCGGACAACATACAACATTCGGTATTTGAGATATGAAATAGCGGCCAAGTGGTTGGGCACGATCTGCCCGCAAGAGACGCCAGAATCAACATTACAAATAAATTACATTGATACACATAACATTATAAATAATACACATAGGTACACAACGTTATTAACAATACACATATGTACACATAACGTTATTAATAATACACATAGGTACACATAACGTTATTATTACATATACACATATGTACACATAACGTTATTAATAATACACATAGGTACACATAACGTTATTAATAATACACATATGTACACATAACGTTATTAATAATACACATAGGTACACATAACGTATTATAATACACATATGTACACATACGTTGTTAATAATACACATATGTACACATACGTTGTTAATAATACACATATGTACACATAACGTTATTAATAATACACTACAGTTGACGAGTAACACTAGTGCAAGCTACAATCACCCACGTCCCCCGCCGTAGAAAGTCGCAGCCGTCAAGATGTTGTCAGCCTCCTCACGATGCTTACATCGATATCAGCCGACGTATCGTATGTCACCTGATACTCTTGCAGGTGTAGAGGCTGGTTGGTGTTGTTAATTACCGTACCCGTGATAGCCATGCGGTTTATTTCCTTGCGCTTTATATAACAAGCCTAGGATATCCGTGCCTGGTACACGGTAGATAACACGACAAACATTGATAAGAACCAAGATCTGAGTGTGATTCAGATGAAGCTGGTTCCCTCGGGTGGTGGTGATTAAGATGTGGATGATAGTAAGGTGGTGGTGTTATTAACGCTATTGTAATCACCCTAGGGTCAAAACCTTAAAAGTCCATGAAAGTTGGCTGAATGAAAGAGTACCTATAATAAAACAGCAAGAACTTGTTTTTCTTTTTTCGGCTGTTATATGTCGTTCTTTTTCAATTGTGTAGCCTGCACATCTAGTGCAAAATTATTTTTTAAGAATTGGTTTTCTGGATATAGTTTCTAAACACCTTTATCTTCCACCTAATATAAGGAAAAATATATTTCTATTAAAACAGTTAGTGCACGATTTATTTTGTCAAGCGGTACAAAATACGAGTTTTCCGAGTTTTGTATCGCCTGACAAAGAAAATCGTACTTTAACTGAAATTTCATAAATCTATTTTTCCTTATATTTAGGCTGAAGCTAAAGGTGTTTAGAAACTATTTCTAGAAAACCGATCTTCAAATTTTTTTGCACTAGATGTGCAGGCTACACTATTGTCAAAAAACGACATAAAAACCAATAGTGAGGTTATGTGTTTTAAAACCGAATACTATAATATTATTATTTCCAAGTTTTTTAAGAGAAGGAAGATAATATAAGTGTGGTAAAAGTTTGCCCCGACTGAGTCTCGATCCCAAAATCTCCAGCTCTACGTACCTATGCTTTTGCAAATTGAGCTATCAGGGCCCCACACAACATTCACACACATTCACACATTCACACATTCACTTATAATTACTATTAGCTGTGTGTGTATAATTCCATGACAAATCAATATTGATGATGAAGATGAAGACATAATGATGATTTATCTAACAGTACTATTTATAACTCCATGATGTTACGATGACCATAACGATAAATATGTAAAGCGATGACGTTCAAGGTGATGATTTATATTAACTATACAATATTCATTACAAATACATCATTATCATAAGGAGATACCGTTGCAAAATACTTAAATTAGGATTGCCGGTATAAGGAATTAATTCGATGATCTCGCTAATAGAGCTTCGTGTTCAAATTTTTAAAAAGGAAAAAAGTTTAAAGTTTGTTCAAAAATCACAAAATTATGTAGGTACAGTGAATGTAAGTTATACATTGTCAGCTAACATAATTAGGTGTCAACGTATGTTATCTCTGAAGATTAAAGTATTTATATTTTGCAGGTACATATTCATTCCAGTGTATCGTAAGGTGGATGTAAATAATTTGCATTATCGTGTTAAACTGTTTGGGATTATCTCCTTGTAGTGACAATCACTCGCTAATTAAAAAGTTGTCGGTTTAAGTTAATAAAAGTTGTAGTTAAAAGAAAACAGTACAACCTTTTGTTAATTGTGAATTAGGCGTTGTTAGCTTAATTGGTAGGTGAAGAACAGATTTAAAGCTCGAGAAATTAGGAGCAATTTACAATTATTTCGCTTGTAATTAAAACTAAGTAATGTGTGTCTGAGTTGGAGTTGGGGACCAAATGACTGTCGGGTTCTACATGGCTGAACGTCGAGCTAGTAATCTAGCTTGAAATCTTGTTCGTGATCGCTCTAGAATGAATTGGATTAAGAAGTATCCGCATCGTGAGTTGCATAGCAGACATTCTTGTGTTGTCCGCCAGGCCGCGCGCGGTTAGTTAGTTTACCGTCCTGCCGCCAGGGAGGGTATTACCCCCACCCTCCCTATAGCGAGCCTATATTAACCTCCCTCACCTCCTAACCCCACTCATAGCGGACATTCTTGTGTTGTCCGCCAGGCCGCGCGCGGTTAGTTAGTTCACCGTCCGGCCGCCAGGGAGGGTATACCACCCCACTTCCTGACCCCACTCATTTAGATCGTTTCCCCTTAATATTGTAATTACATTTTTGGACTGTCCACTGTACTTGTAATTTTATTTTATTTTTAGAACATGGATGTAGTAGTTTAAATTTTGTTTTCTTATTCTTACTGTTGTTATGTCCACCTGTCTATAAACCTGGAGAAGACGAATGATAAGTAATCGAATTAAAGTTTCATTCTATATATGTTTTTTAAATTTACAACTGCAGTGGACAGAAGAAAAATCCATTGCGTTTTTATCCTCTCCTGCTCAAAAAGTTGCATTACTGTAATGTCGTTTCCCCTTCTTATTATGTATTTATTCAACAACAGACATATACTTTGCAGTAAAATCCAGAGAACATTGAATATAATAGTAAACATGTAGGAATTACACAAATTATTATCATGAAGCCAAGTTTAAAAGTAAAAAAATTACCTTAAGGGTTAACATTTTCTATAACTTATAAATTATAATACATGATTATTTATGTATAAAGAGATATGATTGAATAGCAAATTATGTAGATAAAATATACAATAAAACAGAAAGTAAATTAACACTATTTCATATTCTTCATTAGTACCGTTGCTCTACAATCTACATATTAGAAAGTCTCCATCTTCTCTTTATAGTATAAGAATTTTATCATTGAAGATATCTACATTTGAAAGTTGTGGACTGTAGTAGAGGAATAAATATTTCGAAATATCTAAATTAGCAATTGGGGGGTAGAAAAGCGAAGTGTGATTAGAACGCACAAGTACATCTCTCAAACCACCCATTTTTTTAAATTTTCCCACCCCACTATCTCAACTCTCTGGCTTCCAGGGGCCTGTTTGTTGTACAATTTAACCCTAGTTTTAGAATAGTTTAGCTGATTCAGGGCGCTATCCGTATGCCTGTAATTGACACTAGTCAACTTATTTACAGTGTGTAATATATTCTCGTGGTTTCCACGGTTACTACGATGGACTCTGTAAACTCTTGCTGATTTGTGATTGCCTGTGGTGATAAGAACGGTGTTTATACTTACCCTGAGACTAAACAGTTGTACATGAATTGGGCTCCAGGGGGTGGCGTGTGTGTCCTGCAGGTCTTCACTAGCTACCCCACCAGAAGTGAGTACTCCTTTTCTCGCTCATTTTAATGCTTTACTTGTCATTACTTTACTGATCTCCTTATAAACTCGATCACTAATTTCGGTATACTTAGATTGAAATAACTGGATGAATGGTTGCATAAAATTAGAAATGTGTCGACATGTTTACTTTATATCTGACAACCGTATAAGCTTAGTATTTTACTGTCTGGTATGGTTTGATTTCATATGTACAATAGGGAACAACTCTCGCTTATATGCATCATTTTCTGTCCCTCCGTCCGTGATGTGTGACAAGTGTCATGATAAAAAACTTGTGTCGATGATTAATTGTCGACAAGTTCCCTTTACCTTTAACAAGGTTGATACATACGTTTTTTTTTTACCTTCGGGGTTAAGGGGCGGGGCTATGAGATCAGGGGGGCTAGCCCCATCCAAAAGGGTTACTCGCTAAACCCGGCACCTCCACCAAATCTTTCACTATAGTTTGCGGACATTTTATTTGTATATCCTTCCTCTTTCGCTCCCTCTTCTTGGCGTTCCAGTACTCGAGCTTGTTATGTACTAGACTAAGATGAAATGAAGATCCAGGGTATTCGAAAAAGACAATTACCAATTCATTGTAAAATTGTTTTTTGAATTGTCATTAATAATTTGTTTTGTTTTGTTTTAGGTAAGTTTCGGCTGCTGCGTATGATATAAGAGTGGTCCAAGTTTCCCTGGTTGGTGAGTTAGACATTTGGAATTCATTTCATTTTATTCTGAACATCATTTTAAATGCAACGCCTATAATTGCATGGGCACTGATAACTTTACTGTTGTGTGCCCTGAAAACCCACTAACTAACTAACTAACTAACTAACTAACTAATACTGCATTCATGATCGAGATCAAGGTTAACTAATAATACTTATAGTGTTTTCGTTATTTATTTTTAAGAGCTTTAAAGTCAGAAAGTTGTGTGATTAAAATCAAGTTACTTCTCGATATTGACTTGGTACAGTTTAAATTTAAATTAAATGAAGTGAGTTATGTGATCGAATAGGTATTCTAAATACGATTACACGTAGAAATATCTCAACTGTTAATTTATATTGTTAGGCCTATTGTTGTGTGAATGTTTGTCAATGGTAAATGGGAATTAGTTTTAGGGCACATGTCTGAGAGTAGGGTTGTGGTGTTGAATGCCGTCACATGACAGGACTCAAACCCACGTCCTACCAGCCTGTACCCTCCTATGCTCACGGTCATGCACTAGTTGTTCTCGTTTTCATTACTTTGCACGTGTTTCCCGCGCTTTTTATTACAATCAGAAGAATAAAACTTTTGTGTTGACCATTGGCGAGCATTCACTCCTGCCGCCTGTATTGTGTTAGTAGCCAGACTCGCCGACGAGCGCGCCACAGTACTGACCACATTGTACAGTTAACAAACACAAATCATTCTTCAGTCAGATTGTGATATTATCACTCACTACCCGGACAGTGTACTAAATCTGTTTGCTTGGATACATTGATCAAAGATTGAGATATCCCATCAATCATATACAATGAATTGATTAGAATGCTACACGAACTCAAATTACTTTTTTGGAACGTGTATAATTTCTACGATTCTGTACCGGAATACCAAAGCAGCTGCTCAGGAAAACCAGGCTTGAATGCGGAATGCAAGAATTTTGATTGGGGCATTTTTTACCTCTAATTTTCACCCAAATATTTCAAAATAAATTTGTGGTCATTTCCCAAGTTTATTTAAAAATACTTATTTGTAATGTGGTTTCGTCATCTGATAGAGATCTCATTCTCATGTTATTTACTACGAAAACGCTTAAGTCCCGCCGCGTTGTTGGATTAGCGTAATTGGTGCATGTGTTATGCGGATTTTCTGTTGTTCTGTGAAGAAGTCGAAGATTTTTTTAAAAATTAAATTAAATTAAATGAAGAATCAACATATATATATATTTTTTTTTAATAAATTGTAATTTTAAAAAAGGAAAAAAATCTTAATATTGAAATTCTCATAAGAAATAATTATTCGATTGCGCACAAATTTTACACAAATATATGAATTTATAAAATTAAGGTTCTGTGAAAAAATTATTACAATAGGATAAAGCATGTAGGTGTTATAAGTCAAAGAATTGTTTTAAAAAAGAAAAAAACGTAAAATTTCGATTTTCATGAGAAATAATTTTTCGATTGCGCTCAAAAACGTGGCAGTTCTTCGTTCAGAGATTTCGAAGGCCTCCATAAAATTTCATCGCAATTGGAGTATCGGTTTAGCCGGAATCGTGTTAACAGACACACAAAAATACAGAAAAAATACAGAAAAAAAAAAAAATCCGGATTATTTTCTCCAGTGTAGTGAAATGGAATCTTCGCTTCGCTCGCTACGCTCATCCAATAAACAATATTCAGAGGTTTTAGTATGATGGTAAACGAGGGCTCCCGAATTTTTGTGAAACTCTCTCGATTTAGAAATCATGCGTGACTTTTAAATGAAAATATATCAACACAACTAACAATTGATTCTGAGTTGTCCAGTCGTTTTAAGTTCAGTGTCGTCTCCTAACGTTTGCCTAATAAAAATAGATAGCTAGGTGTATGATATTGGGTTTATTAAACAATCGTTGAAAAGTTAGTAAATTTGTACTTTTAGCATTTAAATTAAGCCGAGGTTGGTGGAGGTGCCAATTCCGATAGCAGTGCTGCTAATTTTTGTTGTTTCGTTTACCAACTGGCGATTCAAATGGGAATCAACTACCAAATAAATAGTATTTTTAAACTTTTAAACTAACAAAAACTTCCACGTTCTCTGAAAACCTGCGATTCGTAGATGGAGGTGCTGTATCATAAAGTAGCTTATGGAAATCGGAAACATGCACGTTTTAACTGGAGATCCACGAAGATGTTGACCATTGAAACTTTCAATTTTGTTCACTCATACTGCCAACTCAAATTATAATCCTCACTCTCACACTCAGCTAACCACCTGAATAGGGCCACTTGTCTGTCCCTGGACAGGTTCTCTAAACAATAATTATTATTGTGATGTAATTTAACATTAGCCTTTTATTGGGCAGACACTCGAACCCAAAATTTTGCTTTCTTTCTTAACAATTTGTAATTCGTGATTTTTTTAAACGAATTTGAGATTTTTTCAGATTATTCTCCTTGATCTTGGATTCCATTTTTTTTTTGAATCCCAAATTGGACTTTATTTACTAATTCAGGTTTTTGTCTGCAATTTTTAGTTTTTTTGCAATTTTTTAACATGTTCAAATTGAATCTACTACAGGCAATCAGAATATCCGGGATATCACGTAAATTTTTGTATTTTTGAGTTTTTATACACAATTTGATTTTGAACCATTACAAAAATCCTTCTAATCTCTAGAATTTAATAAGGAAAAATTTTACCAATTTCGAACAAAACAAAGCAGCTTTTTACCCGCGTTAAAAGTATGAAAAACTGTCAGATAAAATTGTGTTGATTTTGAAAAGTGGTGGTAAATATGTAAACCACAGACCTATAAAGGTGCTTCTACTAAGTTCTGATTTCTGGTTACATGAATTATAGGCTTGGGTGCGGACGCTCATCGTCTCGAGTGCAACACACTTTCGTATGCATGTGCATGCCTGTATTCTGTTATCACCCTCGGATAGTTTGTGTTCTACGAGTCCTCAAATCCATTAAAAGTTACAATTTTTGGTCGTATCTTTTGATATTTATCTTGTGTGACAGGATCAAAATTAGAAAATTAAATTATGTGTGAATGAAGACAGGAATCACCTTTCCTAGTATACATAAAAATCATTTGTAATATATAGAAAAATGTATACATAGTTAAAAAAGTACAAACACGCATTTAAGGCGGGATTAATGACCAAGCACTTGCTCTGATAGGCTATAGACGGAATCTCTTTACTATTTGGAGCAAAAAAAGCACAGTGATAAAATTTTCTTTAGAAACTTGACGGACTTTTTAACATTGATATAAAAAATTAGATCCGAAGATTCATTGAAGTTATTTCATGACAAAGTCAGTTAAAATGATTATTTACCGATGTATATGAAATTGTCAAAAATAATTTGTTTGTATAAATTATAGGGCGCCAATTTCCTAGTGAGCTTTTGATGACGTTTTCGTGATAATTTGATTGTGAAACTCGTCCAGTCTTACACAATTCTCTTAATAATTGCGTGAGATTGAATTCAATACTATCAACAACATTTAACTGATAAAGCATGAGACTCGATACTCCATGCAATTATTCTTCCACTCCACACTTATACAGAGAGGATAATAGCGACGATGGGAGGGGGTGTTACACCCCCCCCCCCCTCCTCCACAATAAACCCGGCTAAATTAGTGTAGCTGTGCAGCTAGCGCGGGTGTTATCTGTAACGGATGTCTTGACCCCGTTCCCTCAACAACAACCAGGTTACTTTATTAAGAAACATACTCTGTTGTAAGTTCATAACCCCGCACATTATGCGGCTCGTTTCTTACATTCATTAATTATTAAAGTATTCAGTCTTGGAAAAGTTCCCATAAGAAAAGTCACACACTCGGCTATCACGTGACAGGGTGCTATTGTGACGTAGTGATGCGGGTTAATAACCTCCACGTCTACAGCTAGTGTTTCATTCAGGGAAACCTAGGATTGCTAATTAATTAATTAAGCTTGTAAGAGTTGGCTTTGCTTGCTTTAAAGCTCCGGTTTTGTTGGGTTTCAGCTGAGCCGTGGCTTACCTTAACTTAGACGAACACTCCCTACACATCTAAAACTAATTCATTCATTAATTTGGTAAATGTCTTTCCTATTCAATTCGTTAAACTGATTGACAAAGAAGGGCAATAATAATTTATGCATTGTACAAAACAAAATACATTACATAATATATACAACCCTATCGTGGACGTAGGTCCCCATGCATTGTCTATCCTGAATCCTTGCAGACATACCTAGCCATAGATATAGGCCCGCCTACAATACTAACTCCCGTTGCACTTCTGTAGCTCGTCGATTTCGTCAACACCGAAGGGTTAAATCGGTCCACTTACATGAAGGGTTAAATCGGTCCACTTACAATTAAAATCCAACATTTAGAATCAGTTCTGTGACTGTGTGGGTAAACTCTAATACTTTTCAACCCCTCTTTTCGAAACATTTCGATTTACTCAATCCAACCACTTTTTAGTTTACATCCCAATACCTTTAGATAATATATCATTTATTTATTTTTTATTCGTATATGTATTTTGATATTCAGTATAAACCTTATACATTTATTGTAGAAATCATCTGTTGGTTAGTAAATAGTGTTAAAAATTGTTCAAGCCATTACTAAAATTGTTGAATTGCCAATTTTGTTTTTCAAAATAATTATACATTTCTTGACTTTCTAACTAAATCCAAAATTTAAAAAAATGGTTTATATATATTTTTATTTTGAATAAAGAGCTCTCATTTTTTCATCCAAGAAATCCGTGCAAAGTTGTGTACATCTATGATGTCATTCGGCCTTACAATTGAGAGTTGGTACTTTAAAATTTCATCGACGAAACGAGATTTATCTATTAAGGACATGAATTTCCCCCGCCTCGTTTACCCCAAATATATTGGCAAGAATTGCTCAGTAGATAAACACAAGATCTCCGTAATCTACTCACGAACGTGAATAGGTCTAGATTAACATGAAGTTCATTCACGAATTAGCACATTTTCTCAGGAAAGGCACTTTAGATTGCGTCTATAGTAAAGTGTAGTAAAACACTTGGTATGTATGAAGTGTGTGTGGGGGGGGGGCATCTGGGTTATCCTGTGTTCTAGGAAAGATTACCCTGGGATTTATGCCCCAGACATGCAGCAATGTTGAGTCTTGTCCTGTCTACCTAATATGTGCTAACCAGCGGTTGTGTCACTAAAAGTATTTCATTGATTTTCGTAAAATTTTCTTAAATTCTAGTATATAATTTAATTTATCATATATTATAGATATGTAAACATGGATGATTGGAAATTCGCCACTAAAAGTTGCAGATATGCGCTCTGGCGGAGAAGCGCTCAACTGGAGGTTTGGGGTAACTTCTACCGCGCGTATGCTTTTTCACACAGATTTGTATTACGATTGCATTAGTTTTGGGACTGTTGGCGATATAAATACATGCAACAGTCCACAATATTGATGTTTGCTATAATCAAGAATACTGTAATAGAGTAAAAAATGACTTCTCAATATAGCCATTGATCTTGAAAAACGTTTAATTTTGCAAGTCAATGAAGTGACAAAATGTTGAGGATTGGGCTTTCATCATTTGATTTTATTGACGA
This sequence comes from Sweltsa coloradensis, assembly GCA_024449915.1. Classification (NCBI taxonomy): domain Eukaryota; kingdom Metazoa; phylum Arthropoda; class Insecta; order Plecoptera; family Chloroperlidae; genus Sweltsa; species Sweltsa coloradensis. Next base: position 343,842 of record JAMZAV010000181.1, read on the forward strand.
AATTGACGACATGTCATACTCATAATAATATGTATGTATGTATTTATTTTATTTATTTATTTAACGTTTATCCTGTTCATTTAAAATGATTTACAATGGCGATATTGTTCATGATATTTTACGTCAAACCTTTTACAGTCTCCTGGTATAAAAGTACAACATATATAGCTTTCGACTTTTGATATCTTACCCACAAATTGGGGTCTTTTACATACAGGTTATATTGAGAAGCAGAAATAAGAGAAAGAGAACTATACAAGTAAGTAAAATTAATTAGTGTGGTAAAATATTTCATATTAATCTCGTAATTATGCAAGAGGATGTATATTATGCAATGATAAAAAAAATAAACTGACAGTAACATAATTATGATTATGTGAAAATTTGACAATGTTAAGCCAACCATTGCGTGGAAATTAGAGATAATAGCCTTATAAATGGTCTTAGGTATAGACACAGTCTTAATTTGTGGTGCAATAATATTTTAAAATCGGTAGGCCTGACACTTAATTTCTGGAGTTATCCATCAACCTTTAATAGGATCCATTGTTTATATTTTAGGCTGACATTAGGATTTTGCTTTAATTTCTAATTGTAAATGCTAACATTTTGATATCCTTTATCCCAACATATTCATAAATTAAATATGTGTGAGTAGTTTTTAGGGCTTTCGTTTTAAGTATCCTATAAACCTTAATATTGAGACATTATGATATATTATAGTTTAAAATTTTCAGTTTAAATGTAAATCATTTCTTACCAAATACCAAATATGGACTTTGAATTAAATCAATTTGAAACACGGGCCCTTTATATCATTATTGCAAGTCAAAGGAGATTATTATATTCAAAATGTTATAATCAGTTATGTATTCAAATGTTCAAGGCGCCTAAAAAACAATGATAGGCTACTTAAAATTTGATTGATAATGGATTTATCTATTAGGCTGTTGCCGGGCCTGGGTACCATATATATTGCAAATTGTGTTTGCCGTTTACCAACTCACGGTAGCTTATAGTTGTAGTTGGAAAACATAGAATGCTATTACGAACACAAATTCTAACGAAGAAAGCATTAGCATGCCACAACCCTTAATATAACGAGAAATCGCCATTGGAACCATTTACTTTTAAGCTTGAGTGAGGCATCTGGTATCTTTATTAATTGTTAGTCAGATCCAGAGATAACCCACATGTAGCATGTTGGTCTGCTTCTAAAATGTGTAACCACTGGTAGCGTCGATAAAACGATTTCATTCATTCCCCAACCTTTCTGCCATTTGTATTATTAATCCGCGCGACGTTGGCGCGATCTCTTATATCTTGTAGTGGCGATAATAAACATGGAATACAAAATATGTGAAGAAAGGGCAAGTGGGAAAATATTAATGTACGAATACCCAAGATTCATTTGAATAAACTTAGCCGTTTGGGAACTAAACTAAAGTAGATCACTATCAATAGCGAACTAGATTTAATCAGTGAACAGAATTATGTCCCGGCTCAGGTTTCCAGTTCCTTTATAGCAATTTTGGGTTGTAAATTTTGGTCTGTCTGGCAATCTACCTAGAATCTTTACAAACAAAATAAACACTATACATACATTAGGTGAACTTAAACTTTTATTTATTTATCATAACACTGCACAGAATCAGAAAATCCTTAACACCACTTGGCTATGTTGTTTGTTTGGAAAGTGGGAGCCAATCATTAAATGTCGTGGGTTTGGATAAGATAAGCAACTCATAAAAATATCAACTAAGTTATATGCTTTAATAAGTCATATCTTGTTCATACATACATCGACGAACCAAAACTTTTCATACTTTGGTTTAATTTACCTGTTTTAACTCTAAACATTAGTGGATTTCATATTAGTGGACTGTATGGATTAAAATAATATTAATAAATTGCTTTATTTTATAAACAGAAGTCTAGACTGAGGTTGAAACTTGAAAGTGGCTCTGTTGGAAATACAGACTTCAGATTCTTGTACAACCTCTTTCTTTAAGGCCCTTTAAACTTTCAGTCATATCAAATATAAAGCTTATTTCCACCCATCCGGGTTCTTTAAACATCCCTTTAAATTCCCCCTTTTAAAAATCCAACTTTAAATACCAACCACGTATAATTAGAACGTTATTCAATACCTGCTACAGTCATTAGCATGATGATACAATGTGACAAAGCTTCTGCAAGTCTTAAATTACCGTCGGGTTCGCCTGCAAAACACAGTAATCCCTACTCTCCCACGAGCTACCATACTTGTCATCATAATTAACCCTATGCTGCTCTAATAACAGGGAACTCACGTACTCTAAGGTCAACCCGAACTGTTATTATTACCCTACGTGTTCTCTAATTAACCTAAAGTTGGATCGATTATACTTATCAAAAACCATTTCCCACGACTTGACAAAAATTGTTTCTTAAAAGAACATAATAAAAAAACAACATAAAATACGACTTTAAACTTTGCACAGGTCGACTTCCTCGTTTCATTAAGGAGAAGAAACATTATTTTAATTAGTGTCTGTCCTAATTATAAATACATTTTAAATAGACAGGAATTCATAACAAGCTAGTTAAAATAATAATGATATAAAAGAAGCACGCAACAATGTTAAGATATCACGGAACCGCCTATTGTGTTTCGTGGGAACGCAGGCTAGCCAATAAGCACTTCCCACCAGTCTACTCAGGGGGGTAATGGTAATAATCAGAGATTTTTTATTGTTATTCTAATGTAATTGTTGTTAGTTTGCGTTGTGAGATGGTGAAAGTAAGGTGTCGGGCTGGAGGCCTAGCTTGTTCTCGTGTTTAACATTACCGAGTTGGAAGCTTTTCAGTGCACATCAGCTACCGTATTACGTGTGAATTGTATTAACAGGCGGTGGTTTTGAGTTTGAAACTGGTGACATTTGTGTTCGGAATACTTCGGGATTATCCAATCGGAAGTCGTCGTGGTATTTGTGTTCGGGATTATCCAATCGGAAGTCGTCGTGGTATTTGTGTTCGGGATTATCCAATCGGAAGTCGTCGTGGTATTTGTGTTCGGGATTATCCGATCGGAAGTCGTCGTGGTATTTGTGTTTGGAAAACTTCGTACGATTATCCAGCTGATAGCGTAGGGACTACCTGTACTGTGTGAACACGTCGTTTCATATGTGCGTCACGACATAACAAACACAAAAACTATGAGTGAAATATGTACTGCGTAATCGTTTATGAATAAATTAAACGTGATTGAAAGGTATGACCTATACCTACTGTCTTTCTTTCAAATACACCACTAACATTGCAGTTTTTAATTTGTATACTTTTTATCAATGTTACTTTTGGGTAACTGAGGGACCTCTTATTTTAGCACTATAGTGACTACACTTTGGATATTACTGTGTGGTGAAAGAAAACTGAGGGACATTAAGATTTAGATTATTTGAATACAGTACCGTGGTACTAGACACTGCAAAGTAAACTTCCAAAGACCGGTTACTTCGTAAGCTATGGATAACCTAATGGACCCCATTCCCGATGACCAAATCCCTGACCCAGGTAAGTGAATATATCGGCTGAGCTGCTTGATTGCTTATGAGTAAACTTATCTTGACTTAGATGCTAGATCGTCTAGAAGGTTTTGTGGTCGATTTCAATCACAATTGTTGTTCGTTACTTAATTGTTATCGTATTTACAGTTTCTCTAGTGCGCTTACGTTAAAATCGTTTAAGGGGATAAAAACATGTATATGCTGTGATGGGAAATACCAATTCATTCTAAATTTTTAAGCGTTACTGTGCTAGTTCTATTGAAGTTGAGGTGGAAGAAAGATCCTAATAAATCAGTGCCTCCATTTTGAATATCAATACAAAATGGAGGATTGAGAGTTTACATCTAAATTTTCACGGACGAGTGCATATTTATCGTTTTTCGATGTTAATAATAATAATATGTCCTTTGGATTTGTGTAATTTGTGTAAAATGAAAACTGGTTTGAAGTATTAATGTGAAGAAAACACTAAATTTACAACGTTTTCAAAATGGCGGACTTATTTCCCACGGCACCACACGTAGACATGTTCAAGTAAGGCACTAACCTCGTTAATCTAATTAACCTCTGTGTTCCAAAAATAATACAATTTTAAAAAAATTATGGGCTATACAAATAAAGTATGTTCATGTGGTCGAGAAAACGAGCTGCACTTAGTATTTGTAAAATATAATTTATTAATTTTAGTACAGTTCTTAATTCCGCCACTGCTCAAGTTCCCAAGCAATCTTAAGTAGGCGTGACAACATGGGGAAAAGGGGGGGGGGGGCCCCTCATTAATTAGATCAAGGAAATGCAATTAGTAATGTATGTTGTTCTTAAGCAGTAAATCTAAATACTTTGAGAAATACCTACTTTAAGTATATTTTTAAATATTGACTATAATTTGGTTTTAAATGCTAGAATACACTTGCCAGACACAACGCTACGATTTGGTGAACATCAGTCATTATGTAATTTTTTGAAACGTTACAAATATTTTGCAATAACATGCATCGATTCAGATTCTAAACTCTTCTAGGAGAACCTACATACAATCACAATTGTCCCCTGCAGACTTCTAAAGTCTCCCACATCTCCACAAATAATTATTATGTTTATTTATGAAATCCGTTCTTTTCAGACCAAGATTGCCTGCGAAATTATTATTTATCAGCAAAAAAATCATTGCACATAGTTAAATTAAAACATCGTGGCCATGGAAACTACTATCAACGAGCAGTTATTCTGTCACAAGAAATGTTGGGGACTTTCTTTGGCCGCTGCTTTTCCATTCATATAAATTTTCAATGTTTTAGTTTCGTAGGTGCTGTTGAATTGCAACAAAAATCCTCTGGTGGAAACGTGTGGATGGATATTGAAAAAAAAATGTTTTTCCATTCATTTATTGTTGTAAGACAAACAGCATGTTAAAAATAAACAGTAGAAGATCAGTCTGTTTTATTTACTTTTTTGATTCTTATGCAGATTATTCATTTTCTGAAAAACTTTGGAGTAAATTTACCGACTTCGACCACTCCTTGCTAACAAAGAAAACATTAGTACTCGCTGAAGTCAAATATAAATCGATTATTATAAAGACCCAGTCATAATCCGTAGTATCATCCACCCAATTCGCAATCTTCAAACCTCGTGTACTTTATGCAAATACCCCCATTAAACTCGTGCATTAAATAAACATCGTACTCCTATTTACTCTATCCATGTAGGCAGTTAATGTATTTTATAAAAGCGAGTTTTGAAACGGTTTGTAACATTTGTTCCAAATAATTTGTGGGCGTAGTACGAGCCGCCACCCTTCCTGCCCGCCACTCCCTGGGCCCAGACTAGAGAGGGTCTACCACGGGTTATCTGTCTTACACGTTTATTAGTTTTAATATCGTGGGATTTATGTGAGTGAGGGAGACTCTAACGTGGATGTGTTGTAACTATACGGAAACGAAAAGGAACGTTGACCCTGCTTGATAAGTGTTCGTTCGATGTTTACAATATTTCATGATATACAATGTAACTTCTCGAGTTGGTAGTCGGGAAACACTCCCGTAAGTGGAATTGTTAATATTCAATACAATTCAGAAGTTAAAAAGTCCATCCCGATCCTACCTGGAATGTGGGAAACTCGGGTTTGAACCCCGATCGGGATGGATTTTTTAAATTCTGAATTGTATTAAATATTAAAATTGTAACTTGCAAAGTATAAATCGCTTTTTGAGTCTCTTTCAGCAAATAATGGTAACACTTGTGAAATTTCATTAAAACAGACTATATTCCTGTTTTATATTAATGCGGGGACAGATTACATTTAAATATCTAGATTCATAAAAAAAAGTTTAATTTGACAACACCTTATTAAAAGTTGTCAAAAACGCGATTTTTTTAAACTGGCATGTGTTTTTTTAATTAACCATAGATTCGGCATTTATTTACACAAAGTATAATCATTTACAAAAATCTAAAATGTTTTTGAGAGTATGAAATGTTTTTTTTTTATAATGACACTTATAAACTGACCACTGATGTGTGCCCTAAAACCCCAAATATCTTACACTTTTCAGGGACTAAATAAAATGTATTGTCGGTCTCAACAGAAGGGAAACATCTCAATGCACGGCAGAATACATCTCTTTGGAATTTAATATAGTCACCCCCACCCCACAACCACAACCCATTACCTATCTCCCAATAGGTGCTGCCCATTCCCCCATATAGGTACAATAATATTGGTCGATAAAATACTCATTGTTCGAAGGATAGCATGGACTTTATTTCTCGTTTTTTAAGACGACTCCAAAGTCTCCATAATGTACACATTCCCAAACTTAGTATTGATAATTCTTAATCCAAATCGAAAGTAACCAATCTTTTGCCTGAAGCAAGATTAGAACTCTGGATCTTCTTCTTTTATATTCTTAAATTAATTTATTAAAGCATTGCTGCAATTTTTTATCATATTTAATAACAAGTCAATAAGATGTACAGGTAAGACAATGTATGTACGACAATACATGTAAGAAAAGTATAAAAACTGTACAATTAACATATTCTACTAAACATAAAGTATACTTTTGTGTCACCAATCTATGCACAAGTGTAACAGAGGATTGACACGTCACAATCTACCTGTCGTTAAAAACCTAATAGCATAAGAATTTATCCTGGTATGACGGTCGTCTCACATTCACACGAGTGAGGTGTCAAACCCTGTGATTAGATACACCCGAGACATACCCGACCATTCCAAGGTATAGAACGCATTCCACCAAGATACAATAATTACCGATGCCGTTACATTTAAATATCAACCCTTTTCATGGTACTCACTTAAATTGTTATACCCTAGACGAAGAAAATGACTCCATCTATTTCGAATTTTCACACGTTCAAATAACTGTATCTCACTTATTAAATTTGGTCTTACCAAAGGTTCCCCATAAAAAAAATGAACTAGTCACAAAAAATAGAATAATATTAGGTACCGAAGTTTCCCTATATGCATCACTTTTATGTCGGTTCGTTCGACAGTGCAAGTGTCACGTCTCACGATAGAAACACCTCCGATTGATTTAATTAATTAAATAAATTAATTCGTATTTAGAGCTTACCCACTCAGTTATATATAACTGATTTTCAGTGGGGGACAGTAAATCAAAGCGACCAAGCCAACCCTGTAGGCCCCGACACAATCGACGAGTGCACTTACCAACCAAAAATCGATATTTTTTAATAGGTAATATAGCAATCAGTGGTATGGACAGTGCGAACACCCGCGTATCAACGCCAGAAATCAACAAGGCCGATTCAGAACAAAAAGTATTTTTGCTAAAATTGCCCTTCAAAAACGATGAACATAATTTTTTGGATACTTGAGGAGAAGGGGGCAGAAATTGAATATTTTAAATGTGATTTCGACCCGGCACCTCCACCAAATATCTTAACGCATGATACAATTTGATTTGTGTGCTCTTTTCGGACAATCTGCTGATTTAGTAGCTTGGTTCTCCATTTTGGATACTACAATACGCGTGCTTATTTTATTTAGTCGTGGTTGTAAACTAGATTAAACACTGTTCAGCAATCGAGGCACTTACGTACAATAAATGATAAATGTTGAAAGGAAATATGCAAACGAGAAAGAAAAAAATGAGCATGGCCGCCAAGAAAAAAAGTCATGTTCAACTACCATTGGCGTACTTTATATTCACACAACCGCTAAAATATGCTTAACAACATAAAAAAACAACATAAAAAAAGGTATTCGGCGATAAGGTCAATCCCAGAAAATGATTAGTAAACTTTAATGTATCGTAATGTCATAGCTTTGAGTGTATCACTTAGTTGAAAGCTTAGTACATCACAAGATGACTGCGTCTACATCAGACTGTGAGGTGGTTGTGGTCACAAGATTATACGCCTGGGTTTAGCATGTGATTAGCGACGAAGAGGGCGGGGCTAGTTATACGATCACGTGACATTAGTGATGCAGGGGTGGACAAGACTTAGTTGAAAGCTTAGTACATCACAAGATGACGCGCCCTACATAGACTTGAGGTGGTGTTGGTCACAGATTATACGCTGGGTTGAGCATGTGATTATGAAGAAATGATGTTTCTGGGGACCATGGTAGTTATTAATTAAAGGGCTGTGCAAGCCCTCCTAAAAATTTGAATATCTACGTACTCGGCACTCCACCATTACTTCATGGTGGAACAAGTCTGGAACAATAACTTTTTGCTTCACTTCCTCGTTTGTACCCGTGCTTGTTTTTAATTAAGGCTATTGTAATCACCTTAGGGTCAAAACCTTAAAAGTGCATGAAAGTAGGCTGAATGAAAGAGTACCTTTAATAAAACAGCAAAAAACTTTCTTTTTGGGAGGGGGGGGGGGGGGGGGGCGGGACACAACCTCCCTATCGGCCAGGAGATGTCGTTTTTTTGACAATAGGGTAGCCAGCACATTTAGTGCAAATTAAATTTGAAATTCGTTTTCTATATGATATATAGTTTTCTAACACCTTTAGCTTCAGCTCCAGCTATAAGGACAAATTGATTTCTGAAATACCAGTTGGTTTACAAATTGTTTGTCAGACGATACAAAACTCGAAAAAAACTCTTATTTGCACCGTTTGATAAAAAAAAATCGTACACCAACTGTTATTTCAGAAATCTATTTGTTCTTATAGCTAAAGCTGAAGTTAAAGGATCTTAGAAACTATACTCGGAAAACCGTTTCTCAAAATTTAATTTTGCACTAGATGTGCTGACTACACGATTGTCAAAAAGGATATATAATGGCCAAAATTGAGGTTATGTCCCGCACAAAAAAAAAATATATAAATGTTTTATGTAAGGCCTTCTTTTATTCAGAAAACTTTTCAGCCATGTTTCTTCGACTTTCAAAATATCGACCAGAGGTGGATACAACAGCCTTAATAATAATTCGATACTCATTTTAATTATTTAATTTATTTCAATCGAATTTTACAGTTTTAAAAATGTATATTTGGTCACTCCTCGTCCAAGAATTTTCAAGCACCACAAGATATAGAGACAAGAGTAAAAGAGAGATAGAGAGAGAGAGAGAGTAAGAGAGAGAGAGAGAGGTGGACGTATGTTATTTGACGAGTGCTAGAATGACACTTAGCTAATAACATGGTGTCCTCGTGTTTGGAGATGCAACCTGTAATCACCCCACCCCACTATCATCGTAGTCAGCCTAATCGCACCTAAAGTTCCGGCGAGGAATTCTTGTCACAACTTTTGGAATGCACACGTCTCGGAAATCTTCAAATCCTTCCTTCGACATCTTAACCACGACTATAATGTACACGTTCTTTACACCGTAATGTATTGGTCATGTCTCCGTTATAAAATACTTACCAAATTGAAAGACTTACCTAACATTAATGCAAGTAAACCGTCAGAGGCAAAATCAACTTCTTGTATTACTGTTAATTATTTAGATTCTTTCCATAAACCCTGCTCTAAAACAGGTACGGTACCGTGACTAAGGGTATTTTAAAAAAAAACATGTATATTCATACATTTTGTTCTTATGTGGAAATAAAGCATTCATTCATACGGATTTTGTCACTTCAAATCCGGTTCTTTTTTTACCAATATGGCGAAAAAGAACGTAAATGCCGCGACTTTGAAATATAATTCTCGGGATATTATCTTGGCACTATGTTATGCTTATTGTTACAAGCACGGATGCGGGAGTAACCAAAAAGGGAGCAAAGTATCTTAATCAACAGGTTGTCGAAGGAGAAAACAAATATAAAATACGTTACGTTTCTTTTCACTGATCAAATCTCGTTGTTGGTGGAGGTGCCGGGTATGAAGAGAGATTCAAAAATAAAACTACGTTCCTGTTCGCGCGTTGAAGTCTCGATGTACGGTGGCTGGAAGGGTCGGATATTTTATGTCTACTTTGAGTGACTCTAATCCTGCCTTCCTGACCCACAGGAAAGTTTTATCTGTGCCCTGAGTCACCAAATTATTCAGCATAACGATGTCACCAAAAAATCGAAGTCGTGATTGGTTTTTATCGTGAAAAAATAAAAAAAATAAATTTAAAATTACGAATTGCACAAGTTGTGTATTGAAATAATAGCCAGCGGTTTAGCCGAGCTCGTTTAACCGGTTCCCACTCGAACACCGAAGTTAAGCAGAATGGGGCGTGGTCATGGGTAGAGTGGGTGACCGCTCTACCCTGAAACTCACGTATACTGCTGGTTAGAGCAGATGGAGGGTTCGAAGCTAGTGTAACGGCTTCGTTCTCCTCGACGTCTGCTCGGCAGTCCGGGTTAGTGGAGGAACCTACATGACTGTCAAAGTTACACCGTCCTTTCGGATGGGACGTTAAGCCGTTGGTCCCCTTGGTACTTTTCGAAAGGAGTAGGCTACGTGCCGGTACCGGGTTTCCCCTCCTCCCTTCTGTTCATACTTCATCCTCATCTGTCACCACTCATCGTCTCGATTAGCCAAAGTGCATAAATATGAGACGTTAAGCAATATTCAATCAAATCAAAATCAATTCAATATTGGAATAAGATTGAAGAGGATTGATTGATTGATTGATTGATTGATTGATTGATTGATTGATTGATTGATTGATTGATTGATTGATTAAAGTATTTATTATTTTTATGATTAAATTGATAAGGGCGTTTTACACGACGACGTTTAACATTTACCTGGTTGGGGACTTGAACGTTACAAAGCAGTTCCAGGCACGGGAGTCGAACCTGGTTCGCGGCCTTGTCGCATGTTGTTATCATACCTGTCTGGCACCTCGCAAGGCGGTGCACACGTGTGTCAGGCGTTGCACGTGCAAGGGGTCGTGTTCGAACCCCGGCGAGTGCATTCACACCCGAGCGTGTACGTGTTGTTTAGCGCGCAGCCAACCAACAATCACTGTTAACGATTAGCAATAATAATATCAAGGAGGACATTTTTAGCAAGTACTTTTATTACTGTATATCGTTATCGATACTGTACGATCCGATTGAGTATAGGTAGCTTAAACGTTATACCCGAGACTTCGCGAGATCGTCGAATCTGTACTAGCGATTAGCCATCCTAGCTGAAAAGTTGTATTAAATAAAATCGCACAAAATAAAATGAAGTAATCTATTGGATATTCTGTACAAACTAATTGTATCGTCGTTATATTATAGTGTTGCTATTGGCGTTCATTGTTTTGTGTTGATGTTTTTGTATTATTATTTATACTTAGTATTTATTATTTCCTCATATTCATTGACAACATTTTGTTGTACTATTATTATCTGACGGTTTCATTTTGCATTTACAGTTTATTTTTGTTATAAGTTTTATTGTTTTAGAGTAATTAAAATCTGTATTTTAAAATTGAGTTTCCTTTTGCGTGTGTAAGTAAAATGTACAATACATTCGTATAACCAATATGCAACAGGCTGCTTAATATTTGGAAGCATAAAATTTACCAAAAAATGACACAACTTTAAAATTTACAGTTTTTTCGTGATATCTCGAGAACGGTGAAAAATATCTCAAAAGTGATTACAGACAGCTATGAGGTTTTGTTAGGACAATGTAATGCAAAACAATGTACTCAAATAATGTAATAATCGGTGCGGTTTGTATTTCAAAAATGCATTTAATTAATTAAATATCATATAAAATACTAAATCTTCACATTACAATATTTTTTCGGGCAGGCTTTAGTCCTTATAAAACCACTTAGCTGTCTGCAAACAGTTTTGCGATATTTTGCAGCGCTCTCGAGATATCACTAAAAAATTAATTTCGCGTGGTTTAAATATTGTTAATAGATGACACAACCAATGATATTTAACATAGTAGGCTAGATCCCCAGTCATTGGTCCACTGGCGTGTCAATTAAAATCCATCTTGAATAGGTCAGTTTCTATGTTAAAGTAGGTTGTAGCGATTTGTAGCCCAAATATTTTTCAATATGACTGTCAGGTTGACAGGTGAGGATATTAGCCATTAACACCAAATGATTACTAAATTCCCTTATGCAATATCTTCTTATTGTTCCTGTTTGTGCATTCCCATGCTGCACAAGCTAAAACCATATCAGAACAATCCAGAAAAATACTTAATCTCATTTAAAACATAATGTAAAGCATAATAAATGGAAGCGCCAAGAATAGGTCAATTTGGTACGCTCGCGCCTGTGCGGACATATTTGATTTGATTTGATTTGATTTGATTTGATTGTCGTCTTCATTGATGGCGGGATTAAGGCCTGTTAAGCCTTTTCTTCCATCCAACCACTTCCTAATTACAACAAATCACGACATTACAGGATTACATAAAATAATAAAAAAGATTTAAATACTATGATCACACAAGTAAATGCAATTTAAGAGCGTAAACTAATGTTGAACATACATAATAACTTAAAACAAATAAAATTCCTTATAAAATTTTATTGCTAGTTTAAAATTGCCAAGTGAAAAAAGACGGGTATCTAGCCTACTATAGATTTTAATACTTGGAACAACAAACCGCGCCAAGAAGTAATGCCACGTATTTGTAAATCGAAGTGTGCCTAGACTATAGTGCTTGAGTTTTGGCCAAGAAGATCCATATGAATTCCTTCGTCATCAGCGTGCAGACTAGTATGCGAATTAGTCCAAGGTCAATAGTTATTCCTCCGTCAGGGGTTCTAAGCACCTACCAATTCAGTCATCGCAACGTCCTCGTTTTCTCAACTAACGGTAAAGTTAACATGTTATTGTGTCGTCAACTTTTTATAAACGCATAGATTTTATTTTTTTAAATACTTCGCATAACTTTACAAATTTGGGTTAATCTTTTTTTCTTTAATCATAATCTTCAAAGGGCTGTAACTTTGCAATCACTTTTGTCAGACTTACCTGGTTTTACCGTATTGACCGGTGAAAATTTAGCGCAAAATTACACTGAAATGTGATTTTTAATAGTAATCTATTTCCAAATGTTCTTTTCTTTTTATTATAAAGCAAGTTACGTCTTAACTAACTCAATTCAATTAGTATGTTTAGGTTTCAGTTACAACGTTTAAAAGTAAATTAATTTTTAAGGTTACTTTTGAACGTACTTAACTATGACTAACACTTTTAGTCTAACACAGACTGGGTGTTCGTTATACCCGTGTCCTGGCTGTACTTGTGTGGCCCTAGGGGGGCTCATATTGGTCGACCCCGTGTGGGGCGAACATCAACCGGCTCTCACTTTGCATGAGGCTACAGCCTGCTTCATAACTAGAGATAACTGAAAATTGCCATTTTGATTTTTGGCACCTTCATATTTTAAAGTAAACAATTTTTCGAATTCTTTGGTTAAGAGTCACAAGATTAAAACCAAATTTAAATTTGTATTGATAAATTAAGGATAATAATGAAAGAGTAATAAAAAATAGTATTCACACACCTTGTTTCCAGCTAAAAAAATCACTTTGTAAAAAATCAGTAGAACAAAAAGCCTTTTTGGATTATCATGATAACCAGATTCAGATTCAGATTTCAGATTTCAACACAATTTAGTCGACTTCATAATACAAGATACATTACATAGAAAACATTGATTTTATATAAGAAGGTGAATGCCCACATGAGCAAGGCTTGTTATTAACATTAGATTATAATTGATTTCTCAAAGGACCAAATCATAACTTGTATACAGAGTGGTAATGGTAATTTATATAAAAAATTTAAATAACATTTACTTTTCCAGTTAAATTAAACATATATTACGTGGTCATATTATTGCAAGTTAAAATCGTATTGTATTGTAAGGTGAATAAAGCAGCGCAATGCTAAGATTATCTGTACATAAAAACTTATGCCCAGTTATAGTTAATTGAGCTCAAATTGTGTTCAATTACTCCCTCAAACTGGCCAACACTTGTATTGTTCGAAGCGGTTGGCAGGAAATAGTTGGCGCGATAATCTAACAGACAAGTTGATCATTCGCCAGGTGCTCATGACAAGCCATTAACTTACACCTCATTGCGAAAACAGTTCATGCGCATCTGTAAATAAATGTCTCAATCGTCCTGTGAGTCATAAATTGTATTTATTAAATCGTTTATTTACCCTCTTTTTGATATTCAATTATAATAATGATTTATGAAAGAGGTTTGAAATAAAACTAATGTAACATAAATGTATACAAATTAATAAACAGTAAAAAAATAATACAACTTCTATATTGTATTTAAAATAAAAATTAAAAATGAAATAAACCAACATTAAATTAACTAAATTATAGTTAATCAAATAGGGGAAAACTGATTTGTGAGACGATCCCACAGCAAACACATAATATAAGGAGTGCCAATATCAATATACTCACACAACGGTTTTATCTTAGTTTTAGATTAGCGAGATTGATGAATTCTGATTGACGTCTTTGGACGAAAGAAAAATAAATCATCACCTAATTATGTTTGAGTGTTGAGTAGAGCTTTATTTATGTTCTCTTGTTAATGTCTTACTACACACCTACTGGAGGTTATGAGTATATTAACCATGGTAAAACTCGGTGCAGCTACTTCGTAGTCACCCGGTACCTGATGATTTATTGGGCCAATCATGTCAATATCACGTCATAACTTGAACCAATTTATTTTTTCTTCTCTACTATCTATTAAGAAGATATGCGTCTCTTAGAGGTAAGATTTCCTTAGAACACGTCATGACATTCCTATGTTTAATTCATGTGATTACAACGCACTCACACGTATTCGTTGTCACGAGGTTAGGCCCTCGTTTCATTACAGGTGTTATGCGATGACTCCTGACACCAGTAGAAGCATTTCACATATCAATACATCGAAATTAAAATTGTTGGTTATGACGAGTTCATATAAAAAAAATGCAATACTTTTTTCACTTGTAAGAAAGTTTAAGTTCTCTTCCCTATACAACAATACAGGATACAACATGTTTCTAAAATAGTAAATATATGTTATTTTATTGTTATAATGATTTACGATATCCAACAAATATTGAAATTTTATGAACTTTTCAAAATATGCCCAACACTAAATGTTGGCAATATTTACAAATATTCGGACAACTATCTATTGAACAACTACAAATTAATTGTTTCATGGATTCTTTTGTGAACATTGATGAAATGTTAGTTTTATTTACTGTCATTCTTTTGAACCCAGTTTGCGTAACTGTATTGGCTACGTTAAATAAATACAATTAATAATATTTATAAATACATTAATAAAATATTCAATAAAAAGTGAGTTATCCCTTAAGTTTGTCTTTTTGTACAAAAGAAAGGTCCAGGAACTTGAAACAGTCTAGCTAGTAGATTGAAAACAATTATAAATAGTCAAACAATAAATCCAAGGGTTTAACTTTGTGGTGCATCTGTACTATAAACCCGAGCAACATAATAACGTATCGGGGCTAGAAGTACCCCCTGGAGAACTCCGCTATTATCCGCTTTACACATCTATTACATTTACTTCGTGCTGCGCCAGATAGGATCTCCATCTGGTGAGAATAACAACATGTGTCGTCGCAATTCACCTCGCTGCCTTAAAACTTGATCGCATAAGCTTCACAATCAATCAATTCGTTTCTAGAAATCACTCATACGCCATTTCGATAATGGGAAGGAGGTTCGTCAATAGATTCAACAAAGGAACCTGAAAGTACCTACCACCCACTTGCATGGTCAAACGAACCGACAGACGTTTTGAGCGAAACGAGAGAGACTCTGATTCGAGAGGTCCTGGTTCGAATCTCGCCACAGGCAATCTTGACCGGAAGTTGTTATCGGATTAGTCGTTATTGCTAACGCAATGGATTGAGTGCCCGTAAACATGTCTTGGGCATTCCATTCACATTCTGCCCTAACTTAAAATACGTTAGTTAGGCACCTGAAGTGGGGATTACATTGCACCCTCGACAGAGAAAGTAAAATAAAACGAAAGCATGTTAAAAAATAGGTACATGCAAACATTTTTTGTAACTTGGGTATGACAGCATTGAAACATTGATATTATGCCTTGTATGTTCGACTTTAATACAAAACAACTTTGAGTGACGAGTGTCGTGGGCTCAAATCCCGGTTCGAGCAAACGTTTTTGAACTACCCAATTGCATTTTAATCCATCATTAATAAGGTGATGGTATATTATGTAAACGGTGTCTTTGGTACGGTCCAAGCAACGAAGTTGTGAAGCGCATAATAAATCGTATGAAATGTCCCCCACTGTAATTCAGTCCTTGTACATGTGTGGGTAGACTCTAAATACAAATAATATATTTATTTATTTAAATCCAAGCTATGTGATTCAACCGCAAATAAAATATATTCACGTGTCGGTAGCCGAACCACAAAGTAAAGTAATTCAAGTGCCAAGTTTACTTTGATTCTAACATGTACGGACCATGAAGTCAGCCAGTTTTATCTAGCTCTCATAATTCATGCGAGGTGACAACCCATGAGTTCGCCGCGTCCGTCTGTCGTGTATTTTACTTAACGCATGTTATTTGTGTGGGCGTGTGGGCTACGCCTTGCGACTGTCATTAGTGTACTAGGTGGACGACGATAGCAGTTATTAGCCGCGGAGTGATCTGTCGCCTCCACCCTTGGCTCGCTCGGAGTCGGATCGGATCGGCTCGCGCTCCGCTCCGCTCGGTCACGTGAGCGGGATTCACAAGGGAGGGATCCCCTGACGACGCCGCCGTTGAGTGGTCCGGAAACGGAGAAAGGATTTGAAAGAAAGGCGCGGTCAGGGCGGGTGGGTGTAATTAATGGGACGGATAAGTAATGACTTGGTGTAATGTATTCATGTGTGGGGTATGGGCCGCCACGGACCCCTAAATCTTTGAGGGCGACAATAGTAGGGTTGATACGTTTAAAAACGTGGAATTGTAGGGTTCTCCTAAAATTTTTATTCTATATGAAATATTCACGTTCTTTTTTTTAGTATAAACGTTCTTGGTAATAATATAGTAGTGTTTTTAAGTGAAGGTAAATTCAATAATTATTTTACACAAAAAATATATATCCAGACTATGCACACTTCGTAAATACATATATTTAACGCCAACCATCGATTTGCAAAATTGTTATTTAAAAATTAAGTAGATACGTCACAGTTATTGTAAGGTTTGTTTACCCAAAAGTATTTAAGACAAAACGTTTGCAAATATTATTTTAGTGTTATAAGCACACCCACAATTTTTTTTGTACATGAAAACATGAATTTTGTTTTCTTTTTACGTGTAATCATTCACATTTTTGCTAACTTGAAGTTTATGTCATTATGTATAATAAAAATATATAGTTAATTGAATATGAAGCAATTCGTTTTAGTCTTTAATTATTATTAATCAAAATAATAATAATAAATTATTTTTTGTGAAATTTATTGAACTACAAAAAAAATAAGTGAGCTGGGTTAGTTTATTATGCAGGCCCTAACATTATTGTTTCTAGAACATATTAGTGTCATAAGATTATTTCTGAGATTTTGGCGACAAGTGGAATGGGTGTTTTTTGGTCCTCTGTACCTCCCTGTCTCGTGTCCGGGACAATAGCTTGAACAAAACACCGTCTCGTTCCTTGTTTTTGTTAACCCCATGCACTCAGCATCGAGTCACACCGTGTCGGTTATTATTTCCTCCAAACATCACCTCTCGCCGACTCTCCTAACCTATGGTTGTCACGAGCTGTGTCTATATTCTAATGATGGCTTAAGAGGCCTGGGACACGCCCCCTCCGTCATTAGCGAGACTCAAGGCGAGCCGCCATCTTGAAGCCTCGAACACAAACTGTCACGTGCAACGAGAACGATCGAGAGTGTGAGAGAATGAGTCAATATTATAATGAATAACGAATGAATCGAACTATCGTATGTCAATTCACTCGTACTGCAGTAAAGGATGCACACTAAACAATACGATCGTGAAATAAAGCCTATAAAAGTTATAACGAACAGAAATATTGTTTTATTCCCATCATTACCAGAAATAGCCTATGTGCTATTCGAATAAGTCAAGTCAAAATCTCTTTATATTCAGAACATACATTGAATATTACAACTTTGTTTATTACCCCCCAATGAGACTAGTGTTTCGCTAGAGGAAACTTTTGCTGTGGGATTGTACAATTTGTTTCGGAGTGTCTATAGACGTCTATTTCGTGTCTCCTGGACCTTATATGCTATTGAAAAGAATTCTTGTCTACAATCAGCGGTAGAACTATAGATACGAAAGTTAGAGTTATGATAAAGTAATCCACAATGAAACTAAACTTAGCATAGAAAATAAGGAAATGAGTATTCGAAACACTTGATTAAGTTTAACTTTCAAGCTAGAAAATAGTTTGTTTCCTAATGAAGTTTCAGTTTAAAATACTAAAATGAACATGGGTCAATCAATTAATAACAAATATTTTTTAGTAATATTTTACCCACTTTGTTGTTTGACTTTTATCCAAAAGGAAACAATTTGAGAGAACCGTTAAGCTTAAAGACAAAAACGGTCAAAACTAAACGCAGAGTTTAGTTTATAATATTTAGCTGATCTTTATGTAAGTCAATAAGACATTATGTTTCGTAATATATACTAGGCCGCTTCGCGAACGCTTTTTCCAGTCGCGTTGATGGATGAGCTTTTTTGGAATATTTCTGTCCAATGTTTACGTTTTTATTGGAATCTTCTTACTTTTTCTATAGTTACTTGATATTCTTGTTCATTATACACCTGTAAAAGGCTTATATTAAACCTTTATTTCTATGAATTTGACCAACTTTTTCAACTTTTCATTCAAGAGGCACTACATCACCATAATCTTTATGTCAATGTAAATATGAACGTTGTAGCCCACACCCGTTTGGGTCAAAATGGCCCAATAACAACAAATATCGTGAAAAAAGCCGATATAAAGATCGTAACAGAATATGTTATTCCATCATACCAAAATATTATGTGCTATTCGAAAAGTCAAGTCAAAATCTATTATATCAGAACATTGAATATTACAACTTTGTTTAAACCCCAATGAGACAGTGTTTCGCTAGGAAACTTGCTGTGGTTGACAATTTGTTCGGAGTTATAGACTATTCGTTCTCCTGACTTAAATCTATTGAAAAGAATTCGTGTCTACAATAGCGGTAGAACTATAGATACGAAGTTAGAGTTATGATAAGTATCCACAATGAAACAAACTTAGCATAGAAATAGGGAAAAGTATCGAAACACTGTTAATTTCTTCAAGCTAGAAAATAGTTGTTTCCTAATGAAGTTTCAGTTTAAATACTTAAATAACAGGTCAATCAATAATAACAAAAATTTTAGTAATATTACCCACTTGTTGTTGTTTTTATCCTTTAAGGAACATTGAGAGAACGTTAAGCTAAAACGAAAACGTCAAAATAAACGCAGATTAGTTTAAATTTAGTGATCTTATGTAGTCAATAAGACATTATGTTTCGTAATATATATCAGGTATTGTGCAAGATTTTGTTCGTACGAATGTAGTGGGCATATATACGTACTTCCGCTTAATTCTGCGTGATGGTCTCTTATTTAAGTTTTTGGAGCCTAGTCTCGAGGCTAGACAAGATGGCCGCCGCGCGTGGGTCGACGCTCGCGACCCCCGACGGTAAAACCCCAAAGCTTCGGCTCCGACTCTGTCTCGTCGCGCGACATTCGGTTGGCCCTCCCTCTATTGTGGCCAGGAAATGAATTACATTACAATAATATATACCGCTGATCGTTAGGTCGACCAGGCTCAATCCGGCACTCCACTCTCAAACGGAGAAGTTTTATGTGATTTATGTTCTCACCCTGAATTTGGAGCGTGGTCTCGTGTAGGCAAGAAATTAGCCACGCTTGCATGAAGCGACTTCTTGGAAACGAAGAGAACTTCTAACTAAATTTACCAGAAGATTGCGTAGAAACTTAACTACGCTTTTTAACAATAACTGCCTACTATATCTTTACGTCCCGAGCTATACCAGCCTTGCATTTGATCTCAATTGTATATAGGTACCTGAACTTATCTCTATAAGACTGTTTGGGTCAGGCTTATCTGGATTAGGCATCATAATTTCCCTAAAAACTGTGATTCTACAAGTTTTTCTTTTTTTTGTTCTTAAAATCTGTAAAATTACAGATGATTATTTGGTTATTTTTCTCCACGTATACACCAGTAATCTAAAGTGGTATACATTCGTAAAAAACCGTCCATAAATATACTCCAGAACACGCAAAAATGTGCACTTCGCAATTACACTCTTTCATGGAAATCAACGCATTTTGACAGAACCGAACACCCACATTAAAAACATCATATTTTATACTAGGAAGCTTCGCAAACGCTTTTTCAGACGCGTTCATCCAAATGAGCGTAATTTTTTAAATACGAAAAAAGCGTAAAATTGCGATTTTCACGAGAAATAATTTTTCGATTACGCTCAAATTTCACACGAATATATATGTTCATAAAATTAAGGTTCTGTGAAAAAATCATTACAATCGAATAAAGCATGTAGGTATAAGTCGAAGAAATATAAAAAATCGAAAAATACGTAAAATTGCGATTATTATGAGAAATAAATTTTTGATTGCGCTCAAATTTCACACAAATATAATAAAATTGTAAAATTAAGGTTCTGTAAAAAAATCATTACAATCAAATAAAGCTTGTTGGTGTTATAAGTCGAAGAAATTTTAAAAATAAAAAAAATCGTAAAATTGCGATTTTCATGAGAAATAATTTTTTGATTACGCTCAAATTTCACACACATATATTATATATAAATTCATAAAATAAAGATTCTGTAAAAAAAATCATCACAATCGGATAAAGCATGTAGGTATTATAAGTCGAAGAATTTTTTTAAAAATCAAAACAAATCGTAAAATTGCGATTTTCATGAGAAATAATGTTTCGATTGCGCTCAAAAACGTGACAGTTCTAAGTTCAGAGATTTTGAAGGCCTCCACAAAATTTCATCGCAATTGGACTATCGGTTTAGCCGGAATCGTGCGAACAGACACACACACAAAAAAAGAAAAAAAACATTCCGTATTTTTTTCTTGAGTGTAGTGAAATGGAATCTTCGCTACGCTCATCCAAATACAAGTGTATTTTCACTCCAATGGGGAGGGGGTGGGGGGAGGGTGCTTGAAACTACAAAGCAACGTACAGATGTGTTTATGCTGTGACAAACTTGAGCATTTGTCCTGCTAATTTCTATGGATTGATGCCGGTCAGTGAATCATCTAAGGTTTTCTAAATTGTTTGAAATCTCATCAGAATATACCAGGAATTCCGACGCCTGATGACCCTAAGCGAGCCTATACAGCGCATAGCTATCATATTTTCAGATTGTTTGTAAGACATTTGATCTTTCATATCCTCTCACTTAGCAAATATACCAACTTTGTTTATATATTCGGCAGAAATTTGTTTAATAACACTTCACTTCCTCATCACGAATCTAGCAATTAAATCACATTTTGCATATCTAACATTCAAGATATTATCTTTTTCAAAAACGTATAGTACTTGTTGAATTCTTTGCATTAACTTATGATTACTCCATACTTGTATACAGCCTTGGGAGTAAAACTTAAAATTATTAAGATTTTCAATTGGAATTCTAAAAATGTAATAAAAGTTGAAAAAAAATATATACATGATTATATTCGTTTCTAGAATATGTTCCCATTTACTCACAGAACTGAATTTCAGTAGGGGACAATAATTAAGCCCGCTAGCCCCGTCTGCATAACCACCATCGACGAGCGAACAATGGCCAGCCAGAGATCGGTTTTTAGAAATAGGGATGAGAAGGTTTAATTAAAGCTAATGTTATCAAGGGAAAATATCGTCCAATAGGTAGGGCCTATGCATCGTGTGCTCATTATTTTATTTATTTTATTTTTATTGCATCTTTTTGACATTTTATTTGATTTTTATTTATTTATCTTTTGTTTAATAAATAAACAGTTTTTGAAAAAGTGGGATGCAATCTCCACGAAACGTCAAAATATGTTATTTTTTAATTACTAGGAAAACGCTTAAGTCCCGCCGCGTTGTTGGATGAGCGTAATTGGTGCATTGAGCTGCCATGTGTTACGCGGATTTTCTGTTGTTCTGTGAAAAAATTATTGCTTAGTCGAAGATTTTTTTTAATTAAATTAAAATAAAAAAAAAAATCATTTTTTTAATAAATCGTAATTTAAAAAAAATAAAAAGTCGTAAAATTGCAATTTTCATAAGAAATAATTATTCGATTGCACTCAAATTTAACACGAGTATATAAATTCATGAAATTAAGGTTCTGTGAAAAAAATCATTACAATAGGATAAAGCATGTAGGTGTTGTAAGTCCAAGAATTGTTTTAAATAGAAAAAACCCGTAAAATTTCGATTTTCATGAGAAAAAAATTTTTCGATTACGCTCAAATTTCACACGAATATCTAATTCATAAATTAAGGTTCTGTGAAAAAATCATTACAATCGGACAAAGCATGTACGTGTTATAAGTCGAAGAAATTTAAAAAAAATCCAAAAAAATCGTAAAATTGCGTTTCTATAAGAAAAAATTTCCCGATTGCGCTCAAAAACGTGCAGTCTAAGTTCAGAGATTTCGAAGGCCTCCATAAAATTTCATTGCAATCGGAGTATCGGTTTAGCCGGAATCGTGTTAGCAAACACACAAAAATCCAAAAAAAAAAAAACATTCCGGATTTTTTCCTCCAGTGTAGTGAAATGGAATCTTCGCTTCGCTCATCCAATTTTATATACGTGGTCTAAACCTCAAAATGTCTTTTAATATGAACAATTAAATACTTCACAAATATATATATATAAAATTATATTGACCTCGTGTCCAAAATTTAATCGGGTTGGGGGGGGGGGGAGTCTAGTATAGCTCACTATTATATTTCTTGGGCTAACATCTTAGTTGCCTGACACAATCATCTCCTCCACATCTTCCTCAGTTTATACCCCTTGAAAATAATAATGTTACCCAAGTTGAGTTTTTCCTAATCAAAAACGTCTTAATGATTGTAATTGACTTTTTTGAACCGGTATAATATTCCATATCACAAATCAAATTTCTGTAAGTAGTCTTACACAACAAATTTTAGAAAAAAAGTGTACGATTCCGAAACACTTAAGTTCTTTAATACCCTGGCGTGAACCAATCAACATCCTGCGTAAGACAGTTACGTCAAGCTATACCCCGGTGCCCTCCGACCTGCTAACACTAACAGGAAGTGACGCCATAGCTTGATCAAGGATGTTGCATGCAGCTCCACTTGAAATTATCGTTTCTCAATTGCATACATTACGTGCAGGCATACACCTACAACTTGCGGTTGAAATTTATTGCAGGAATTTCGAAACAGCGTTGCGAGGTAGTTGTTTGATGTTAGGCGCTTGAGCGGTTGTACCATTGAGTTGCTGGCTGTACTGACCCATGGCATGGTATTTTCCCTAGAGTGGTGATAGATTCTACTTATGTCCGTCAACCACTTGGAGATTAAATTAATTTTGTATTGACTCCTAAATTCTTCAATTATATTTTTTTCTAGCTAACGTACATACATTTCTTAATTTTATAATTTCTCTATTAAGCCATTCACCATACATTGTACCCTGTTTGGCCCTGAATTAGTGTTGTTGTGTTCACTAACCCATGCGCTATTGAGGTGTATACTAAACTACTTTGGTCCTCAATCAATGTTGGTGTTTATACTTACCTGTTGGGTTGGACGTTATTAATGTGATATATTATATTATTGTTTATTACTATGGATCCTGAATTAATTTACTAAGTCCTCAGTCATTGTTTATTATTAAACCTATTAAGTCTCAATCAACTGTGGGTGATTATTCTTATCTGGCACTTGACTATCATGAATTAATTATGACTTATTTACTGACCCCTCAAAAATTACTGTATTCTTGGTCAATCAACCATTTTGGGATTTGAGGGTAATCTCATATAAATCTCACAGTATGCTTCTAATGCATCTCTCAAACAATCGTTTACAGAAGGCGCTCTGTGTTTGGTATTTGTATTGAGTATCTTGATGAGTTCTCCTAAATAATAGGTGTGTATATATTTCATATTTCCTCAGGGGTATTTCAGTTAATAAGGGTATATAATGTAATAAATGCACAGGAGGAAATAATAATAAATCAAATTATGCAATACATTATGCTCATAAAATATATATTATCTAATCTTGCTTATTGCCTTAAATCTAGATACACAATAACAAGCCTAAGATATAATTTATGATCATTATAATCAATATCAGGAATTGTCTTTGCATGTTTGACTGACTTTACGGTGCTAAATTTTAATTTATCTTAAACTTGAAGAGACTAGGTTATTGATCTACTTCTCGTATGAGTCATTAACAAATCCTTTCTTCTATGACTTGCAACATTTTGCTCTGAATACCAGTGAAGAAATCAATTTCAGCTTTAAGTGTGATAAATAAATAGTCAATAAATGGAAGATGTATCCGATGAAGAGTAGCTTAGAAGAAAATTCGTCGTGACAACGAAGAAAACTCAAATAATAAAGGTCACTGATGGAGCCAATGCTCCCCCCATCTGAATGATAATTTGTTTGGAAAAGGGGATTATTTTTTATAATCTACATTATAAACTTTTTTATACTTATCTACTTAATACAAATCCAGTTCCTATGGGGTCCCAAAAGAATGTTTTGCTTATGCTTTTTGTACTAGATATAATTTCGAGAAACCATCCCGTTTATGGAATAAAACTCATTTAATTAATTGATATTAGCTGAAGATTGTTTTCCTTTCCAATATTTTTACTAAATGATTAAATAAATTACATAAACTAGGTCATTTCCCCACGTCGATTGGAAGCACTTGGTCCATTGGATGTAAATTACATCGCTATAAAAGTGTTTCCAAAGTTTAATTTAAGGGCGGTAGCTCTTAGTGTATTTTAAGACACTTCGCGGCACGACATTTCGTCATAGATTTTAAGTGTTTTAGTAAAATATTTGCAAGCGTCGACGCCGTTTCTTGTTGTTGAATGTAATAACAAGGATAAACAATAAATATTAGAGATTTTGAAGACAAAACTATAAAGATGGAATGAGTGGCCTTCAGTTTATTTCACCTAACGAGCCGTTGAGCGGCGCATGCGTGGTGGATGTGACGCGAACTACAATTAATCAAAGAAAACGCGTGAAAAAGTCGGTATTCGCCGCGCCATATAGAGTTGGTCGGCTGTACCTGCATGGAGTCATTAGACACAACTATTTCAAATCACATAGTTTCTTGTCCCTTCATTAGCACGAGATTACGTCTCAAGTGACAGATATTATTAATATTAGCAGATACTCGCGGCAACATAGCCGGAGTAATAAATTTGGATTTCAAAAATAGAAGAAAAACTTTCTGAAGAGGTTTTAATGCGAAATGGTGTGGTGAAACATTTTTTTTTGTCTTTAAAGAAACTCTCATCGCATATTTTAACAGAAGACGCAAGTTCATCAACTTAAATCTTTAAACAATAAACGACAATATGTTATTGACGTTATGGAATGCG
This sequence comes from Sweltsa coloradensis, assembly GCA_024449915.1. Taxonomy (NCBI): domain Eukaryota; kingdom Metazoa; phylum Arthropoda; class Insecta; order Plecoptera; family Chloroperlidae; genus Sweltsa; species Sweltsa coloradensis. The sequence goes on from JAMZAV010000181.1 coordinate 369,482, forward strand.
TAAATTGCTTTGATCAAATTCAGGTGTTTACATGGTAAACTTGTTATTTAAAAACTCATTTTAAATATATAAACCAATTGCAAACATAATTTTAATTTTTTATATTTCCTTGGCTGTTCAATCCACAAATAACGCGACTTTATGAATATGTGAATAGTAAAAATAAAAAATAAATTCCTATGTCTATACAAATTGTTTGAGTTTTGTGTTTATGTATCAACAAAAACATAATGCAAATCGAACGTGAACGATTATAGTTAATATTTTCCTTTCGCTAGTTTGATAATATGTCCTCTTTAGAAAAACTCAAATACATTATTTTCACAAAATTTTACCATTTCTATGAAGTTTGCTCTTCCGACACAGATTTTTCACGTTCTACATCTTACATTTATTTTTTATATAATTATGTAGCATTATTTATTACTAAATTGACTGAAAATTTAAATACAAAAAAATAACAAATTACGATTTAATTCTTAGAGTAAGATTTTCAAACAAAGTTTCCACAGTGTGCATCCAGCAATTATACCACAATTCAATTCTGTTTTACATTACTCATCACTACGCTTTAAGCGTTCAGTAATTTAACGTCTAGTAATGTTTTTTTTGTTATTATTGTCTGTTTTTTACTCTCGTCATGTAGTGGATGGGGGCTTTAATGATGAAACAAGGCAGAAGAATTAATGCTTAGAGCCAGATGTTTCGCACACGACCAAACTGTCATTGAAAGTACCCTATGACCGGTCTTATGATCTGGAGATCGTTCATATTTTGCGTCTATTCGGCAAAATGTCCAACACGTCAGTTGATTGTGAAATGACAACACATATTCTTAACGTTGCACATTCTAAGCTCTTGCTAGAGTATCTTCAAGATCGTAGCCTGTTTTAACCGTAGAGTTTATTTTATTTAAGATTATAGCTTTTATTAAAATGGAACCTACTCGTGTCAATTTTAAATTTTTGCACATAGTAAAACATTTAAATTTGCTATTTTAAATTAAACGTCAAATAAATAATAATTTAGTTATCACTCTCAACAACTAGACTGCACATAGCGTTTCTTGATCAATTATTATGGCTGATGATTGTTCTTTATATCCTTATTTTTGTATTTTCAATGATTTGATCAGACAACAAAATTACAAGTTTAAGGTAGAACATGTATATGGATGAATACTTTTCTCTTTTAGAAGTTCATTTATTTAATTTAGCGTATACATTGATAAATAAATAAATGAATAAACAAATTCGTATTTAGAGTCTACCCACTCAGTCATATAACTGATTTTCAGTGGGGGATGGACATTACCAAAGCGACCAAGCGATCCCGACGCAATCGACGAGTTAGCGATAACCAACCAAAGATCTCTTTTTTTTAAATAGGAAATGTAGCAATCATTTCTCGACATTTTTAATTTCTGAATTGTAGTAAATAATATAGCAATCAGTGGTATATAGGAAGATGTCCTAATCACTCACAAATTTTTCGCAATGGCATATTAATAACTCGTGGATTTATACTAGGAAGCTTCGCAAACGCTTTTTTTAGTCGCGTTGATGGATGAGCTTTTTTAAGTTTTTAGTTTGCGTGGGATATCTTTACTTTGCTGCCTACGCATTATAGGTGATTGTTGTCAAGTTTCTATTGTTACTTGTCAATTGTTATTATTTACCGTAAAAAACTTATATTAAAAGCTTTATTTCTATGGATTCTGGCTAACTTTTTCAACTTTTTCTTTCAAAAGGTACTACATCACCATAACCTTAATGTCTATGTATAATATGAACGTTGTAGCCCCACCCGTTTGGTCAAAATCGGCCCTAATGGCACGAAAATATCGCACTAAAAATAAAAAAAAATCGTAAAAGTACGATATTCATGAGAAATATTTCTTCGATTGTACCCAAAAACAATACACTTCTAAGTTCAGAGATTTCGAAGGTCCCCTCAAAATTTCATCAAGATAGCATATGCCGTTTGCCCGGTAGACAGCAAACAAACAAACAGACAAAAAAAAATACCCGAGCTAAATTTTTGGGGGTCAGTGAAATTGAAGTCTTCGCTTCACTCATCCAATAATGAGATTGAACCACTGCGCCAAACCAAAAGTAAAATTGTTCTCCTTTGATTTATTTTATATACATATTTATGTAGGTATTGAATGCACCTATCTAGGCCGCCAATCCAATTCGTAAACGTAGTACATAAAATAATTTTATTTTATTATGGTGTACACTCGCCACACGCCACACACACATACTACTGCAGGATTTTCCGCCAAAGTCATCTATTTAGAAACAATTTACTGGCAGCGAGTTAATAAGTAATGTTGTAAAATCATAAAATCATAAATCAAAGATACGCTTAAATAAATTAAAACATTATTATTACTTTACTACCGTTATAAATGTGAAAAGCTCCTATGTTGTAATTTCCTTCCATAAAACAATAAACTGTGGATAAAGATGCCACAGATGCTGTAATTCTTAATGTTATGCTATTGGTAATCAAAAGGAGCAATTTAAAGTTTTCAAATAACTAAATTAATCGCTAAGAATTAAAATTTTAAGTCAATAGATAAACTCAAACGAATGCTAGTTGTTGACACTATACCTGCAGGAATCCTTTTCATTCGCGACCCGGTGGTCCAAGAAAACTCACAATATTTCATATAGGCTAATGAAAAGGATTATGAAAAGGTTTCAAGCAGGTAGAGAAGAAAATGTAATATCTACTTGAGTATACTTGATTCTTTTGGAATAAATATAAGTATATAGAATAGAAAATGTTGGATAGTTAAATAATGCAGTATATTGGTAATTAAACATTGGAAACGGCCCATTAAAAAAAAAATGAAAATTAGTCTTGTACTATAGGTACATTTAAACAGTTAATTTAAATTGCATCAATTTAATTGTAGCCTTTGTTATAAATCGATATTGCATTTCATTTCACTCTACATATCAATGCGTATTCGTGTCATCCATAGGAGCACCGCCACAGAATATATGTTTACCTTCTCGTCATCTTACCTTTAAGCCGGCATTGTATATTATATTCAGCGGTGGTAGAATACAAGAGAGCGCTCAAAACATGGCTTGATTTACCTGGCTGTGCTGAAGGTTTAGGTAGGTATAGATGATTGATGCAGTCCAGCCACATAATTACGTGTGAAGTGCTGCCATGCCGGCCTGCCTGCCTTCACCACCTTAGAGGCTAGCTTATTAATCATAATCAGGCCCCTTTCAGTAAACAGGCGGCTAGCCACCACACCAGTCATCCCACCGCACACACGCACGCATTACAGGGTGCGTGTGCGTGTGCGTGTGCGTGTGCGTGTGCGTGTGCGTGTGCGTGTGCGTGTGCGTGCGTTTTTATAAATAATACTTTATTGAGCAGTTAATAAATAAATATAGAAATTCCTGAGTAGTACATTCACATACTCTTAACTTTCAAATAATACAGTAAAGAAAAATGTCATGTAGGATGAGTTGGGCAGTGTGTACATTGGGGAAAAAGTCGTTCATTTCACAATCACAACAACGATTAAATATATGATTTTGAATTGCAATCGAAGGTCGAAGGTTAATCTTCACAAACAAATATAAAAATCAAATTTAAGAAATCAGTACTAAGTATGGTTACAGGCCACAATTTTAAAATTTCGTTTTGGTAATATATACTTCCACATTGTGACAATTTCATCTTACATTCTAGTATGTTTATAATATCTATTGTATTATTACTTAACATTGTCATACCACACATATATTTGTTACCATCGACCATAAGAATATCAAGGGGTCTAGTTGTATCTATACACCCAGCCATTGATTTACTTATGATGTATTTATTATAAAAGAGGTGAAATTACAACATATAATTACAACCTTAGATTCTTGCGCTGATCGTTCAGATCTTGACCACAACATCTTGTGCTGAGCGAGCGTTCTAATAAACATGTCCCGACAATCCCTCAGCTCACTAATCCGTAAGCTAGCCACTTTGCCGACTTAAACTATTAAATCATGTCATCATAGATTAGTCACTATAGTAACATAATCATTTTGAAATACTGAGCTGAAAGAAATATTTATAAAGAGAGTTTGTGAAAATGAGTGGGACAGGCCACATGTAAGTTTTTGTACTTCCCATGACTAGGACATAATTATATATATCACCCTTGATTAAAATTATGTCTGCTGCTATACAATGCAGAGCAAAAGCACATTATTGATTACAAAATCTGTAGTATAAGAATTTAAGAAATAAAACAAAATGTGTATATATACATATACATGTTTTACCTTGGTTTTATAGTAGACGACTATGACTCTGTATGTTAGTCCTTTTTTTAATATCTGTCTAAAGTAATACGTATTCAAATGCAATGATATGAATTCTTTATCTTTGAATTTTCTCTTTCTTTTTTGTGTCATTTCTATAATATTGTTAATCATCAGAAAATACAACTTATTCTATATGTATTACTTTAACTTGTATCTATCCAACATAGTTGTCTTGGTCTGCTTGAAATTTAATGCCCCCCACTAAAAAAACCGGTTATGTGACTGAATGGGTATTGACTCTAAATACGAATTTATAAATTTATATTAATAATTGATTAACTGCTGAAATCCGAGATTCTTTGAGATGTCTTATCATTCACCTACAATCATCTTAATGTACAAGATAGCTTACCCAAGTAGTTTCGAGATAAGGCTCTTGATCGCTCTTAGCACAAGCTCGTTATCTATAGCTTCGCACGTGTACTTTTTAAGTACTTGTATAATAAGAGACAATCGTCGTCTAGCTGATAGTTTAAAATTTAGCCAACAGTGCAGACATCAAATTTAATAGCTATATAAACTCTTCTATTTGCATCGCTTTTATGTCCGTCTGACTATGTGTCGCATATCATTACCATAAAAAAACAAACATGACCTCCTACTGAGATGCAATCTGTTTTGTTGATACTGTCCATTCAACAAGGATGATAGTTATAACGTTTTTGATGAACCTGGGTCAAGGCGCGTGGCGGAGTTAAGCCTAAAACAAAAAAGACTTCCTAAAACCCGGCACCTCCACCAACAGGGGCCTTTAACGTTCATCCTTGTTCGAAAATCTAATTTATTAAGTGGCTTTGCTCAAATTGTTGGTAACTTAATTTTATGAGATCATCAAAGTTCAAAGATACATTGTATGACTTCGTTTGTCATGCAAAGTTTCATGTATATGTGTTGAATGCTTTGTAGCTAATTAATGTCAAATTTGTACAAATGTTTGGCTTTTATTTATAAACGAACTAATAATATATTTATGTTTGTCTTGCAGGGAAGAAATGGAGGGGCCTAACTCCGCAAGATAGAAGGCCGTACGTTGAGGAGGCCGAGAGGTTAAGGGTAATCCACATGCAAGAACACCCAAACTACAAGTACCGACCTAGACGCCGCAAACACAACAAGCGCGGCGGTCCGTCGCCACCAGTCAGCGCCACCGTGCAGGCGACCACTCAGAGACCACGCCCACCCGGCCAGAAGCCCGCTCAAGGTTCACCCTACCAGTACCAACCAATGAACTCATATTCCCCGATACTCAACTACCAACATTACAAAACCTCAGGGAGCATGTACGGAAGTCCCTACACCCCAATCATGCACACCCCTGAAGCCTCACCTACGGGTAGTCCCGAACCAGAAGTCCTCCGCATGGCGTTAGGTAGTAGAACCAACAACGCGGCATCACCGCTTTTGAATTCGCACGATACGACAACGTCGCATGCGGTGGGAGGTGTCGACGAAGTGAACGCTGCGTTGCCAACTCCCGAAATGTCCCCGATGGACCAAGATAAAGACAATTTCCAGTTTACCGGTAATGGCGAGGACAAACGAGGAGGTGGCAACAGTGTGCAACACAACGCGACGAGTCTAGTGCAAATGAACAACCACCACTCGGGTAGCTACCTAGGAGGGAATCCCCAGCAAGCGAACACGAGTAGCGGACTGAGTCACCACGGCGTCCACGTGCAGCCGTCCTATCACCCGAGCCTGGCGCAACACGCGGCGTACAGGAGTACCAACTACGGGTCTAGTCTTTACAACCACCAGCCTAGCAACCACCAAGCCGTCATGGGGCTCAGTAGTGGCCTCATCATGATCAACAACCAAAGGTAAGACATCCCTTCGATTAATGTATTATAAATTATTATCGAACATTTTGTCAAATCAAGAGAAGGCTGTTGCTAATATGTATACTCAAAGAAAGGCCTTTTTTTTTTACTTTTTTCTCAGTGTTCTCAGATCGTTACCTCGGACAATGGGAGACCGATATTCGGGATATTCCCATCTTTTTGTAGAGGGTTGTAAAGTAAATGTCGATCGTCTCAACAAACTAGGATTGTAAGTGTCATCTTTCTCGATGAAACGGCCGAGCAGTGAGTAGGCTGCGAGTGAGTACTCTGCAGAGGAATTTACATTTATGGCCTGAACAAAAGTAGGGACTTTCTTTTAGTTTACAGGAGGCGGCCATTTTAATTTGACAAGGGTCTGTACATTTTGTCAATTGCGAGTAATGTTCGGGATGTCAAATTTTAGTGAAATCGGATTGTTTTCGCGATTGTTTTAAGATATATTATTAGCTTGATTTTCTTCAACAGAGAGATGAATTAATTTTGGCATAACGTCTCATATTTATTAATATGAAAGCAAACTTGCGCTAACCAAGACGACTTTAACAGAGGAGAAACTGAAGTCGTAATATATTATTCGCTGCAAATTGTTCTTCCACCGTGCATTGAAGTCTCCGAAGTATTGGTTCATGGTTGGAGCCTGATATCCGCTTCTCTTGTCGCTCGTGGCAACAGTGATTGGCTACTAATAGCATTAGTCGATGGCGTTGGTGTCGATAGAGCTGCCTCGGTCTCCTTAAAAAATTATGTCCACTAAAAATCACTTGTGATTGGGTGGATATAGACTCTGAATACGAATCTATTGTATCTTGCTTTCGAGTGCTACCTAACATTTCACGAGCATAAACAATTACCATAAGTGATACAATTTCACACGTCAATACGGATGTTATTTGAAGGTATTATAAGAAAATATTTTTAAGAGTAATTTATAACATTTGGAGTGTACGATAAATAAACTATAGAATGTTTAACGATTTACAAAACTAGATTCCGTTCGATATTCGGTGTGTGTTTATTGGTACGTATTGCAAAAAACAGCAATGGGCCAGTAGCAATTTGAATATATTTCATATTTTATTCATATTTTTTAAACGCTACTTATATAGGGTTGTTCACACATGATTCACAGATACAAATCATTAATCGTGGTCTGTGATTTCGGTTTATTTTGTTCTGGAAACATTTTACATTTTTATTAAAACTACATATTATATTTTGTGTTCTAGGGCTATGAAACTATCAGCTATACCTTCTCATGTGTATTGCAGGCTGTTTGAGCACAGTGGCGTGGTGACAGGAACCTTCTACCCACCAGTGGCGACAAGTCAGGAACTGGGCGGTACCGGGTCCAGTGGAAGTGGCTCAGGGAGCTTGTACACGCAAGCGAGTGCAAGCAGCGGCGGAGCGCAATACCAGTCTCATGTACAGAGTCCTTACTGCCCGAGTCCGGCCTACAGGCAGCCAGAGCAACAGCACCAGTTCACCAATAGTAAGCTAACAACTACTCTTTCTAAGCCACATGGTCAAATTCAAGTAATTATTCTTGGAAAGAAAATACATTCAGGACTGCCTATACTGTTGATGGTAAACGTCTTAATCCCTTTCAATACCGAATTGAATTTATCTAAATTAGATAATTGTAATTAACCAATCAAAACTTCGATTTTTTCCTAAAATATGCTATTTTTTTATTTTCTATAATGATTTTTGCAATTTTCGGAAATTTTGATTTTTAATAAAATCTTCGTTTTTGGTTAAAATTTAAATTTGAATTGCATTCCTAAAACAAGATTTTTTTGAATTTTTGCATATTTAAGATTTCGTGAATCTTAGTACTGAAAATGTGTCACTTTTCCATGACTAAAAAAAATGTTTTTATCTTTTTAGCAGATGTGTATTTTCAATCTTCTCTAAAAAAGGCACACCCTCTCATACCTCCTCCTCTCTCATACCAGTTGTCTTCTATGGTTAGGCTAACACAACGAAAACTCAAACAATCAAACAATGCTGTGTGTTTTTGATTAAATATATGCACAGAGTGTCGGAGAAGAGAATATAAAAATACGTGAATTTCAGGGTATTACAGCACATTGATGCATGTCCTGGTTCCTTCTATTAGCTAAACCTACATCGAGTTTGTGCCCTTTGTTGTGTCATACATCATGTATGTAGGTCCTAGCTTTATTACAAGCCATAATATTATCCGACCCTTTAAACAAAGTAATAACATTCCAGTTGAGTTTTTAATAGCTGTACCAGCCTCTATACGGACACACTTAAACCGTTCATTTAGAATTGCAATGCATAACAATTATTGATGGTGCAATAAATTACAAATGAATATTTACCACTGTTAACGTTGCATAAAACAATGCCTCCGTGATAAGCTATACGAGTGTTAAGTATTCAAATTAATAACTTACATTGAGCAAGAAGGAAAAAATACCCTGCTACTTGTCAGGTTGTTACAAATCCAATGGGTGTAATTAAAATGAGAGCCCTTGGTCTGGATTCAGTTGCACGTTGAGCGGAGGTAGTTTGTAATAATAAACTTTATCCAAATGAGGCGAATAAACTTGTCGAGAATAACAAGTGACAAGATGGTGGCATGAGACAATGCCAAAATGGCTGACACGAATACCAATCTTTGCATGGCAGTAAATTGTGATAATACAATTTCATATTATTAGCTTGTTAATTGCGAGGTTTAAAGAATATAATGTGACACAGTATTCGTTGTGAGCAATACAAATTCACTCCTCCTTAATCCCAACCACTTTTGCAGAGATGATTTGCAACCAACCAAAACTGAGCTAATTCGGCTAATAATTTCTTCACAATCGGACATTACAGCGGTGTCATAAGAATCCACTCATGTTTTTATTTATTTATTTGATGTAATAGTAATAGTTTTGGTCTCAAATAAAGTAAGTAGTTATTGCATCTGCAACGATTTTTGCAGGTATGGTTAACTAAAAAAATGCTGTAAAACGTGCTCAAAAATACCAATAATTCACTGTTCACTCTACGTTTTATTCAGCCGTAGACTTGTTTTATTTTCCAACCATTTTGTGCTACATTATGAGCTTTGCACTGCCAACATTTTAGCGAAATCCCCTCTAATTATAGAGTAGATACGAGATCTTGTAATTTAAGGCTATAATTAACTAAAACATAATGGAAATGTCTTCGAAATAAGTTGTAAGAAGCTTACTGCTGGGCCAAATGAGTTAGGTGTATTTTTTATGTTTAAATTATTACTTTTAAACAGGTTGGCTTGAGAATCCTCAGTTGATGTAGATTGAAATTAGATACACAATCCGGAGAGTGAATAGCAGATGAATAGATAAATAACCTGTTGTTCTACTCGCGAAGACTTGTAATAGGTACCATATTTTCCTATAAGACATAGTTCTGATTTTTTGCAAGGCCCATAAACTATTTTAGTAAGCTGTACTGTAAAACTGCAGAAAGTGGTAGTAAGAATTGTTTTTCACCATTATTTGTACCAAATGTTTGGTGACGATGGGTTCAGGTGCCCAAAGTACCAAGTAGAAACTAATAATATAGATTATATTGAAGAAAACACCAGTTTCCAACATAAGCCGGGTCCAGGGAATTAGACATTTCTTTTCCTTGGGCACACAGACCAGTCATGATCTCTTCTTTTTCCATTCCTTCTTTGCATATCTTCTCCTTCTATATCTTATTCTTCTTTCAGCTGTTCACACTCACACTATCTCTTTTACACTTGGAAAAAATACAAATCTTATACTATTTTCAAATCTGAGACACACTTTTGAAACAAATCAAATGTATAATCTCCTCACTGAAGACACTTGCGAATGAGACGTATTAGTCTATATAGTAGGTTACACGCACTATGGACCTGCGATCCAGCTATGCAGACAATCCCCACCATAACCTCGTGAACCGCATTGGGCGTGAATCGCCACGATTACGATCTAACATAGGTACCTAGTGGGAACCACCTTGCTGCGTGCATACGCTATGCAGCAGGCGAGGAGAGTGTGGCTAGGAAACAATAAATAACCCAACAGCCATGGGGGTTAATATAACTAATCGATGCAATAGAGGGTTCTCTGAATCGATAGTGTCATCTATATCGCAAGGATAGCATTGCTGGCTATGTGTCGGACAGTACGCAGTCCGCCACACATCCACTCGGGTTCTTATCAGTTATCATTGATTTTCTATATGGTTTTTGCCTTTAACTCTACCCTTAGCTTAATTAACAGGTTCACCTAATTTTGCATTTACTGAGTATTTTTCTGGCCTCTGTCTGGGCCTGGGGTAGAATTTGGCCCAGGGCATCCCTCTTATGACCGTACATAAGTAGAGGCATGAAAATTTAGCGTTTTAGGTTATTGATGCTAAATCAGTGAGTATAAATTCTTTAAAACGCTACAAAATGCTAAATTTACTGAAAATAAGGTGTATGCCTATAACAATTGAGAATTGGTTAAGCATTGTATTCTAACGTTTAAAGTGACTACATTGAATTGAAATGTTCCTATAAAGCATAATTTGAATTCATTCCCCATTAAAAATACAAGAAACTCTCCACATTTGGGGTTTTGGTGGAAAGAAGAAAATTAATGCTACAAAATGCCACATTTGGAAAAATTAATGCTAAATATTCAGAATATAAATGCTATTTTTTCATAGCTCTATACATAAGTCAATTGAAAAGATACAAAGTCCATCTCGCAAAAATCAGCTGTAAGTAGGGGAGTAACTACCCTAAACTAGATGCGAGCTCTGGTCGTCGTCGTTGCGGGGGACCCCCCCCTCCTCCTCACGACTACGACGACGACACGAACGATAACAATGACGACTACGACTACGACGTAAAGAACCTAACGGTCGACGCGCCCTTCGAGCAAAAAAACAAAAAAAACTTTTCTGCAACATTAACTATGACATTGTAAAATATACTACTATATTGTGTGAAAATGTCATCAAATGGAACCTATAGAATTTAATTTCATTGTGCTTCTAGATCTTAAATAATTTTTTATCGTTTTCAAAATTTTAAGTTTTTTGAACCCATCGTGTTGTAGATTTTCGTCATTGAATATAAATCCCATAGGTCCGTGGTACATCGACGCCGGTAATGATAGTGCGCGTGTGTTGTCCTCGGGCACCGGCGAGGTTGGTACCGGTAATTACTCAAGGCGGGGTTGTGCGAATGTTGCCCCACCTGGCGACCCTGCAGCCCACTGCACGTGTGGGCGGTGCGGGCAACACGGGCATATAGGCCGCGCACTCTTGTGCAACGTTGTGTTGTGCTGTGGGCAGGTTGGCTGCCTGCATGGATATGTGAAGGCGATAGACTTAATAATATGAGATGTAAGTTGTGTTTCTTCTTTATTGTAATTAATAATTGGGTTAAGGATAAAAGGGAAAAGAAGTGGGTAGAAAGAAAAATGTGGGAAGAATTGGTGGAAATACTTGAGGAAGGTGATTCGGGGGAAAAATATACAATAATATAGGTAAAAAGCCGACTTCTATGGGATTTCCCCCCCTCCCCCACTTTCGTGACTTTATTGATATAACTAATAGAGTCGAGTATTATTTATTATAATAATTATTAAATTTATTTCAATTCAATTCAATGACAACAATATATTGAAAGAAATAGCACGTGTGGTGTAGCGTAACGGAAAACGACGGTATTTATTTAGATAAATTGGAAGTTTTGCATGGAAGAACTTATTTTAATTGATTACGTAGGGAATCGACGTGTAGCTTGTAAGAAATGTTGGCACGATCGAGAAATTATTGTTTCTAGAAAACTCATAAAACTCGCCATTGAGAAGTGAGGTTCTTGTCCCCCGCGGCATCCCTTACGTCCCTCCCTGCGTCTCGATTAGTCAAGTTGCATAAATATGAGACGTAAAGCAATATCCAATCCAATGAGGTACTGAAAGTGCCAAGAAAACCATTCCTTATTATGTAAATCCTAAAATACCAATTTTTACATGGAGTGTATTATTGATCATCATTAATGTTTAACTTTTGCTACTCTTTTTTCTTTATTTTGAGAAAATAATGCAACTAATTTCATAAAATCACAACTCTAGATTTTGGAATTTGAACTTTCGATAAATAATAACCTGTGAGTTTCATAGTGAAACCATTTATCTCCCTCTCTCATTAGAAAAATCCCTAAAACTGTCCATGAATGAACTTATAATAAGGAAATTATGAAATTATGAAATTGAAATGATGAAACATGTATTTTGTGAAAATTGTCATATTGTATTCATTCATTTGTATATTTATTAAACTCGTTAGACACAAGAAAAGGCCCCGTGTCCTTAATCTTGCCGGCAAAAATAAAACTTTAATCAATCAATCTCTCTCTCTTCCACTCCACTTTGATACCCACGTCTAAATATCTTCTATTATTGCCAGTAAATCAGTGATTCTAGGAAACCTACTTCAAAAGCACATATGCCCTTCTTGTTCGCATCTCTCATGTCACGTAAATTGAAATGTTGACTTAACCCTGTGATTAAGAACAATTACTGTTATTTCTGGTTTTCGTCTTGCTCGCTAGTCGAGATGTTAACACCCAAGATTCATATAATCATATTAGTCTGGTCGAATAAACGCCGTAGCGGTAGCTAACATTAGGCCACTAATCAAGTCACGACTACGACCAACAAAACTTGATGTGTGGGGGAGGGTGGTAAACGTGGAAGAGCAGCATACTCGCCAGTAGATGCTACAACTCATGATGAACTAACAATCTTTAATAATGTAAATTTTGCTCTAAAACTAAATAAGATGAATATACATATAAATTAAAACTCCTGTTTCCAACGTAAGTCGGGTAGTTAGCCACGTGTTTTCCTGGAGACAGTGTTTATTTGCATCGGTTTGCCAGGCCTGTCATGTTCCCTTCTCCTTCCAATTATTCATCCCCTTTCACATATTCTTCTCCTTTTATATTGTCTCCTTGTGCTTCTTCTTATTCTTTTTCTTCTTAATAAAACATGTACTATATATTCAAGTATAACCTACAATAAATTATTCATGAGATTTAAAATAATGGGAAAGATGGAAATGTAATGACTGTAGTACGAAATATGGTGTTATTATTGCAAACAAAGTAAAACGTCTATGATAATGCGGTGCTAGAGACTTGAAGCATCTACCACAATCATGCTACCCACAAATATATTTTCTACGTGACAACGTGACATTAAAGTCATTTTTTTGTTTTTGTAGCAAATACTATATAAGTACTGGGATATTAAGGTCAGACAATGCCCTTAAACTTGTAAAGGGACAACCAACCCTTATACGCACTAAACCGCATTGAGAAACAGCTAATCTCCAAGGCCCCTGCCTCTAACTGTACTTTCAAGTCTGTTGTGTAATGTATAAGGCCCCCCTGTGGTTCCATTATTCACTTTTGTTTTAATTGATTTTAATCAATCCATGGACATGTATACATGGTACACATAACTAATAAATCTACAAATCCAAAATATACACACGTGATAATAAGAACTTACAAAATATCAACTACAAAATACCAACGTGAAAGAATGTATACTGTAATAATGTAAGTGCTAATTTTTATTGAATGAGCATAGCGAGCGTAGCGAGCGAAGCGAAGATTCAATTTCACTACACTGGAGAAAAAAATCCGGAATGTTTTTTTTTTCTTTCTGTATTTTTGTCTGTTTGTTAGCACGATTCCGGCAAAACCGATACTCCGATTGCGATGAAATTTCATGGAGGCCTTCGAAATCTCTGAACTTAGAACTGCCACGTTTTTGAGCGCAATCGGGAAATTTTTTCTCATAAAAAACGCAATTTTACGATTTTTTTCGATTTTTAAAAACTTTCTTCGACTTATAACACCTACATGCTTTAACCGATTGTAATGATTTTTTCACAGAACCTTAATTTCATGAATTAAGATATTCGTGCGAAATTTGAGCGTAATCGAAAAATTATTTCTCATGAAAATCGAAATTTTACGGTTTTTTTCTTTTTTAAAACAATTCTTTGACTTATTACACCTACATGCTTTATCCTATTGTAATTATTTTTTCACAGAACCTTAATTTCATGAATTAATATATTCGTGTTAAATTTGAGCCAATCGAATATTTATTTCTTATGAAAATTGCAATTTTACGATTTTTTTCTTTGTTAAAAATTACGATTAATTAAAAAAATTAAGTTTTTTTTAAATTTAATTTAATTTAATTAAAAAAAATCTTCGACTAAGTAATGATTTTTTCACAGAACAACAGAAAATCCGCGTAACACATGGCAGCTCAATGCACCAATTACGCTCATCCAACAACGCGGCGGGACTTAAGCGTTTTCCTAGTGTATAAAATTTACAATGGCCACATGCCTAGGTATCTGAGTGAGAAAATTATCAACGTTTATAAAATTGTGAAGTGAAAAAAGTAAATATAGATTAAATTGTAATACCACTAAATGGTACAATTCTATTTTCAACTCAGGGGCTAAACTGTATGACGAGCTTCTGATAGATGTTAAAAATGCAAAAGATACTGGAAAGTCCAAAATTAAATGTGTTAAATGGATAAGACTACAAGACTGGTAGCTAGTGGTACCCCGGTACATGTAGTACGCTTAGAGTAGTGTAGGCCAGGCCCTTAAGGAAAAAAGGTGGTAAAATTTTACATAATAGTTGTGACTTGCTTTGTTGTAACTTTTTACATGTCCTTTGTAACTGTCTATTTAAGCTAATAAATAAAGGCATTATATTATATAAATTTAACTTGAATCTCTTCTAAATTAAGTGCTGTACTTTGTTGTAGGTGGCGTGATGCCGGAGGAGCACCAGTCCCACCGCAACTACCAGCACCACGTGACCTACGTGAACCAATCAGAAGACGAGGAGCTGATCCTAGAAGAAGGCGCCAGTGAGATCGACGCGCACGAGTTCGACAAGTACTTGAAGTACTCGTCACATGCGCAGCACGCGGACCCCGGCCTACTCGATACCAACCACAACTATCACCAGGTAACTTTGGGAGCCTTCACAACAACTTAGGCCGCTAACTTAGCCGCTAACTTATCCTCAACTTTAGGTCGCTGTTCGCGAAGACTTTTTCCGAGGTAAAGTTCACGCTGTACATAAACTTTAAAACTTGCATTATAAAGTTGCATCCTATTTCCTTTTTTGCCAGTATTTGAATTTAAAAAAACATTTATAACAATCAAATAACAATCTTCTTGTGCTCGACTGGTAGTTTAAATTAAACGAACAGAATTTTGTCAAACCAATTTTGTTGTGGTTTCTTTGGCATCCATCGTTGCAACAATTTATTCTCTAGGCGTTCTCTGATTGGTTCATTCTTAATGTTAAGTTAGCTGCTAAGTTTAAGTTTGGAGTTTGCAAATAAGTGCAATAAGTGTAAGTTAAAGGCTAAGTTCTGGCCATGAACAGACATGTTGTTTTTCATAAGACAAACCTTTAAGTTAGCGGCTAAGTTAGCGACTAAGTTGGTTGTGAAACGCCCTTAACAGACCGTGGATTTACAAAACTGTTAAGTCCATGATCAGGCGCACTTGGTGAAGGGATTTCATAACTTTGTAAGCTAGTTCCAAAATTGAAAATGTTCAGAGAACGAGCTAGACTCATCACAGGGTCCACTAGATATCTAACAGCTGCTGTTGGACCCTGGACTCCATCACAGTAATGAAATGCCTTGCAATTTGCATCAGAGTCGGTTACAAAATAAGGACACATCTTTATCGACTCTGATACCATAGGAAGAAATTCTATTCATTTAACATGAGCAAAATTTGGTGCAACTGGACCTATTGGTCAAAATTTGTTTACGGATAGGCCTACGTTAAGTACCATTGAGTCGTACTCGTAAGTCAACTTTAGTTTGAAGGTCTACATTACGTCCATAACTATCGTCCTTATTACAATTGAAACGTGCTTTGTTCTAACATATGAATTATTCTTGGTGTTGTTCAATGAAGGCCCAGCAGTCCATCCGACTGCTGTCTCCAGTCTTAACATTGCTTTTCTTTACATGTAAATCTAAAACTCTTTGGCAAGTCTTTCTGAGAACATTTCTTATTACAAAGGTACTAACATAAAATTAATATATCCCAATGCTTGTATCATGACCCAGCAGAAATGAACTGCCTTGAAAGGTCATTAGAATTAATGCTTATTTCAAAATATTTACATCTACTTAAATCAACTTGTGAGTAACCATAGATCACATGATTGAGATCGCCAACCTATTTCTTGAATAGTTTATAATTTGCTTCCTGAATAAATTAGTTCCTTCTCTAGTTAACCTATCCTTACAGTGAGATATGATTAGTGCATTACTTACAGATAGAATCTGAAATTATTTGATTAGCTTTAAAAAATATTTTTGCTACAACAGCTACAAACGATAAAAATACACTGCTATATTTATTTATAACTACACTCGCACGTTTTGTGAAAGAACACAAAACCTATCAACATCTTTTGGAGACAACTCTTGAGATTGTATTAATAAACAGAATAAGAAACTTTCGTTAAAAGCAGATGACCATGATCTTAAAAAAAAACGCTCAAATTGCCAAGTTTTTAGTCACTTGAAGAAGATTCAGGAAGTGTGGCTGGAAAATCACAATTAAAGTATGACCCTGGTCACCTAGTTTGCGTGTGTTACTTTCCATGTCAATATCTTTGTGTGTCTGACTACGTGTTAGTGTACTAATGTGATTGTTTGTCTGTTGGACAGGGTGGGCAGCACTACTACACCTCTGACCAAGGCGTCCTGAGCAACAGCCTAGCCCTGGCCGGAGCCCCGCACATCCTCAAGAGTGAGATGCCCACCATGCTGTACAACCACGAGCTCGCCCACCAGCAGCAACCGTGCTACGACGAGCAGCCCGTCCTTCCTCAGATCAAGTCAGAGGACGACTTCAGTGTCATACTGGCAGACGTCCGGAAGACATGCTACAGCAGCTAGCCATAGTGAGATTAGGAATAATTTTACGTGTTGCGGCACCTAGCTAAGGTGTATGTTTCAAGTCACACAGTTCGCCAGCTAGTAATCCTTTTTGATGTTTTGACTTTGCCAGCAGCTTTTACAAAGTCTATTTGAATAGTCACATGTTAAAGCCGCTACTTATTACGTGTTGCGGCAGCTAGCACCCTTTTGAATGAGAACCAAAGGTTTTTTCTACTTTGCAAGCAGCTGCCACCTTATCATGAAATAAAGGTAATGTTGAATTTTGAACATGTTTACACCTAAGGTGCCTCTTTATAGACCAGTTAAGACTTCAAACTGTTTGCATTTGTTAATGCCTTAGAATAGTTTGTTTGCGAGAAGACACCAAATATCCATATTTCGATAAGTTGCTCATTTTCTAAATTTCAAATTTGACGACCACAGCCATAACCAAACCGCACAACTCTCCAAAACATAAAATTGACAATATCCAAATGGGGAAATATTCGTTTTTATACAGTAGAACTTAAAATTAACCGTTTACATATTGATTTGTTGAATGTATAGTATTTCTTAAACTCTGGCTCATTTCTTCTGTGTTGTTTTTGGTATCTTGAAAGAATTGAGAATAAATATGTAAGGTTCAACAAAACGAACAATTTGAATATACAAAACAAACAAAACTCCATCGCCCGAGTTTGACAAATACTCAAAATTGCAAGTCAAAACATCACTCATCCTTTGTGTATATTTTAATGTGCATTGATAAAAAGTGTACTGTCCAATACAAGAAAGGTAAACACGTCTCATGTATTATATAATAACCCGGTGGACGAGCGAAGAACTGATGTAATTTCTTAGCTATTATACTGTGAATATAGACTACTGTTGTGTTTCCACGTTCCAAATGAACATGTTAATGTTCCTTTATAAGAATGTTATCCACTAAGTTGTTCATGATGTTAGAATATATGTTTTGCATTTCCGTCTCAACTGTTATTTATTGTAAAATTTCTCAAAAGTCAAAATCAAACAAAAATGCAAAAAGTCTATGTGGTAATTAGAGAAAAATGTCCGTACAGTTTTGTTTCCAATGCAAAGCAAAGAGAAATGTAATTTCTTTGGTTGAAAAAGACATTATCTTCAAAATGGAGTGATCAAAACTAGGTATAATCTAGAATAGGGCTTTCACCACTCAATCAAAGACTCATGTCAGAGAATGTGTCTTAATGTTCCAAACTAATTAATAGAGTGTATAAATTAAGAAAATATGTGAATAATAACTGAATGTAAATATAATTTGTGATAAAGTACTGAGATTACGGGCAGAGCCTTGTCTTGTCTTCCACATTTTGTGTCTTGTACAAACTATAAAGATATATTCTTGAAATTAAACACACGGCAGATTTCAGGGTACTTTATTCTATTCTACAAATTTGTATAGCACATCGGTAAGGTACGTTTTGTTAACATGTACATTTTGTAGAAAATTATTGTTGTTGAATAATTTTATTGGCGCACTTTGTTGGTTGTCGATGGAACGATTCAATCAAGTCATTCTTTAGTCCCTCGGTGTTGATACCGGAAAAGCAACACTGTAATTGGGACAATCTAATCGTTGTCATCGAGTCGCACTTTCCTTAATTAAAGATGTTTTTTTATTACAACAAGAAAATGTACTTAAAAGATTGCTGGCGGTGTCACTTTAAAGGTAGCCTATACATATTTCAATCAGTCTGAACGTATTATAACGTGTAAACTGTCAAAGAGCAATTTTGTGTACATTCATTATTTTTATTTTCTCCAATATAATGTGTATGTATTAAAAGGGTTTTATAATAATTTTAAATTTCATTACACCTGTTTATATTATATACTCTTGTTGAAAACTATTCTAGTATAAAAATAAAGATTTTCAATAGAATTATTGTTTATTATTTCTTAAAATAATAAACAACCTATTCCTTATCGGAAAAAATTACAATTATAATAATATTGTCAAATGTACTAATTAATCATCCACTTCTACAATGTTTAAAACCACTTTCTCATCAGATGTGAGAAAGTTAATGGTATAAACTAAAATTTAACCATCAATTTTAAACTAGCTTATGAGTGATGTTAATTATTGGATGAGCGTAGCGTGCGTAGCGAGCGAAGCGAAGATTCCATTTCACTACACTGGAGAAAAAAATCCGGAATGTTTTTTTTATTTTTTCTTCTTTTTTTTTGTATTTTTGTCTGTCTGTTAACACGATTCCGGCTAAACCGATACTCCGATTGCGATGAAATTTTATGGATGCCTTCGAAATCTCTGAACTAAGAACTGCCACCTTTTTGAGCGCAATCGAAAAATTATTTCTCATGAAAATCGCAATTTTACGATTTTTTTCGATTTTTAAAAATTTCTTCGACTTATAACTCCTACATGCTTTATCCGATTTAATGATTTTTTCACAGAACCTTATTTTAAGAATTAATATATTCGTGTAAAATTTGTGCGCAATCGAATAATTATTTCTTATGAAATTTCAATATTACGATTTTTTCCTTTTCTTAAATTACAATAATTTAAAAAAATTAAGTTAATTTTTTATTTAATTTGATTTAATTTTAAAAAAAATTTCAACAAAGTTCTGATTTTTTCACAGAACAACAGAAAATCCGCATAACACATGGCAGCTCAATGCACAATTACGCTCATCCAACAACGCGCGGGACTTAAGCGTTTCCTAGTTTAATTGCCGTGGAAATACAATTCTAAAAACGTTTTCTCCATTTGCATAATTTAAATTTGTAAGTAACATTTTCATTCATTCATTCATTCAACATCACTGTCAGTCAAAGTTTCCTTTATTCATTGGATGAGCTTAGCGAGCGAAGCGAAGATTCCATTTCACTACACTGGAGAAAAAAATCCGGAATGTTTTTTTTTCCCTTTTTTTTGTATTTTTGTCTGTCTGTTGGCACGATTCCGGCTAAACCGTTAATCCGATTGAAATGAAATTTTATGGAGACCTTCGAAATCTCTGAACGAAGAACTGCCACGTTTTTGAGCGCAATCGGAAAATTATTTCTCACGAAAATCACAATTTTACGATTTTTTTCGATTTTTTGAAAAATTCTTCGACTTATAACACCTACATGCTTTGTCCGATTTTAATGCTTTTTTCACAGAACCTTAATTTTATGAATTTAGGTACTCATGTGAAATTTGAGCGCGATCGAAAAATTATTTCTGAAGAAAATCGAAAATTTACGGGTTTTTTCTTTGTTTAAACAATTCTTTGACTTATAACACCTACATGCTTTATATGATTGTAATGATTTTTTCACAGAACCTTAATTTTATGAATTTATATATTCGTGTGAAATTTGAGCACAATCTAATAATTATTTCTTATGAAAATCAAAATTTTACGATTTTTTTCTTTTGCGATTAATAAAAAAAAAAGAGTTTATTTCTTATTTAATTTAAATTAATTTTAAAAAAAATCTTCAATTAAGTAATGATTTTTTCACAGAACAACAGAAAATCCGCATAACACACATCAGCTCAATGCACCAATTACGCGGGACTTAAGCGTTTTCCTAGTAAGTAACATTCATTCATACATTCATTCAACATCACTGTCAGTCAAAGTTTCCTTTATTCATTGGATGAGCGTAGCGAGCGAAGCGAAGATTCCATTTCACTACACTGGAGAAAAAAATCCGGAATGTTTTTATTTTATTCTTTTTTTTTCTTTCTTTTTGAATTTTTGTCTGTCTGTTAGCACGATTCCGGCTAAACCGATACTCCAATTGCGATGAAATTTTCTGGAGACCTTCGAAATCTCTGAACGTAGAACTGCCACGTTTTTGAGCGCAATCGAAAAATTATTTCCTATGAAAATCGCAATTTTACGATTTTTTTCGATTTTTAAAAAAATTCTTCGACTTATATAACACCTACATGATATATCCGAATGTAATGATTTTTTCACATAACCTTAATTTTATAAATTAATATATTCGTGTGAAATTTGAGCGCAATCGAAAAATTATTTCTTATGAAAATCGCAATTTTAAGATTTTTTAAATTTCCTCGACTTATAACCCTACATGCTTTATCCGATTGTAATCATTTTTTTTACAGAACCTTAATTTTATTAATTAATAATTCGTGTGAAATTAGAGCGCAATCAAAAAATCATTTCTCATGATAATGGCAATTTTACGATTTTTTTTATTTTTTAAAATTTCTTCGACTTATAACATCTACATGCTTTATTCGATTGTAATAATTTTTTCACAGAACCTTAATTTTATGAATAAATATATTCACGTGAAATTTTAGCGAAATCGAATAATTATTTCTTATGAAAATCGCAATTTTACGCTTTTTTCGTTTTTAAACAATTACGCTCATCCAACAACGCGCCTGAAAAAGCGTTTGCGAAGCTTCCTAGTTTAGATGAATTCTGAGATTGTTTCCTCTTCAGCTCAATAGGGCATTACATTACATTGAGAATTACCGCCATTACATCAATAATGTAGTGTATCACCAGGGGCTGGATTCCAGTAAATTTACCACCCTGAGTTAGGCAGAGGTATAAAAACCATATTTAAGGGGTTAATTTCCAAGGATACATATAAAAGAACGCACAAACTAGCATTGTTAGCTCTTGCTGACTGGCGATTGGTTTAGGCAAGGCTGTATCAACCTCGCGGTATTACGGGATACGTCATATACGTCATACGGGTTGATGAGTTGAGACCGGTACAGGAATGACCTTGAATAGGATCACACAGGGTAAAAGTGATGCGTACCCTACACTACACTCCCCTAAGAAAAGTGTTTTCTTCGGGACACACACAGGGCAGGCTAGTTCACTCTCTGCTCGGCCCCAGACGAGGTAGGAGCGTATGCTCGTGTCTTCGAGTTCATTCTGCGCCCCCAGCTCTTCAGGGTTTTAAACTAGACAAGCAGGTAAAAGATATGTTAATTTACTAAGCTCAGTTAACATCTACTAACGCACTAAACACGGACAATTTAGTAATTGATGTGATATTTCTTACTCCGACCAGTTCTCCCTCCATGTCTCCAGCGGGGGGAGGTCGAATGACCGATTTTGGGTATTATTCCGCCGATTTCTACACCGCTTTTGCTTTCTGAAACGCGTAACAATTTCAGCTGTTGTCAACATTTCAACCCATAGCCTCCACGCTCTCCGCGTCAGCCACTCTATAGTATGGCAAGGAGACTGTGACGGTGGCTCTCTTATGGTAATCACCATCATAATATGATGGTTGTAACTTGTAAAGACTTGTAAAGAGAAGTGCTGTACAAAATGAATAAAGAATTTTAATAAAATAAAAGACAGCGGTTTAGCCGAGGTCGCGTAGTCGGTTCCTACTCGAACTCCGAAGTTAAGCAACCTTCGGGCGTGGTCGGGGGAGATTGGGTGGACGCTCTGCCCAGAAACACACGTATTACCGCTGGTTAAGGGGAATCCCTAGACCCAAATATGATTTCTTAAGAATGCAGTAAAGACGTCTGAAAAGTAAGTAGAATGTAAGAGGGACTTAATAAAAGAGCGGTATTTTTTTTTGAAATTTTTTTTATGGGACAACCTCAGAATCAACAATTCTATTTAAATTACCGGAATCAGTTGCTCAAGTTCAAAATTGAATTTTTAGCAGCGGTTTTTTGTATATTATTTCTACACTCCTTTATCTACAACCTAAATAAAAGGATTTTTGTATTTATATGGTTTGTTGCGTTGCACAATTTTTTTCGCCTCCCGGTACAATTTAAAATTTTGTACTGTTTAACGGAAAAAATCGTGCAACGCCTGAAATCATATAAAACCAATAATACTTATATTTAGGTTGTAGATAAGAGAGTGTAGAAATAATATTCAAAAAACCGCCGCTAAAAATTCAATTTTGAACTTGAGTAACTGATTCCAGTAATTTGAATAAAATTGTTGATTCTGAGGTTATGTCCCGTCAAAAAATTTCAAAAAAATTATCCGCTCTTTAATTAAGCCCCTCTTACATTCTACTTACTTTTCAGACGTCTTTACTGCATTCTTAAGAAATCATATTTGGGTCTAGGGATTCCCCTTAAAGCAGACGGAGGGTTCGAGAGCTAGTGTAATGGCTTCGTTCTTCTCGACGTCTGCTCGGCAGTCCGGGTTGGTGGAGGAACCTATGACTGTCAAAGTAACACCATCCTTTCGGATGGGACGTAAAGCCGTTGGTCCCCTTGGTACTTTCCGAAAGGAGTAGTCTACGTGCTAATACCGGGTTTCCCCTCCTCCCTCATCTATCACCACCCATCGTCTCAAATAGCCTTCGTGCAATTATATGAGACGTAAAGCAATATCAAATCAAATCGGTAAAAAAAATAAAAATAAAAAATAGCAGTTAAGTCATAAAATAAAGGCGCATAAAAACAGTCGTAAGACACATCCTTTGCTTAGGTCGACCTTGACAAGATATCAATCACGCAGAAAACTTATGTTATAGACACTCGTCGCTCCGAGTGTTCGCTCATTTAGAAGCTCCAGGGTTTGAATCCTGGCTGTAGGCCTACCTATTTTGAACCAAACAATTCGTCCCAAGTTAACTCGATTTAATTACAAATTGTGACCGCGTCAAAAATACAAATTTAAATCAGTTTAGTGAGTTAAATTTATTATATAAAAAACAAGTTTCAGTAAATACGAAGCTTTTCTTGTCTTTATATTTATGAAGAAATAAAAAGGACGAACTACTATAATAACTCTAACCAACAACACGTACTACTCTGTTTCTTATGTTTCCTGAACTAACTATAACAATATCATTAATGTTCTAGTGTATGTTATTACTTTCAGAATATAATATGAATTTAAATTAAATCATATTCATATTGTTGATTGATTGATTGGATATTGCTTAACGTCTCATGTTTATGCAACTTGGCTAATCGAGACGATTCATATTGTTAATCTCTATTCTAATCTATTAATATCCCATCTCTAATAAGAATTTAAGACTTACAGCAACACACAGCAAGTTATACTTTTTACACTTTTACAATGTATATAATATTGAAAAAATGTAACTTCACACGTTTTGTAGGTCTACATGTTTTATGGTGGGAACTTTGGAAATCTAATATTCAAATGAATGAAAACTGTTGTTTATTTTCCCGACTGTTTGATAGAAAACCAAAAATTATAATACTCAACATTCATGACTAATCGTTGATTTATACGTATTGCCTTATGGCAAAACCATCCCATGTAGGCGGTGGGCTCTGGGTTCGAGCCTAAAGTTAATAACATGGTTGTAGTTTCTATGAAAGTAATGGGCCATCAGCGGCGAAGCGGTCTTAATTAGCAAGACTAATCGTCTAGATATCGTCGGCGTGCAGCAATATATAGACGTGTGTGAGAGAGTCATAAGTCAGGCTATTGAAACGTGCGCCCAGAGTGTAGTACAGTCGGAGCAAGGAGAACTGCAGCAACACAATGGATTTCTGGGATCCAGTCTCAAAGTTGAGCTGTTTGGTATAGTTTTCATTGCAAAGACTTTTTCACTTCTATAAATTTGCATTATGTACTTTATTTCGAAACATACTGTGTTTCATGGTTACCGCAGTCTTGGGGAGAAACGCGTTCCTAGTAACGCGTTTCCGGGAACGCGTTCCTTTTTCAGGAACTTTTGTGGGAACGTGTTCCTTTTTTAGATCAGGAACTTGTAACATTAAAGTTACTATTTCGTGGGAACTTGGAATGAATTTAACGTTCCTTTATAAGTTCCTTTCGCCGTCGTAATCCCGTCGAATTCCAGTACCTGATATCGTAAACTTGAGTATGAAAAAATATCAATGTGACATCTTGTGTTTTCGAAAATGGCGCCACCCTCGTCAGATGGCCTGGTATACTCACTTTAATAAATAAGAGTAATGATAAATTAACTCCTTTCACATTTATTGTTGTTTTAAATCAGTGATGGTATAAGGAACGTGAAAAGAATTAAGTTCCTTTTGAGGAACGAGAAGCGTTTCAGTTCCTTTTTAGGAAGAGGGTAACCTAACGTTTCAAAGTTAATTTTTTGGGGGAATGTGCCCAAGACAGGTAACCGTCAGTTTTGCTGCAGTTGGGAAAGATTGATCGGCCATCTTTAGTGTGCAATACCAGAATTTGTTTTTTAAGAACACTTCCTAAACCAGTAATAATTATTAAATTGATACCAAACTTTGCACTGAGGTTTTGTTGTAGCTTCATAAAAACACTCACACACTTTTTAAAATAAATTTAATTGATTTATAGGGTTTTGGATATTTCGTAAAATGAAAAAAATTGCTAAATTTTGGAATTATACTTGTTTCTGATTCGCAATAAATAAATAGAATATATAAATTCGTATTTAGAGTCTACCCAGTCATGTAACTGATTTTCAGTGCAGGGGGACATTAAACCAAAGCGACCAATTGCCAACCCTGAAGGCCCCGACGCAATAGACGAGTGAGCGATAACCAACAAAAGATCGATATTTTTAATAGGAAATATAGCAATCAGTGGTATGGACAGTGCGAACACCCGCGGATCAACACCAGAATCAACAAGGTCAATTCAGAAAAGAATTGAATTTATTATGTGCCTCATTGCTAGGACGGCTACAAAAGTCACCGTTTACAAATTCCTAAGCCAAGAACTGATGGACTTAAGTCCTAACCAGAAGTTTAAATACTTCTGGTTATATAGCGGTAATCGAACCTTGGACCTTCAGAATTGAAAGCAGAGACGCGTCGATTACCACAAGACCAACGAGCTACAATAAGGTTTAGAGTGACCATTATCCTTGCTTGAAAACCACGTAAATTTTGTAAATCAACCAGATGACAACTAGATGCAGGAAACGTTTTTAAAATGTCGAATAGGTTATAGGAACTCGTGAAAAGAGTTACTCAAGGCATGGGCATAAGCCACGAAGCTCCAAATATTTCCAAACAACTCTCAACATTTTCTTCTGAGCTATGTGGGCGTATAAAAATGACACATCCTTAAGTCCAATAAAAGTAATTCACTTCTTCTCGGCGAGTATTGGTTATTGGCCTGGGGCGGGCGGGTGAGATCGATCTATTAGTCGTGAACGGGAGGCGCGACTCTCGACTCTAATGCCCGTACTCACGTGATTTATACCGCGGCGGTGGCTTTAATTACAATACTACGTGAGACATGGGATCGAGACCGCTGGGCACTTGATCAAACTATTAGCGAGGTTCGCTCTCGCAGCTGGCGTGCCACTGACCAGGTACCCATATAGGAGGACGTTACCACCTGTTTTATCCGGTGCAATTCCCTCTTAGCTCATTCAGTGGAATTGTTCCAGGGGTGTAAGGAACGGGGGGGATGGGGGGAAAGACTCCCCCCCCCCCCACTTGTTGGCTTTGACCCCCCCCACTGGGGGTGGGGGGTCAAGCCAGGTATGGATGTCATTTTCTAACTTATAGCTTGTTGGGTGATTTTTAGATTTTTACTACAGTCGGGCTTGCAAACAGAAAGGAAGGTTTTTGTTATCAATTTTTTTAGAAAGATTCAGTAAGAGACGTGATTTGCGAGACTAGACTAGCCATCTGATTTTAGACTAATATTCATTAAATTTTGTGTGCAATGTTTTCACTCCCAAGCAGACTGTCGACGATTTTAGTCAGGTAATCAATCTTCGATGCAATATTAGCTTCAAAATGTGACCTTATTCATAATAAATTCGCACTGAAAAATGTGTTTTAGGCCACCTATCAAGAGCACCTTTTGAAAAAATCTCGCCTACGGCGAAAAAAGCCTCCGGCCCAACCTCGTAATCAACTTGAGTGTGACCCCCCACTAAAAAAATAGTTCCTACGCCACTGAATTGATTCACTGTAATGGACACCAACTTTCAAAATGTATTTCCTGGTAAAAGATAATTTTTTTCTTTCAATTTGACCCCTATTTTTTCCGTGCATTAAAATTAAATACTTTTTTCCATCCCGATTGGACGAAAAGTGCCTTTTTTAGAGAATATTGAAAATCCACATCTGCAAAAAACAGCTAAAAGCGAGATAATTTTGGTTTGACCCGGAAATTTGATATATCTCTACAGGGCCGTATTAAGAGATTTGGAGGCCGGGGGCTAATTTTTTTGGGAGGCCGTTTTTTTAACTAAATCTGTTGACTATATACCCCCCCCCCCCCCCCCGAGTGTGAAAAGTTTTTTAAATAAGGATCTTAAATCTCCACGGTTTTAATTTTCCCGTTGATCAACCATACTGGATACAGGATGGATAAAGGAACGCTAAAATATTCCACTTAGGATATTATTTGTTATAACTTACAAAAATTACATTAACAAAAAAGTTATACATGGAAAAAACTGTAGGCGGAGGTGAAATTATGAGGCCGCCATGAGAGCGAGGCCGGGGGCTACAGCCCCTAAATCCCCCCCCCCCCCCCTAATACGGCCCTGTATCTCTAGTATTGCAGGTATTTGAGGTACACAAAATCCAAAATATGCAAAAAAAATACAGAAAAAAATCTAGTTTAAGAAATGCACTTATAATTATTAACATCTTTACCTAAAATGAAGCTTTAATTCAAAATTTAAAATTTCCCAAAATTCCTTAAAAGCACGAAAAAAAAAATTGAAAACACTAAAAATCTTTGAAAAAAATTAGTATTTTGAATTTATTGCTTAAATTACTTAATTTTGACCAATTTAATTCTCCACTGAATGGGTTAGGGTACGGGACGGGAGTACCAAGTGGCCGATACATGGGGCGGTTGAACAATCGACACCCATCCCCATGACATTCCGATTTTGATTGCGTAGCCAAATACCATCACCTATTATGCAATTTTCTATTTTTTAAACGTGTTTTTAGGCCTTTGACACTGTAATTTTGCAAATTTGAAGTCTTCAGCGAAAATTGGCACTATAACGACTGGAACTTCCAAACATACCCTGCACTGGTTTTGCAAGCTCCCCCAACCCCCCAACCTACTTCCAAGTTCGTTTCCAAATAGATAATAATCTATTATTTCAAACTTTTCTTAACTTGTCTGCATATGTAATTAGATTTATTTAGTTTCCTTCGCTGTAAATCAGTAAATCAGTATTTTGAACTAAATAGGATAGACGTTAAATAAATTTTAAAATCTTGGATTCTTGAAACCAAATCTCCGCCTCCCCTCTCCCCCCCCCCCCCGCCTTGAACGCTGTGGGCTACATATTATCAATATCAACTTCTTTACACAGTGCGACCCTCTTCAGTTGACCATAACATGGGTATCTCTAGATCTAGATAAGAACGGGTGTGGGAGTCCCAAAAAGAGGGAGCGAAGCTACTTAAGTTACAGGTCGCAGAAGAATAAAAATCGAAATAATATGTTTCATTCCCCCCGTCTGAGCCCGGGGTAGAATTAGCCCAGAGCATCGCATCACCATGAGCATCGTAAAAGGCGATTCAAGAGAAAAAGTCCACCTCGCAAACATCAGCTAGTAAGAAGGGAGTATATAAGAAACTAGAGGCGAGCACTGGCAATCGTCGTCGGGGACACCTCCCCCTTCCCTTGACGATCTTCCCGACGACTATGACAGTAACACAACGAACGATGACAAAGACGATGACGACCGCGACGTGAGAACCCCCCCTTTCCTCCCCCTATACCCGTGGCTGGTCCTGATCAGCATGGGCCCCTCCTACCAATATCCCCTAGGCTAGAGTGGTGCATTATGACCTAACGGTTGACGCGTCCTTAATCCAAATAAACCAAATCCATCATCCCATTGTTATAAATTTTTGGTGGTGAAAACTAGTCATACGATATGTTCCTGCAATAAAATCTCTCGGGTATTTATATCTAGTATCGTCATCCCAGAGGCACCAAAAAGGTCTTGTTGGGTATTTATCGTGTTTATATTTATCCCGTAATGAATGGAATCCCACGCATAAAAAATCTTGGAAAATCATTGAGATCTCAAAGATGGGCTATTCAACCGCATTTTTTTTATTTTCCCAAATGTGCTACCAAGTCAAAGCCTCTTCAAATTCAAAATAATTTCAAACTTCAATTGCCCAAGCACACCGTTCGACGTAGATAGTTGTGTTTTTGTGACATTCATTTTCATCTGGTTTTCTAGAGGCTGACTGAGAGAATAAAAAATTTAACCATTATTTTTCCTGCGAATTTTTTCGTTTGGCGGTATTTTGCACCGATTTGTACCGCCAAACGAAAAAAAATCTTTTAACGAAAGTTATTTTTGTTCTATTTTGTATTTTGTTTTTGGCTGTTGGTCTTGTGGTTAGCGTATTGCTTCCAATGCAGAATGTCCAGGGTGCGATTTCCGCCAAAGTCAGAAGTTTCTAACTTCTGATTTGGACTTCAGTCCACCAGTTCTTGTCTTAGAAGTGTTGTAAACGGTGACTTTGGAGCCTTCCTTGCAAGAAGGCACCACATAATAAATTCAGAGTTGTTCTGAATCGGCCTAGTTGTTCTGACGTTGATCCGCGGGTGTTCGCACTGTCCATACCACTGATAGCTATTTCCTATTAAAAATTTCGATCTTTGGTTGGTTATCGCTCATCGTCGAAGTTTGATTTACTGTCCCTTACTGAACATCAGTGTTATATACTGAGTGGGTAGACTCTAAATACAATTTATTTATTTATTTACTCTGTCATATTTAACTGATTTTCAGTAATAATAGTAAAATATAATAATATAATAGAAATAATAAATTTAATAGTTCATGCAATTTTATATTAATGTCTAAGCAAATACTGTAATAGACGATTTTGATCGAAACTCGCGGCGTCTCTAAAACGCGCACTAGAAGAGTGCGACTTACTTTATACGTCACTTGCACGTTCGTTTCTGTTTCTCAGTGGTTGGCACTGTTGGCAACGCTGTTTTATTTTGTTTGTTATCTATTTTACAGGTTTTCAAGGTTGCCGCGAGGCACAGAATATGGGGGGGGGGCGAGGCTTTTGTTTGCAGTTGATAAGATAAGTGTTCAGGCTTGGAAAGTATTCTTCAATTGGTAAGAAAGATTGTGTCTGATTCTTTAAATAGAAGTTGTGTAGGCCTAGGCTGAGAACCAATTAATTTAGAGGAGAAAATTAGCCTAGGTCGTAGCACCTAGGCCCCTACCCTAACCTCAAAGGCTCAATCCAGGTATTTCTAGTAAATGACTTTTCTATGCCCTAGGATTAGGCCTTTCCAAGGCCTCTAGTTACATGTAAGTTTAGCCATTGGCCTAAACGATATCAGACATTTCAAGTTTGCAAAGGCATTACCTAGGCTTACAACGAACGTACAAAGAACGGTTAAGTCTTAGCCTAGGGCTAGCTTAGCCTAGACCCTACCTATGCAGATGCATTTGTCAACTTGTGGGGCATAGGCTTAGTCCTCTAGTGTAGGCTTAGCTATCATCAGTACGCCTAGGCCTAGGCCTGGCCTATCCTAATGGCTTACCAAGGGACTATTATAATAGACCTCACTGGAAACTCTGATGGTGATGTTGTATGCTCACTGCTCAAACGACCATTTCGTGACAGAAGTCCTGATGGTCAGAAAAAACTTGTAAAGCGAAACAGACCTAAGCCTTCTTTAGACGTTTTTTTGAAAGAACCCCAATCAAAAGAATTTGCTCTGTTTGAGGGGTTTTGGCAAGTGGAATTTGATGCTTGGTGGTACACAAACTTTGAGTGGC
The DNA here is from genome assembly GCA_024449915.1 of Sweltsa coloradensis. Classification (NCBI taxonomy): domain Eukaryota; kingdom Metazoa; phylum Arthropoda; class Insecta; order Plecoptera; family Chloroperlidae; genus Sweltsa; species Sweltsa coloradensis. The sequence continues at coordinate 400,406 of JAMZAV010000181.1, forward strand.
TCTGTGGTAGCAGAGAGAAAAATGGGTTATTTTGCTGGCCATGCCTTTTGTTCCATACAACAGAAAACATGTGGACTCAAGGTGTTCACGTGGATCAAAGTAGTCTAACCGAGTTGGCTAATGCGCACGACGAAACCGACGATCATAAACGTTGTATTGAGACTTTGAAAAATGAACGAGAAGAGTGTGCAATGCGACACTTAACGAAAGTAATAATTTACTCTGCTTTACTATCAAAGAAAGAAAAACATAATGATGAGGTGAAGAAGAATCACCAGTTATTACAAAAACTTATAGACGTTGTGATGGTGCTTTACAACACGGATTTGGCATGGCGTTACCTACTAACAGATGCAACTAGTGGTCATCAGTTAAAAACAATTACTGATTTGGTAATCGAACAAGATGATGATTTGAAGGAGCACTGTGAAACGTTAGACGATGTATATCTCGATGTTATAACATTCTTTTTTAGAGATATCATGGATTGTATGAAGATTGAATTACAGTTGTTCATAACATCTGAATTGGTAAACAGCAAAACTCATCCATTCTGGTCTCTCCAAGTAGATGGGATAGGAGGCCTTAATGATTGTAAAGGGAAACATCGTAGCTCCGTCATGTTACGGTATGTTGATACCAAGGGAAACCTTCAAGAATTACATTTGGGGTTCACTGCAAAGAGTAACAAGTCTGCCATCTACTTGTTTGAGTATCTGAGCAAACGCACTAAATTAATAGCAGACAATGACTATTTTGTTTCACAATCATATGATGGAGCATGCATTTTAGGAGATGAGTTGCAACAATTGCAAAATAAAGTTCTGTCTGTGGCAACTGGAGCAGTTTTGGTTCCTAGTATTGACCATTCCTTAAACAAAGTAGTGCTGCAAGGTATAACCAATGTCCATGGCACTGGAAAGTTTGTTGCCATTTTACAAGATTTCTTAACATGCGCTCAGAAGAATGTGTTTCTTTATAAATTACTAAAATTATCCCCTTCAGAACAAACACACTTGGTGCTAGACTGCAATCTTCTTCAACACATATTGAACGAACGAAACAATTTTATTGATTATTGGAAGGAAAAACAATGTAACATGCATGCAGTACCACGAGACCAGTTGATTCAAGCTTCCATGTTTAACGACTACCTTAATGATGTTGAGTTTGTTTCGTTTCTTCTCGTATTTGTTGATATACTACAAGCCACTGATGAAGTATCTATTGCATTGTCTAAAGACCGTTTGAATGTGAAATCATGTTCCTCTGTTACAAAACGCTCAGTTTTGAAGCTCAAACAAATACCAAGTGAGCAGCGTACATCCGAAGCGTACTTATTAGTCACAGGGTCGAGGGAACTGCCTTCTGATGAGATATTTGAAAAACTCGTGGCATTACATAATTCTGTGATTGAAAATGTAACCATTCAACTATCGACAAGGTATGGCAACAGTTACAGGCAACTTGCGTTCCTATCACTAGTTGATTCGGCAAAATTTGGATCTCATAACAACCATTTTCCAGATAATGCCTTTGCTTCATTGCAGCGACTTTATGAGAAGCATTTCAGAATGGATTGGCTAAAGGATGAACTCAAAATATTTATTTATTCAGATAAGCAATTTTATCATCGATCTCCAATGGCAATTATAAAACTTCTATTAGCTAATGACATGAAGATGCTCCTTCCAGAATCTTTTAAACTCTTCTGTCTTGTAGCAACAATGCCAATTTGGTCTGAAACTTACCTTGACAATTCCTGTATTGAGCGAACAAACTCATTGCTACAACATAGACCTAGCAATGAATTAGAGAATAGGCGTACATCAATGTGGTCCGAGATATCGTCTGTCATCATCAATAAGCCAACTGTTTGTCAGATGTCTGCACTGGATTCATGGCACAACAATCTTATCAAGCGATATGCAAAGGAAAAGAAGAACGACAAATTGGAACTTAATTTACTGGAGTAAAGGTATGTGTACTACCTAGGTATGTCACGGTACTATATTATATAACCTTAAGTAAACTAGGAAAACGCTTAAGTCCCGCCACGTTGATGGATGAGCGTTTTTTGTAAGATTTTTGTTTGCGTTTTGTGCGTTTGTTCGCATTTTTCCTCTGCAAGTTCTTTTTGAATGCATTGTAGGTGATTGTTGTCAAGTTTCTATTGTTAGGCTACTTGTTAATTGGTATTATAAACTTCAAAGAACTCATATTAAAACCTTTATTTCTGTGGATTCTGACTAAATTTTACAACTTTTTCTTTCAAAAGGTACTACATCACCATAACCTTAATGTCCATGTGAAATCTGAACATTGTAGCCCCACCCGTTTGGTCAGAATTGGCCCAAATGTGACGAAAATATTGCACTAAAAATTAAAAAACTAATATTAAAACATTTATTTCTATGGATTCTAGTTAATTTTTTTCAACTTTTTCTTTCATAAGGTACTAGTACATCACCATAATCTTAATGTCCATGTGAAATATGAACGTTTTAGCCCCACCCGTTTGGTCAGAATCGGCCCAAATGTGACGAAAATATCGCACTAAAAATAAAAATAAATCGTAAAAGAACGATATTCATGAGAAATATTTCTTCGATTGTACCCAAAAACAATAGGCTACACCTCTAAGTTCAGAGAAAACGAAGGTCCCCTCAAATTTTCATCAAGATCGCATATGCCGTTTGCCCGGTAGAGAGCGAACAAACAGACAGAAAAAAAAAACGAAAAAAAAAAACACCCGAGCTAAATTTTTTGGGTGGTCAGTGAAATTGAAGCCTTTGCTTCCGCTCATCCAATTAGGTAGGCCTACCCTATTTATTTTTTCAGTAGGCCTAGGCCTAATCTTATCACACGCTGAAAACAATAAGTGTATATATTTCATACAGGCTAACTAGTTATGAATTTACAGAGTAACAGAGAAAATATTGGGTGCACCATGACCCCCCCCCAAAAATGGGCAAACTTGGTAGTTTTCAATAGGTCCCATCGTCAAAAATCTACCATTTAACAATTAACATGATAATCTCTAGGCTATGCCCCGTGTTCTTGTGGTTTTGTCAAAACAAAATTGGCCATTATTGACGCAGGGCCTACTCGTCTAGACTCTAGACCTTTCTGTAATTCCATTGTTTTGATTTTGTCATTTGGTTAAATTATAGAGATTACCGTAGTGAATTACCACTTGAAAGGTGTAACTTCTGAACGTCTATCTGCGTGTTTGAGTAGGTAGCGCTAACCCCTAAATAGGCCTATTTGTGCACAGTTTCAACTTTCAAGACACATTTTATAATGGGCAATTTTAGATTGGTAGGTCCTACAATGCTCTAGTAGGGATATGGTATCTATGTGAAAAAAAGTAGGCCTAGGTTAGAGGCTTAGAGCTGACTTAAGAAATTTGCCAAAATGCCAATTTTTATCAATTTCAGGATTAAAAAAAGCTTAAAAAAATATTCATGTAAAATCACAGTTACGAGATATAAGCCTAGGCATAATAGACCATTTTCAGAATGAACTGCGCATGCGCGCTCCGTTGCAAAGCATTATGGGAGAAAGGTGCATTTACATGCTAAATGCCATATGATTGGGATTGTGACTGACTGCACTGCCATTGTTGGAAACGCAGTTCTCCACACACCCGAGCATCTGGCATTTAGCATGTAAATCCCTTTCTCCCATAATGCTTTGCGCGCGCGATATAGAGGGCGCTGGTGATTTTGAAAATCGTCTATTATTTAAACCTTCAGTTTAGTGTAGTTTTATGCCTCGCCCTATGCTATTAGGTAGGGGCCTACCTACTGCCGTACTGGTAGGCCAATTTTTTTGCAGTATAGTGGTCCCAACGAAAGAATGCAGATGGCTTAAAATTGTTTTCCCAACATAGCCTAACAACTTTTTCGACTCTATTTACACTAGCCCAGTGTGGATCAATCGCACGGTCGAACCCTGTGATCTAGTACAGATAATTTTTGCTTGCGTTGGTAAAAGATATTTCTCTTTCATTTACAAAGGCGACTTTCCATTTACCGAGCATTCATACTACCCCCACCACTACAAAGCATCTGCATTCTTTTGCTGGAGCAAGTATAATAGGCTAATAGCCCCTTTAATTTGTTAAAGGTAAACCAAAGCATTCTGCTCTCTCTGAGTGATCTTCATGATTACCGTTAATTTGATAGGGTTAGGATAATACAAAAAAATTTGTGAAGGTTTAATCAAGCAAGATTGTTCTTCTGCCTAGTACCGGTATACCAATAGTCTAGGCAACTATTTGCCACAGATCATTGCAGTCTAATGTTACTGAACTGCAGGCCCTAACATATTTCCGGTATTATTTTTTGTGTAAAAAGTCCACATTTCCTGCAGATAGGCCTACTCTCTCTCATAAAAAAGAGGCTATTTTTTATTTAACCAGGCCTATGTGACTGACCAACTCACACTTGTTCATCCCTAGGTTTTTAATGGGTAACAAATGTTTAGTAGGTACCGGTACCGGTACTAGGTATAATACCGGTACCTAGGGCTAAATAAGCTGCACACAACTTATGTTTTCCACGTCGTTTGTTTTAGGACATCTGCGGAGTCCAGATGTGGGATCAGAAGAGTGAAATGATTCTGTGAAGAACTGAACATGTCTCGTAATCATATCTACAAGTGTGTAGGAAACAAGCCTAGCCTTCAGTGTGAAACCTAGTGTTGGCCTACAGTAAGTATACATGTAGGGCCTACCAACGTCACTGTGTCCCGCGCCATTATATGGGCGATCCTCTGGCTGAAGTTGGTGTTCAACATTGTTACGATAATTTGTTTTTGTGGGTAATAAACAATGCTACCCAATACTATAGTGTAGTTACCGCCATTGGTATCTTATTTATTAGCTAATAGGCTAATAATGTACCGTAACTTCGGTGTAAAAGGTTATAAAACAACCTTTATGATTGTATGATATGCCAGAAAGGGTAAATCATCTCTTGACTCGGCCCAGTTTTATTGCGAGCAAACTTGGACAGGACCAGAATTGAAAGATCAAAAAGACTCGCTGACTTCCGGTTCCATATTCCAGAGCTTTAATTATCAATTAGTGTACCCATTAATATATTTACTTATTTTTGGCTAATTGGTTTAAAAAATTGAACAAGGTTTTGTTTAGTAGAACTCACTATGCACAAATTAACAAATATGTTGCCTATATGATCACATAATAGCAACTGGCAATACACTCAAGGGGAATTGTTCTAAGAAGTGGGCATTGTTTTCAAGTGTAATTCCGTATTATGTACTATTTCATAATGTGGTGTTGTATTGAGGGAGCGAAGGAACCCAGTAAAACAAAGAATGCGCAAGAAATATAGCCTTCCTGCTTAAGGTATGCCCCTATGCAGGTAAAATAACAAGGACATAGGAGGCTTGCTAAATGAAGGATAAGTCACTACAACTAGGATGCACACGACACTTTATATCACAGCAACGACAATGGTAATATCACAACCGAATCGATAAATATCTGATAATATAGCCCCGCTATTAGTTAAAAAAACAATCTATCTAATAGTGATATTAGCTGATAAAAATTAAAAATTGAAGACCGTACCGACATAGACGGAATCTCAAATGTGGTAAATGAAATTCATAAAAATAAAATCTCATGCCACTCGCTGCCACTGTCTGTGTTGTCTTTCTTTCTAATCCCGCAGTCGGCTAAGTTAGCTCCCAAACATAAATATGGAGTAAGTCACCTTTGTGACCTATCTCTGTCAGCCCAAGCGGGAAATACGAATAACGTGTTTTGGGCCGTTCTCAACCAATTATTGATATTTCGATAATCGATAATGACTTTTGATTATCGATTATCAAAATTTTATCCATTATTGATTATTGATCGATAATATCGATTATCGTGTGCATCCCTAACTACAACGTAGGCTACAACTACGTGTTTTGTGGTATTTGTCGTAAACAAATGGGAGTAGGGCCTAGGCCTACACCTAGGTACTCAATTCCGAACAGGTCTTCCAAACCTTTTTAACAGAGCCCAGATAGATGCTGCACTGAACTTGTAAGTAGGCCACCCTATAACAATTCTCTTGAATTGTTTTACTATAAAAAAAAAACTGCCTAGGCCCTATATTGCTGTTCTCCAAATTTGAGTTTCTTCCCCGTTTAGACAAGAGAGCAATGCAACCGAGTCTATCAACAAAACTTGAATGGGTAAATTATCTATGTTTATGTCTGTTTGTCGTTCAGTGATCAAATCTCTAGTCCGATTTTGCTGAAATTTTAAACAAACATCTGCACCAATTTGTGGGTTGTGGCACCTGGGCTTGGGGTAGAATTGACCCAATTGTCGGAAGGGGAGAAAAGAGTCAGTCTATCTTGCAAAAATGAGCTGTAGGCCTACTTACTGTGTAGGGGTGCATTTTGCTCTCTAAAACTAGAGGCGAGCTCTGGCTGTTGAAGTAAGACACTTTACCTTTCCTTGCTTATGGCTGGATCTGACCAGCACATGTATCCTCCCCATATCTCCTATGCAAGCTAGGGTGGTGCATATAATGACCGAACGTTCCGATTTTCAACCTACCTTAACAACTAACCACTAACTACATTTTTTTATAGTTTGTATATATTTAAATGATTTACTTTTCAAAGATTTTGTTATAATTTGTAATTATTTATGTTGAAGTAGACTAAATTTTATTGCAATATACATCAAAATGTATGCATATATGTACAGAAGCAATAATAATATACAGTATTGCCTTTAATATAATATGATTACATCAATATTGTTTTTTATTATAGTTTTAGCTTTTTTGTTTTACCGGTTTGGGGATGGTAAATATTTTGAAATTGTTTAGATTGTATACAATAATTGTCTGTCTAGACTTGACAATACAAAAGCATGGCTTTTTAAAAATATACACCCAATTGGTTTTCCCTTTAACGCCGTGGTTCTTTAAACCTTTTTTTTATTCAAGGGGAAACACACTTATGAAAAGCAATATTTTGGGAAAACCATGCAAATTACTTGGAAAAATTTTGCCTTCACTGTGCAAAATCTGGGCTGTTTTCTTTCATGATTTTAATTTTTTTTTCCTTTTTTAACTAGCAGTTAAGCTAATTATCTTCAACACATTTCAACTGTTCTCTCCTAAATTGTGTCTTATAACTGTGAGGGTAAAGAGACTCAACTCACAGAGATATGATGTGGCAAAGGGCAGTGTTGGGGAAGGAACTTTTAAAAAGAACCCGTTCTCGTGAACGCGTTCTTTTTTTGTGAACTTTTCAGTGAACTTACTCTTTTTAAATGAATGAACTTGAACTTTTAAAAGTTCTTTTTGAGAACGAACTTTTCAGTTTTAGAAAGTTCATTTGAAAGTTCTTTCCGTGCGTCGAGCAGCCGTCGACTCGCCATCGTTGACACTTAAAAACAATAACAAACGTTGTTCCATCGTAGGCATACATTGACGCACGTTCAGCTGTTTATGACAAGGTCACGTACGATTCACGAAGTTGATGCACGATGCACGCCAACTAATTCGGAAAAAAATCTTGGAAGCCTAAAATGCTAAGTATCTGCCATAATTTTACAAGCTGGTCGACGAGAATGTAGTACAAATCATCAACACGATCAAAGACAGATCTACACTTTCGTAAGATTCAAACTCGCGAGTATTTTGGTACTCGAACACCCCTTATGTTTTTCCTCGTGTTTTTCTTCATTTTACGCCAGCCTGTAATAAAATAGAGCTTTTTTTTACAAAAGAACTTTTAAAAGAACTTAGTTCTTATTTTAGACGAACTTGAACTTTTCAAAATTTTAGGTTTTAAAAGAACTTGAACTTTTTAAAAGTTCATTATTTGAGCTGTGAACTGAACTTTTAAAAAGTTCATTATAAAAAAGAACTGACCCAACACTGGCAAAGGGCAACAACACATTCAGTACCGTACTTGACTTGCAATTTCTGGATATTCTTTTTCAACTAACAACCAGAATTCATCCAAGGGTAGTACATTGTGTTTTAATTTTATTTTAAAGTAAACATCTTGAGAAACACATGCACATTCTTCTTCAGTCTTCAGCAAAAATGTTTAAGACGACTGGGTGACATCGGTAGAAAACAGGTCTCTCGCCCAAACGTATTCAATATCCATGCACAGAGAATTCGAACTCGGGAAAATAAAAATAAAAACGTTCTTCCATTACTTCCAAATTACTGATAGGGCTTAATTATATGTGGTAGCAATGTTAGTGTTACTGAAAGATAGGTGACCACTGACCAGACATACCAGTTTGACCGGTACAGTACCATTTTCAGAACACATGTACCGGTGTCCCGAGAGACTCATTAAAATGATAAATTTGTACCGGTTTGCAATTTTGGGGCGTGCATGGAAGGATAATGTTTTATTTAAAAAAATACACTCTGATAAATACTAATAGTAAAATCAACAAAATAGTTCTTCCAATTCCAAGAAGATAATTCTTTTTCTCTAAGTGTGTGTGAGTAGTATTAACAATTTTGGTGGAAGTGCCGGGTCGCGCACGTGTGTGAAAACTTAAAAATCATTAGGCCTATATATTTTTGGCGCTACCTCACCAATGCTGATTACTTAGCCATAATAGTAACCTGAGTAGTATTTTAATACAAATTTACAAACTTTTTTGGGCACAAATAATAAAAATACTATGTCACTCACTATAATGTTTGTTTTTAACAACATTTTCATGTAATATCACTTACTGAATGTCTCAGACTAGCCCTAATAACATTTGGGCTTGATCATTAAAATGATCTAGAGTGAGGTTACATTTTTAAATCAATTAGATGTTACTCTGTCTTCACGTTTGGAGCCGTTCATGGATATAGTTCATATTGTAAATAATAGTCAAAGAGTATAATAGTGAAATTTAAAAAATAAGACGAAGTGCTCGGACTCGATACTAGAGTTTTTTTTAAGTAGTACTTGTTTCGGACTGGACTGGAATTCAAAAATCAGGACTCGAACACCACTAATTTTCTCAGTCGTTATTTGCAGTGATTTTGTTTATAGATAATGGAAAATCACACAACTAAACTAAGTTTTTGATTAATTACATACCACACTTATTATTTTGTTGTAAAGGCAAAGTGTATTAAAAGTTTAACCATCAATATTATTAGGGGCACGTAAATTTCGCATGTGCGATAAATGCGAAATGTTGAAAAATGAAGTTTTTTTCACTTTTCTTTACCTTTCAAGGTATTTACAGCTATAATAATGCGTTTTTGAAAATGCGACAAAGTGCGAAATTCGCGTGATTCTGCGAAATGTCTGCATAATGGCGAAATATCAGCGATATAACCATGTAATTGCTAAATATATGCGAAATTTAAGTACAGCAAAATAGATCGCCGATTGACCGCCCCGCCGCTCTGTAGCGCCAGCCGCCGACACCATTTGCATCAGTCGCAGACTCCCGAGCCGACTAGGCGGCAAGTGTTTGCCCCCCCTCCCACCCCTCCTCCGCCTTCCGCCAGACCAACACTCGACGCAACTCGGATCATTGACCTTTGCTGGACTGTGCGATCTCCACAAGCCAAGAATACGTGGCACGGCTCGCGCAAGGACACGAAACGGAGGGTGTAGCAGCTCGGCCTGCATTGTGGTTTTGTCTCTCGTCGGCTCGCTTTATTTCTGTGTTCCGAGTTAGTAAAAATTGTGATTAAACGCCACGTGAAAAGATAAGTCTGCAGACACGAGCTGCAAAATACAAAAACAATGGTTTTTACGTCAGTGATTCGATGATAATGATGTGCGGTATTTGTAATGTGCGACCGATTAGATGCATTTTAGAAGGATACGTTAGACAAACATTTGTTGTTTTCCTCACATTTGAAGGCAAAAGAAAAGCGAGAGCAACAGCCATCAACTAGCAAACGCCAATCTACTATCCAGGAAAGCCTGGATAAAGGAAAGAAGGCCAAAGTCGAGAAAGTTGAGTTCATTGAAGACAGTGTGAAATGGTGCTTGCAAGCCAATATTCCGTTACACAAACTAGACCACCCGGCGACGCGGGGAATATCTGCAAAAGTAACCGTAGGCCTCGCCTACCTCTTGTAGGGACCATGTTTTTTTAAATTGTTATTTGGCTGGCTCACGGCCGTGTATCTACGACGTAGTACGGTGGGGGGGAGGGGGGGGGGGGAGTGCCCTGTTTCTTACACTAGGGCTATATTAATTAAAACAAATAAATACTATAACCGAGTGTTATTGGGGGCCGGCTCACGGCCGTCTGTCTATGACGTAGTGTGGCGGCGGCGGGGGGGGGGGGGGGGGGGGAGGGGGGAGGAGTTCCTGGTTTCTTACACTAGGGCTATATTAATTAAATAAACAAATAAACATAACCGAGTGTGGGCATATCTGCAAGGCCTAAGTTTAGTCCATAAATGTCACATTTGTTTGTTTATTCTGATATCCTTTACTGTCAGAAATTGGAAACTCAATCACTGAGATAGTCCACTAATTTATTTTAAAGCTTAGGCCCCAAGTTCTAGTCTGACCATTAGGGCCTACCAAAAGTTAAGTGTGTGGTCCTACAGCTAACTTAGCTAGCAACTCCGGCATTGTTTGTAAAAGTGGCTAACAATTTACAAATTTTAATTAATTTCCTGATTCTATGTTATTTCCTTGTGTTAAAACAGTGCCTTACATGGCCCTCTTTGCAAAAATAAACCCCAATTGCTCAGCTAATTGCAATGATTTTTATTTCTAGACTTAGTTGAACCTTGAACGAGGCCCCCCGCAACTAAATATTGCATATATTTTTAATTTGCACCAATGTGCTAAATTTGCAATTTGAAAATGCTACAAAGTGCTAAATTTTGAAATGAAAGTGCTAAATTTTGTATTTGAAAGTGCTATTTTTCCGTAGCTCTACATATTATACAAATTAAATGCATTTTCAAATTATCTTTATTCTTATTGATTAGGCCTTCGTTAGTATGATGCCCTCGTCAATACATTATTATCTGCAGAATGTATGTATTTTGTTTGGGTACTATCATTTTTTGAACCACTTGATAAAGATTTTATGACTACAAAAATATATACATTACAACCATATTTAATTCATATTTTCTGGGCATTTGACGCAAATACATCTTTGAAAAATTGCCCCTGGCCACTGGGGGCTCTGACCTAGACCCCGAAATGGGCCGTAGAGTACATATGCATGCTTACACTTTCGTAATTGTTCCGGTTTGTAACTTTCAAAACATGGTCACCTTACTGAAGGTCAGCCACAGCAGCCAATGCAAACTTTTCTAGGTAGTCGGAGTCTAATCGTCTTTTCCAAATTTGTATTTTCTTTTTGAATTCTTCCAACTTGCCGGGACACTCGAGGACCCATTTAGCAAAGACTTGGGCCTGTACAGCAAGTGTGAATGTCGCCGTATCTTACAAGTTGGTCGGTAGTCTTGGACTTCAACATAAGGGTTGTAGTTACATATTTATGCTTGGAAACTGTTCCAGTACAATTTGTACCAAGTACCTTATGATATTTATAAAATGTAGTTGGTGTATTTGGCTCATACAGTCTAATATTACGCTGAGCTTAATTTATTTGAGGCACACCACAACCCACACACACACACCATGTCTCACTTTACAAAGGTTAAGAACCACTGGGTTAGAGCTCCATGAGCCATTCCAATTTTTGTTACTAGTTTGGGTATTGTAAAATGTAAAATATGCTTTTTATTCTAGTAGTGTAATCATAGAATGATTTTTAACTACAATAAAGGTTTAAATTGGAGAAGGGTTGACAGGTTGGGAAAGCAAAGAGAACATAAAAACCAGCCTGAAGGGCTGGGGGCGACAAAACTTTTCACCTGCTGATGACAACTGCAGCTAATTTAAAGTTGTTAAACTGTTAAACTGTTGTTAAACTGGTTGTGCTGACGGTGTGGCTCAGTATGAATGGTGTGTGAAGTAACCTTGCTGATGATGACAACATGCATGCAGAATTTACTTCTTGCGTGGCCCTACCTCAGGTTTGGTTATGTGTTGCAAGTTTTGTTTGCATGTAGTTAGCTGATTTTTAGTGGCCACCATCTGCCTGATGAGTCCCAGAAGGACGAAACGCGTCGTGGATTAAGGTAACTACTTTAAATTAGCTGCAGTTGTCATCAGCAGGTGAAAAGTTTTTTGTCGTCCCCAGCCCTTCAGGCTGGGATTTATGTTCTCTTTGCTTTCCCAACCTGTCAACCCTTCTCCAATCTAACTGGCCGATAGGCATTTTTCACACTAGAATACAGTACAATAAAGGTTTGTTAACTAGGTCTAGTTTAGTTTACTTTCCATCTTCGCTACACTTATGCGACCATACACTTTGCAGTGGTGGTCAAGTTTTAGGCATTGTCATAGGTTTAAGCACCCTTCTTTAATCATTGGTTTAATTAATGTAAAAACTTAAAGTTAAGTCTAACAGAAGCAGAACCGAATTGCATTTATCAATTTGGAATTCTAAATCTTGACTTACCACGAGTAGTATCCAATTTTGTAGGCTGTTACAGACTTACAGTTGTCTTCTTCTTCTTCTTCTTCTTCTTCTCATATGCCCACATTTGGCCTATGATGCCATCATGCTTGATCTAGTCAACCAATAGAGACGAGCCTCCCTTTCCTCCTTCTTCATGCCGTTGGGCATTGCGTCACGCTCATTTGCCAGACTGGCACAGGTATATAGATGTCGTCTGTCATGTTCACCATTTCCGCATAATCTGCAGGTACTGGTTTCAAACACGCCTATTCGGTGCAGATGCTTCCCTAGAAGGTCATGTTGAGTCTTCAACCTGAACTGTGCTGTTCTGTTCGTCTATCATATATTCTTTTGGGTTTACTTGGCTGCGTGGTGTACACCTGCCATGGTTTGTCTTGTCCCTTTTGACCCATTCTTGTCTAATTTTCTTAGAAATTTATGTTTGCTCTTCTATTATCGGTTTGCTCTGTTGTAGCATTTTGCTCCCTTTCTTAGCTAAGAAGTCCGCTTTATCATTGCCATATACATTGCAGTGTGATGGTATCCATTGTAGCTTAATTATCTTGTTTGCATTGTGCAGTCTTAGGATTTGTAATTTGCACTGCCTTACCGCAGAATCTGCCACTTCCTTGTTGACTATGGCTTGTATTGCTGCTTTTGAGTCTGTTAAAATTACAATTTTATCACTGCGGCAGTCTTTAACTTTGTACAGGGCTTTAAGAATAGCAGTCAATTCTCCGTCAAAGCAGCTACCATTTTCCCCTGCAGGGTGAGATTCCTCAAACTCTCTGCAATATATGCCTGCCCCAGCTTGTCCCTCACCTGGGGTAGCCGATCCATCCGTGTAAATGTGTAGCCAATCCTTTTCCGGGTAGTTCTTGTGTATGTGAGTTATTGTTAGTTTTCTCAACTCCTCGTCTATGTAGGATGCCTTTGTCTTGCCCAGTCCATCCACTGTCAATTCATGTAGTACGTCTAGTATGGCAATGTTTATATTTGGTAGGGGGATGTTTTCTCTCTGTGTGTTTCAATTGCCCGATGAGACCTTCCTTCACCTCTTTTACTGCTGTAATGAATGTTTTTTGTGTCTTGAGATGTTCATAGGGTTCTCTGTCCCATTCAAGCCGGTCTAGTCTTATCAGCTTCTCATGCAGGCAAACTGCTGAACTGTTTCTTCTGGCCTCCAGGGGTGGTATGTTAGTTTTGGCTTCCATGGCAACAATTGGGGTTGATTTAACACCTCCCGTGATTATTCTGAGAGCTTGATTTTGTATCCTGTCCAGTGCATCTGTGGCTCCTTTGGTTGACGTTATAAGTAGAGAACTGCCATACTCTAGGAGAGGTCGCACATATGTTTTATATGTAGTTTTTAGGGTATCCTCGTTGGCCCCCATTGTACACCAGCAACTCTCTTCATCAACCTCAGTCGTCTCTTCCCTGCTGCACACATCTTTTCGATGTGTTCTTTTCCTGTCATTTTTTGATCCATGATCATACCAAGATAAGCGGGGTTATTTTCCTTGTTCAGTACTGTCCCTGCAAACTTCAGTTGGAAATCGGGGATGAGCTGCCTGGTTGTGTGATAGTTGTATACAGTTTTTTCTTTGTTCACCATCATTCCGTTCAGTGTTGACCATTCTTCTAGCGCCTTCAGTGCTTTATTCATCTCTTCCTCCATTTCTTCTGCATCCCCTCCACAGTACCACATAACTACATCATCTGCAAATATCTTCAGTTTCACTTTACTCCTTGCTTGTATGTATTCTGCCAGGTCATTGATTAAAATAATAAAAAGGATTGGGCTCATTACTGCTCCTTGAGGCACCCCTGCTTTTGTTTGTCTGTACCGTGATCTCTTGTTGTTGTATCTGACTCGTATAAACCGTTGACTTAAAAAGGTTTTTACCCACCTATATATGTTTTCGGGTACTTTCAATTTGTGCATTTTCTGTAGCAGTTTGCCTCTCCAAACTTTGTCAAATGCGCTCTAAAGTCGACCAATACTACCAAGGTTGAAAGTTTTTTGTTAAACCCTTCCTTTACATCCTGCATGAGATATGCTATCTGGTCGACAGTACTGCGATTATTACGGAAACCAGCCTGATGTGGTGTTAATAGCCGGTTTGATTCTAGGAAATTCCTCAGTCTGAAGTCACCATGTGCTCCATTACTTTGCTGTCATTGTAGTTAGAGATATGGGTCTGTAACTTTCATCTTGCTGCTGTCTTTTCCCCTCTTCAGTATAGGGATGACTTCTGCTTTTCTCCAGCTGTCGGGTAAATTTCCTTCCCCGGTTTTACTGCATAGGTTAAGAAGAGTGCTCTTTCCCTCCATACCCAAATTCTTCAGAAATTCTGGATATATTAGATCAATTCCAGGGGATTTTTTACATTTACATTTTACAGTTGTGTATAATACTTTCTGAATCACCAACAGATTGTTAGTCATATCTCAAATACGCAGCAAAACATTGCTGAGGATGTTAGTATCAGAACTCTCAGCATTGATTTCCCTGCTATTTGGAAAGGGTTTGTCCCCAAGCCATAGAACTGTTGTGGTCATGATTGTGGTATAATTTTATATTTGTCTTGTAATTGTATATTTTTAATGAGACCAAGATGTCGGTGTTTGTTTTAATGTGTTGACCTTGGCTAGGAGACGGGAGTTTTGTTTTTTTATGTTTTGTTTGTGCCATTGGAAGGTGCTGAAAGCACTAATCTTTGCTGAAAGTATGAAAGTACCCGAAGTACTGCACTAATTCTATTTTATTTATTTGTCAACGTATCGTTAACAGGGCAGAGCCCCACCAGTAATGTATAATAAAACAAAAATATGTACAAAAATACATGCATAACATAGGAATTCCAAAATCACAAACACACAGGAAAATTGTAGGCTACAACAAAATATAATATTGAACATGTGATTAAAGATAAAACTTTAAGACAGTAGCATAGTTTTGCTAGAACGATATACGTACACGTAATGTATAAAATATCTTCTTCTTTTCATATGCCCGCATTTTTGGCTTACTGGGCCATCATGCATTTTCTGGTTTTCCAGTAGAGACAGGCTTTTTTTTCCTCATTGTAGTTCATGCCATGTGAAAGGTCAAATATAAAAATATCAGTATCTGTACGAACTTTATTTAAGAAACACATTTTAGTTAATGAAATGATTGTGTTAAAAACTTTGCATATTTTTCTATCAGATATAGTTCTGACAAACCCACATTTTTTCTTGTAATCACTTTATCAATGTTTTGTTGCATTCCCGAGATATGACTAAAAAAAACTGTAATTTTGCATGGTTTTAATGTTGGCAGGGGTCTACCAACTAACCCTCTTAACTCAGACAGCCTATGCTTAGTACATATGCAAGATTATGTGGTAAACATACGTACTAAAGACAAAAACTTCCTAAAATATATTTTGCTCGTAGTTTTGTGCCCAAAGACTGAGGTTATCTATTGTACATTGCAAGAAATTAAATGTGCTGAAAATACATCTGCTTACTGAGTTTTATTTAAAAATGTCCAACTAATTTATCAAATAGATCTAGTATAAGTTTTATTTGTTATTAGTTATTGTATTATTATTCATTGTTTTTTTTATTTTCTATTTGTTAGTTGAGTGACCACCAGTATGCGAGAAACCTGGGGCAGCTGGTTATGTACTTTTTGTCCTTCATATGACCACAATATACTAACAATTAACACTTCTCTTCTTCTTTTCATATGCCCACAATGAGCATTCTACATTACTCAGGCAGTAGAAAAGGATCCTTCCGATCAACACCATTTGTTACATTATCCCGTTCAACATAGAGACAACGTAATAGTCGTGTACTTTGAGTTTATTTTCATTTTTTTTATAGTGTAGTCTACAGTGCAGTGTGTTGTAATCATTTCACAATCTGTACGATTATTTTCCAAAACGATCATCAATCAATTCCATCTTCCCAAAATAATTACCAATGATTGAACTACCTACATGTCAAGTAAATTAAAATTCTAAATTCTAATTTACCACTTGTTTGGTGGCTATCATTTTGTATACCATCACAACTAAATATACCCTGCAAAAAAATTGAAAAGGAAATTTTGACCCGTCCCTTAATTAATAGTGTTGGTCATATCTTCACACACATGCCGTCCGCGGTGCCACATATGATTAGGACGCTGGTCTGAACCGTGTGGCTCTAGACTCTAGGATGACGTGGGTTCCAATCCCACATAAGGCATGTTTTTTTTGTAATCGTCCTTTATCGTCGTCTTTACCACTCATTGTCTAGAATAGCCTTATAGTGCATTATTTCACACTAGAATTAAATTTAGATTCTCATTTTGGAGATTTAAAATGTTTAATGTGCTCGTTGTCAACTTTGAAACTGATACCCACCTGCAAAACTAAAAATAAAAACAGGTTGTATAAATTGTCTCCCCATGCACTAGTGCGAGGCGTGAAATTCGAAGGGGTACCAATACAAAAAAAATAATTACCGTTACAACAAATGCCGCGCAAAAAAAGGTTTGTTGGGGGGGGGGGGGGGGGGGGGTTCTCTTTTCGTACCCCTAGTACTGGAGAAAGCGAACGGTTTGAAATCATTTGATTTTTTATCATTATATATATTTTTAAATTATTTTAATAGTTGATATAAAGAAATGCTGACCCACAATCTCGGCAAATAATGTTTGTGCCCTAGATATCGGTGTGAAAAACACCACTCACCTGACATTTTTGGGAATTGAGTTGTGATTATTTTTATTTTTTTATTCTCACTCAATCACTAAACTTTTTTAAAAGATGTATTTTTAAAGTGACTGAGACATTCAGCGCCTGTCTAACTTGAAAAAACTCTTCAATAATTTAGCGTTAAGTTAAATTTTTGGATTCTTTCTTTAGTTTCCCGAGAATTCTTTTTCAAGTACAATTTGAATGCTTGAGTTGTTTTAAAAATCGTAAATTTTCCCATAGTTTTTAATTAAAATAACTCTCATCTTTCACTTTTATTAAAAAAGCACCATAGTTAAAAAAATATGAGTAATTGTTACACACAACACATTTATTATCGAAAAAGCAAACTTCCCCCTACAAAAGACAAGGGGTTGTCAAGTTAAAAAACCGCGGGCGCAATTCAAGTCAACGAATGCCGTAACCACAAGCCCTGTGGATTGCAACGCTGGCCACGCAGCTTATTTCTCAGTGTTTCTACGGCGTGGCTCATAGGGGCGATCTCTCAAACCCGCATCTTACCCCTCAGTCTGCCCAACCCCGTGTTTTTCACAGGGAAATAAACTCCGACTCCTAGCATGCCTTCTACTTCAACCTGCATTTTCGTCCCCGGCCTACTGAAGCAGGTACGCGACTAGCTCCTGCTTTATTCAACATATTCTAGACTACGCGTATGCAAACCGCGAAGTTTAAAATAAAGTATCTGCAAAAAAACAAATAGGTTAAAGGGCAGGAACTAAAAGAAGTAGTAATAATTTTAAAAAAAATTTAAAAACAGAATTTTTCTTCAAAAAATAATGCATGCAGTGCCCTGCCATGCACCTGTTCTTGTATAAGTTGATAAGAGAAAAGACTCTGGTTTGATTACTGGCCAAACCATATTTATACTTTATCTTTTTTACTTCTACGCTTCATTTAAGTGTAGTTAATTAATGTGAATAATTAATTTTTACTTAATATTTTTTTAAATTTTAGTTTTATTTAATGCGGGTACATTCAGTGTACTGGTTTTCCACTGTCAATATAAAAATAAACCCGAAATAAATACCAATGTAGCGATAAGTAGCCGTAGTCTGGGTCTGCCAACCCATGTAAGTTGCGACATTGTTATTAGGGCAAGGTCCCCTGTATCTACTCCTAGCGGAGGTCTTACGAAGCGTGGCCATCGGCCTGTGCGCGGCCGCGGCAGCGAAGCCTAGCGGAAATCCAGTGGACCTTGGTTATTAGGTAGCACCATTGTAGACTAAATGGTAGCATACTACAATAGCATCTTTTTTTCTTATCAGCAAGACGGTTTGCATGCTACTTGTAAACACTAGTCGTAGTAGTGAAGCTGTATCTCGATGCTAAGTAGTTGCCTAAATCGTTGCCCAATCAAGAAGCTGGCAGCATGGAGCTTGTTTCGCAAAGATGCCCGCTGTAGGGTACACATCAACGTTACTAGCCCTTTCACTACCAGATTAAATTGGTCAAAATTAATTAATTTTAAGCAATAATTTCAAAATACTAATTTTTTTGTAAGACTAGTGTTTTCCAAATATTTTTTTCCCCGTTTTTTAAGGAATTTTGGGAAATGTTAAATTTTGAATTGCAGCTTCAATTTAAGTAAATATGTAAATTTGATGTACATTCCTAAAACAAGATTTTTTTCTGAATATTTTGCATATCTTACATTTTTTGTATCTCAAATAGTAGCAATACTAGAAATATCTAGGTGCCTGTTAGGGCGCCGCAGCCAAGCCGCGGTGCGCTACACACTCAGGCACCTTATACAGCAACCAGAGTTGAGATGATTTCGAGGTGTTACCCAGTTGTCATGAAACGGGCTGTGAACTTAAAAACTATCAAAATCAAGATGATTTAGGTACCTGATATACACATGCCAAATTTGGTTGGGGTACGACTATTCCTTCTTGGTGAAAAAATGACTTGAAACATGCTCAAAATCACTTTAAGGATATTAGTTACTGACTACTACTACTACTACTACTACTACTACTACTACTGTCTAATTCGTCAGTTTCAATTGCCCAGTGATTGACCAAACGGGTGGGGCTACAACGTTCTTATTTTACATGGACATTTAGGTAATAGTGATGTAGTTCCTTTTGAAAGAAAAAGTTTGAAAAGTTTGCTGGAAGGCTTCCAAATAAAGGTTTTAATAATAAGCCTTATACAGGCATACAATCAACAAGTAACTTTAGTTAGGTACCGGTACTTAACAATGATCGCCTACATACATTGTTTACAAAAAGCAAGTATTTGGGCCTCTAGATATTTTACATTCTATTATTAATTGGTAATACTACAGTAATTAAATCGACTTTGATAAAATTATTACTATTTTAACAAATAATTTTGCAATGGAAATTAAAAAAGTAATGAGATCCCACACATAACAAAAACTTGTAAAAATACAGCCAACCAAACGTTACACACTTAAAAGAAATTAGATCAAAAAAGGGCTAAGCTCATCAGCTACCCTTCCACATTTGCGCATTCTTATTCATAAACGTACAGTGTCCCGCAACAACATCCTAGAAAAGTAGATTTTGTATGACCAATACGTTTAAATTAATTAGAAAAAAAGAATTTGGATGAACCATTACGTTTAAATTATTAACTTTGCAAATTCTATTTTGCCAAGCTTTTTTCTTTTTTCTTTATTTAATATTTTTCTTTATTTCTAGAATGTTGTTACGGAACACTGTACGTTTATGAATTAAGAATGTGCAAATGTGAAAGGGTAGCTTGGCCCCTTTTTTTAGATCTCATTTCTTTTGAGTGTGTAAGGAGTAAGGTTTGGCTGTATTTTTACAAGTTTTTGTTATGTGTGGGATATTACTTTCCTGGGAAAAACCAAAATTTCCCCATTTTTAGCTTTTTTTGCAGATGTGTATTTTGGATTTTCTCTAAAAAAAGGCACGTTTCGTCCAATCGGGATGGGGAAAAAAGGTATTTATTTTTAATGCTCGGAAAAAAATAAAAAAATTGGGGTCAAATTGAAAGAACTTTCTTTTACCGTCCCGGATATAAATTTTGAAAGTTGATGTCCACTAATAGTGGACGCCAGTAGCGAGAGGGCTAGGTAAATCATAATTCAATTCAATTCAATTGCGTTTTATTTCATTAGCAATTGCAAAAGCATTGCTCACTTAAAAATACATAGTTCATGTACAAGTCTTGAAACACGCTTTAACTAATTCTAAATCTACTTACAAAATAACTGATATTTTACATATTTAATTCTACATGCAAAATACAATATAACATGTTATTCATTTTACATTCAAAATAAAATTTACATATTTCATTATATATAATTATTATAACAATAATATTTCCTCATCGTCCTCAATTTTTAGTTGTTTATCGTCAAAATTAAATTTGTAATACTTTATTCACAAGATAATTTCTTATCATTTAATTATTCATAGGCCCTATTTAAATACAATAGGCCTACATTAATTACAAAAATTTCTTCTTTTCAGCGTTATGTTTTTACCCTCTTATCTTTTACCTCAAAATTTTTAATACAATATTCACAAGAACAGTCTTTACCATCTTGAAATTCTTTTATACTATAAAATCCATGAAAAATTAGATATTGTTTAACGTTTATTTTAAATTTGTCTCTATTTATGTTGAGGTCTTTTAATTTAGTTGGTAAATTGTTAAAAAGAATAACACCAGCTTTAGCTGGGTCTCTGTTTGATAGGTTGAGTCTGTGTTGGGTTTGATGTAAATTACTGTTAAATCTTGTATTCTGGTTATGTATAAAACTGTTTCGGGTAAAATGAGATGGATTATCTTTGACAAATGTAAGAATTTCGAGAATGTATAAGCAAGGTACGGTTTTTTATTCAGCTGCACAAAAAGTTTTCTGCAAGATGATCTATAGCTTTTCCGACCTAAAATTCTGACAGCCTTTTTTTGACATTTAAATATGTCTTGAGCAAATGTAGACCCACCCCAAATTAATATACCATATAGTATAATAGATTGTACCTTTGCAAAAAATGCTATTCTGTAGGTAGGGTAACTCACTTGATGTGACAGTTCTTTAAGGCTATTCCACCGCGTTTTTCTATTTTCCAAAATATGCTACTAAGTCAAAATATAGTGAATGGCTTTGAAACATAGCTATTTTAGAAAATCAAAAACATTTTTTTCAAATTTTTCTGATCCGGTACACGGCCAATATAGCCACCTCAAAATAATTTCCAACTTCAATTCGCCAAGGCACACCATTCAACGTAGGGTGTTGTGTTTTTGTGACATTAATTTTCAACTGTTTTTCTATGGACTGACTGAGAGAAAACAGATTTATTTTAACAATTGTCTTTCCCGTGATTTTTTTCGTTTTGCGGTATTTTTTACCGATTTGTACCGCCAAACGAAAAAATTCGCAGGAAAGACAATTGTTAAAATAAATCTGTTTTCTCTCAGTCAGTCCATAGAAAAACAGTTGAAAATTAATGTCACAAAAACACAACACCCTACGTTGAATGGTGTGCCTTGGCGAATTGAAGTTGAAAATTATTTTGAGGTGGCGATATTGGCCGTGTACCGGATCAGAAAATTTGAAAAAAATATTTTTGATTTTCTAAAATAGCCAGGTTTGAAAGACATTAACTATGTTTTGACTTGGTGGCATATTTTGGAAAATAGAAAAACGCGGTGGAATAGCCTTGTGCATAACATGATGATCTCAAACGTTAGCTTAACCGGTGTGACCCTCTTCGACATAGGCGATATTAATGAAAATTGGAGGGAACCTTTGAAATCTCTGAACTTAGACTTGACTTAGCTAAGGAATATCCTAGGGCTGTTTCAAAGGACTCGATCCCACCATTTGTCATTCTGACTCTTGTTACCTGTGGCGGCATTCGAACCCGTGACGACCTCTTGAATCAGAGTTACATGCCTTAGCCACAGTGGCAGCGTTGGGTGTACGGTGGCAGTGGAGAAGTGAGCTTGCCATGAGCTTGCCCACTATTGAGAGATGCCCTGAGTAGCAAGACTATTATACAAACAGGAAGCTGAATCTTTAAATCGACGCTACACTAGTTTTGCAGAAAGCAATTCACATTTTATTTTGCCAGTATTTGAAATCAATTAAACATTTTATAGAATGAGATGATTTTAGAATTTTTATGTATCAGTATTTGTCGCCAGATCAACTTTTGTGCGCCGTTTTGAAGCCCTGTGATTGGCCGTCGTGTTGAGATTGAGACCCAGTTTATTAGGAACCACTGAAAGTCATTAAACAATTTTACTTTTGGTAAGTGGCCACACTGGAAACAACTTAGCAAAATCCAAGATGGTGGTTCGTGTTGAAGTTTTGTGTTAAAACATCGGTCGTGAACAGCTTTTCTAAAAAATTACTGGCTAAGACCTATTTTCTTCATTAGTGAATACAGTGTTTGCAAACAACTATCATTACACTGTAAATTGAATAACAGTGTGTGCATTTATCTATAATAATGGCGTCAGGAGGGGAAACGAAGCCAACCGGCGATGAACCACCTCAGCTTCCAGGCAACAACGGGCTTCAACAGTCCACACTCAAAGCGATAGTAGCAGAGAAAGATCCAGATATTCAAGACGAATCACCCAAGAAAAGCCGAGTCGATCTACAGTCGTTGCCCACCAGACAGTATCTGGACCAGACAGTCGTTCCGATAATCCTGCAAGCTCTCGCTACCTTGGCCAAGGAGAGACCACCAGATCCCATCAGCTTCATTGCTGGTTTTCTAATGAAAAATAAGAGTACTTATGATTCAACGCCAAACTCAAGCCAATAACTGAACCAGATAGGTAAACTTAACTGTGTGACCTAAAGCTAGGCCTAGGCTATTCCTAGATCATCTAGCCTATCTAGGCCGACATAGCCCTAGGATGTTTTGAATCATTTTTTGAATCCGATGGGTCTAGCCTAGATGATGGTCTAAACATTTACAACTTAGTCCTAGGCTAGCAGCTTTTGACTTTTTTGTCATCTAGGCCTAAATCATGGTTCAAACTAAGTACTAAGTAGGCAGAGGCTAGGCTACCTAGGCCTACCTAGACTACGGTAGGCCTAGGAATAGGATAGGCATAGAACCTAGGCCTAGCCCCGTCTAAAAATCAAGATCCAAACATTTTGACGAAACAAAATATTAAAAACACAGCTGGTTGAGTTGAGACTTGATGCTTTATATGTAGGTACTTTCTTAATCATACTCTTTGCATTGTAGACATTTGGTTTTACAGTATTTTATTAAAATGTATTCTTGCAATTGGCGTTTTCTTTTCTTAAGCAAGTCGTCTGTCTACTGCGTGATCCGTTTTGTATCCAAACATGTAAAAGTAGTAGGCCTAGGTCCCCTAGTTCTGTAAGCTTAACCTAAGTAATTTGTGGCCTGTGGGGGTTTCTAGCCCTGACTTATGGGTTATGGTGGAGGAGGGGAGTGAATTGTGGCATTTGGAGGTTCTCCAACTCCAATATGCTGCGTGCAAATCATGTTTGCATGCAGTTGACCAAGGTGAATCGAATCTTGCATGCTCAAGGTTACCTAAAATTCCACTCTGAGATTGAGTAAACCTTGCAATCATGACTCGTATTTTGTACTGGCTATGTTGTCCATAGTATGGCTATTGTATGCATTTCATAACATGTTCTATAATTTTCCAGAAATAATAAAATAATCCAGAAATAAAAAAATCTATCCCGACCGTTGTTTCAACCCGCGGGTCTCCAACATTCCGGGTTTCAGGGCGCCTTAGCCAACTAGACTGGGAAAACACCAAAGTCGTTGTTAGACGAGTGAGCGAGTCATGTGGTGAGTACCCGGGAACATTGCATTTAAGTTGATTCATTTATAATGTAGGGGCCTATAAATGATAGGGTTTTGAGTTTGTTTGGAATAAGTGCATGTCAACTGTTAGGCCATAATGCACCACTCTAGACTAGCTAGGGAGGAAAGACCCATGCTGGATCCAGCCTTATGTAGGGGGAGGAAATGTAATGTTACTGGGTAGGCCTACTCAACACATGACTCGCTCACTCGTCTAACAACGACTTATGGCGTTTTCACAGTACATTCGATATATGTCAAACACATTTTTCTACTATATTAGGCCTATGTAGGCTACAGTTGTACACAAAAACTAGGCCTACCTCTGGCCTACTTTTTTTTTATTTACTTAACCCACCGATATCCTCTCCTCCATAATTAGGCCTAGGCTACCATTAAAATGTTTTAAAATGTCAATCTGAACTTTTAAGTGTCATGTTGTAGAAACTTAAGACAACAATGAATCGTATAGGTTATGCCAAATTTAACAAAATTTTGATAGTCTCATGCCCCCCCCCCATCATTTTTTTCATGGCTGCCAGTCAGCTGCTAGTGTGGGCATACCCTACATGCCAGTCTTCTATCCATGTAGGATTGTGCAGCTAAAAATAATTAGGCTACTCTAATAGGCCTATATTAACAAACAAATTAGTGATCACTTTATTTCTAGCCTATAACATTTGGTTTGTACATTGAGGTGGTGGGTGAGTGGGTGGGTGCCACTAGGTAGACGGGCCCATTTGTAATCTGAAGAAAAAGAACTATTGTAGGGTATTTTAACATCTAAATTGCCATAAACTGAGCAATGTCAGCAAAATTGTTGATTTAGAAGAAATATCAAATAACCATTAAAAATCATCTTCACCATTGAAATGAATTGGATTGCCGCTTCAGTGCTCCAGTTGCTGCAGGATGTCCTGTCAACACATCTCGGAGACACACCAGCGAGCGACGATTACAGGTAATTCTTTTCACTGCTATAAAATATTGGACATAATTCGGCACCAAATCGACATGTAGATCGCAGCACTGGCGGCGCGCTACGTCACAACATGGCTGGCGTAATTGTGATTCCGGGATGGAGCGTATATGGCGCTAACGTGTGTTAGTCGCGCCGGTTATGACAATTCGGGGATTATTTCCGATCTGTTCACTAACATTTACCTTTCTCGCACACGCATTAAATAAGATGTATATTTTCATCTACGGTTTGCATTTGTTACGCTCTTATACAACCACAAGTAGGCGTAATTGCGTAGGTAGGCCAACTATAGCCAAAATTGAACCTTCCTATTCCTATATTTCTGAATGGGATAGGGATGAAATGTAAAATATTATATAATAATATCATCATAATAGTTGGGTATATTATTATGTTTGAGCGTAAGAATATCCAGAAAATAATTCAAGCAGATTATTATTTATTATTTAATTACTATAAGTAAAGTTGCCTGCCCAAATTGGTATTGGTCCAAGGAATTATTACCAAATTTGAATTTGGAATGTTAAGTTTTTGAAGTGAAACAAGTCTGTTTGTTGTATCAACAAATATTTTGCAACAAATTAATATAACACTGAACAGCTGAAGTGCAAGGTGCAATATTTAACGTTTTCCCGCGATAATGTAAACAATAAATAGTACAACTTGTATTATTTTCATCATATTCCCTGAAAATGTCAATAAATTAGGCCTACATATTCTATGCTATAATACGGATGTTGTCAATTTGTAATCATCGACAAACTGTGCTTTATTCAGAACATGACGAAACTTCTAAAAATACTTGGCTGCAGAAATTGGTAGGCCTATTTATTATGAAAAATGTTAATTGAAAACGATTTTTCCGAATTTATTACTATACATGGCCTACCTTTTTTGTTGTTGATAAAAACGCACTACAGTAGGCCTATGTGCTATGTAGGCCTGTATGTGTAACAATTTGGGAACGGTGTGATAGCCTATTGACATAAGCATGAATGAAAATTATTGTCTGAAATTGTAAAATGCGATTTAATATGAGTGTCGGTGACGGGTAAAAAACAATAAGTATAATTATTAAAAAATGAACATAAATAAATAATAAATCTATCAAACACAACGGGAAAACTCAGTGGGTGACACCACACTGTCATATGACTATATGTTTTTCGGACTTTATCCCTGGACTTAAATGTAAGAATAATGTTTTTATTTAAGAGTAGGCCCTACCGAAATTTAAATTGAGATCACGATAATTTAAAAGTTGTTTTTTAAGTGTAAAGAGTTGTATTTTAAAAGAGAAATGTATGCCAATGCTTAACCATTCGAGACATAACCCTTGCGTCAGGTGTCCACTTTATGGTGCACTTACAGGCCCCATTCTTTCATTTAAAATTTGTTTTCTTGTGATAACCATAGCACAAATATGTCTTTATTTTATTTCTAACATTCAACATCCGTAAACAAAACGTATCACGCCGAAAACTCAACTTTTTAGTTACATCTACACGTTCTTCCACGTTATTTGCCGCTGTGTCTACCTGAGTGATCACTACTGCTAGGGTTCTACGTTCCGCCAACAGGGCCGCGCTAGTGTGCTTTTTGGTGCCGAATAATTAATAAGTGTGTTATTGTGCAGGTGGGTAGTCACCAATATTACATTTTCAACTGTAACACAATGTGTATGCCTACGTAGGTCTATTCTTCATAGACCTATTATTGAATTAAGGTTTTATACAAAATAGGCCTAATAGGGAATGCTTCTAAATATTTAAAAAAATATATTCATAACAATGTGACTAAAAAAACGATTCCCTAAAAAAGGCGGTCGAAAAATGTTTTCTACTTGGTTTTATGAGGGTGTGAATATTCGTGTTTAAATTCCGCGCGTAAACAGGCCTAGCTGACTGTGACATCCATGTGACGTCACATAGAAGTATCGTTTCGTCAGTCTGCTGGTAGGGGTTCCACCGCCTGTCAAATTCATTGGTTCCTAGTCAATTCCTAGCAAAGGCAGTGGGCCCAAGGTCTTGGTTACCATGGAAACCAGAGTCGATAAAGAAGGTTCCCCGGATTAGAGTCGGTAATAGATCAAACAAAATGTTGAATAAACAAATTTGCAGATAAGTAAGGTAGTATTTGTTTGCAATGCATGTTATATTATGTATACATTTTTATATAATACATTATCATTATTAGGTGTAGGCTCATGCCTCAGACAAACTGAACATATTAAATTGCTTGACATGGATTTGACTACATTCAATTCCAGCCGGCGAGCGTGTGGTGCAGCGCGCGCCTAAGATCTATTCAACTATTACTTTGTCGTGACGTCACGCAATGTACGGAGCGTTTTAGTCCCGCTTCGCCACTAGCCAATTTAAAACCTTCATAAATACGCCAAAAATCGTTAGTTTCTTATTATATTTTATGTTAATAACAATTAAGTCGCATACTAGAGTTGAGGAGCATTCCCTATTGTAATTTAGTTTTTGTATGAGAAAATGCTTAAGTTATTTTGAATTTTTGAGGATCACTGATTTCTTCTAACAGTATTGGAAGATGATAATTTTTAATTAAGTTTCCCAAGATTGTTTTTATTTTATTGTTGTTTATCCTTGTTGTTATTACATTTTTTAACAACAAGAAAAGGCGTTGACGCTAGCAAATATTTTGCTAAAACACTTGATATCTTTGTGGAAGTCTCGTGCCGCGAAGAGCCTTGCTAAATTACGTGAAACTAACATGGCACTTGTAGTTGGTTCTCCCATAAGTACTCCTTACACATGGAAGGGAAATGACTTACTGGGCAGTCTTTGAGGGCGGGCGGCAGGTCGTTCCATGGGTTAACAACCCGAAAAGAAAAAGCACGTCGGCCGAGCACTCCTTTGGCCGGAGGGGGTTGGAGGCGGGGGTGCCTAATATAATATAATAATAAAAGGGGCTTTTTAAGTCAAACTGCGAGAAGAGAATGTTGTGAACTCAAAACTCGTTGCACATTTGGTTGCACCTTGATAATATTGTGTAACATTGTAGTAGGCCTACCTCTT
Source organism: Sweltsa coloradensis (assembly GCA_024449915.1). Taxonomy (NCBI): domain Eukaryota; kingdom Metazoa; phylum Arthropoda; class Insecta; order Plecoptera; family Chloroperlidae; genus Sweltsa; species Sweltsa coloradensis. The sequence continues at coordinate 428,539 of JAMZAV010000181.1, forward strand.
TAATGAGAGAGATGTGTAATAACTTGTACGTGTTATAGGCTACTACAAACAGGTTCCGAGTTTGGTATGTGTCACGAAAACCGTCTAAAATCAAGATTTGTTTGGTATTATTGGATGAGCAAAGCGAAGACTTCATTTCACTGACCCCAAAAAATTTAATTTGGGTGTTTTGTTTTTGTTTTTTTGTTTTTGTTTTTTGTCTGTTTGTTCGCTCTCTACTGGGCAAACGGCATATCGATGGGGAAGAACCAATACCTTCTATCTGCCATTTTCTGCCAAAATGAGATGTTGGTGTCTATGGATACAGAAAATTATTTCTATTTTTTTTTATTTTTTTTATTGGATTGGATATTGCTTAACGTCTCATATTTATGCAACTTGGCTAATCGAGACGAAGGGAGGGGCGTAAGGGCTGACGCGGGGGGACAGCTAATAACTCCTACCTGACAATGCTTAAACATCTCCAAAAGAGACACATAGTACTTACCTTATATCAATATCTTCTATCTGCCACCGCCAACTAGTTACTTTTTTTAAATCAGTTTTAATGCTCTCCTAAACAATTTGCTTTTTGGTAGATAGAAGGTATTGGTCCTTCACCATCGATATGCGATCTTGATGAAAATTGGAGGAGACCTTCAAAATCTCTGAACTTAGACCTGCCACGTTTTTGGGTAGGCCTACAATCGAAGAAATATTTCTCATGAATATTGTACTTTGACGGCAATCTTGATGAAAATTGGAGGAGACCTTCAAAATCTCTGAACTTACACCAGCCACGTTTTTGAGTAGGTCTACAATCGAAGAAATATTTCTCATGAATATTGAACTTTTACGATTTTTTTTTATTTTTAGTGCGATATTTTCGTGACATTTGGTCCGATTCTGACCAAACGGGTGGGGCTACAACGTTCATATTTCTCATGGACATTAAGGTAATGGTGGTGTATTGTCTTTTGAAAGAACAAGTCAAAAAAGTTAGCCAGAATTCATAGAAATGAAGGTTTTAAACTTTTATTATGAGTTTTTTTAGGTATATAACAATTAACAATAGAAACTTGACAACAATCCCTACAATGCGCTTAAAAAGCACTTGCCAAAGTAAAGCGATCCCACGCAAACTAAAAACTTACAAAAAAGCTCATCCATCAACGCGACTAAAAATTGCGTTTGCGAAGCGGCCTAGTTAATAATAACTAGAGGTACGTGAAAATAGTGTTTTGTGAATTGATGCTACTAGGCCGCTTTGCAAACGCTTTTTTTAATCGCATTGATGGATGAGCTTTTGTGTAAGTTTTTAGTTTGCGTGGGACCACTTTACCTTTGCAAGTTCTTTTTGAATGCATTGTAGGTGACTGTTGTCAAGTTTCTATTGTTACTTGTTAATTGTTACAATAAACCTAAAAAAACTCATATTAAAACCATTATTCTATGGATTCTGACTAACTTTTTCAACTTTTTCTTTCAAAAAGCAATACATCATTATTACCTTAATGTCCAATCTAAAATATGAACGTTGTAGCCTTGTCAGAATCGGCCTAAATGTCACGAAAATATCGCACTAAAAATCAGAAAAAGTCGTAAAAGTACGATATTCATGAGAAATATTTCTTCGATTGTACTCAATAACGTGGCAGGTCTAAGTTCAGAGATTTTGAAGATCCCCTCCAACTTTCATCAAGATCGCATATGCCGTTTGCCCGGTAGAGTGCGAACAAACAGACAGTAAAACAAATATAAAAACAAACAAACAAACAAAAAAAAACATTGGAGCTACATTTTTTGAGGGGTCAGTGAAATTGAAGTCTTTGCTTGGCTCATCCAACAATGCGCTATTTCTTCACTTAAATCTAAGGTTTCCAGTCCTATTTTATTTTAGGATGAGCGTAGCGAGCGAAGCAAAGATTCCATTTCACTACACTGGAGAAAAAACGGATATTTTTCTTTCTTTTTTTTCTGTATTTTTGTGCATTTGTTAACACGGTTCTGGCTAAACCGATACTCCAATTGTGATGAAATTTTCTTGAGGCCTTCGAAATCTCTGAACTTAGAACTGCAACGTTTTTGAGCGCAATCAAAAATTATTTCTTATACTTATAACATCTACAAGCTTTATCCGATTGTAATGATTTTTTTACAGAACCTTCATTTTTATGAATTAATATATTCATGTGAAATTTGAGCGTAATCGAAAAATTATTTCTCATGAAAATCGCAAGTTACGTTTTTTTTTTCATTTAAAAAAAATTATGCTCATCCAACAACGCGCCTGAAAAAGCGTTAGCGAAGCTTCCTAGTATTTTTCATAGTAGGGCTATCTTTAATAATTGTGTCATCACATATTTTTTATTCGGTTGATATTAATGCGACCTTGATGACCTAATTTCAAATTAAAAATATGAAAAAAGTTCATAGGCCTACACAAGGTTTTGAAGGTACCGGTAGCCAAAAAATAGATGCTACAAAACTAACTATTGCATGTTGAATGGAAAGTAGGCCTACTGAAGTCTAGAAATTCATTATGTGGATATTTTTTATAAAATTAATTAAAAATTACCCTCATATTTTCTTGTTTTTGCACAATAACTGTAAAGTTTCTTGTTACACTTGTAAGTTAAAATTGGAAACACTAGACAATATACTTTTAATGTGCACTTATTAATTATCATCATAAACTCATAGCTTTTCTTTTATTATATATTACATTTTTCTTGTTACAAGCAAATTTATGTTGTTGTGTGTGGTGTGTGTGTGTGTAGGACTTGTTCCTGATAGCAAATTGTGACTAATAGCTAGCTATAGTTACTCACACTCTCACTGAAAAGCATATCCTACCTACAATGTACGGTCAATGTGAATAAAGAAACTAAACTAAACTAAACTATCAAATTGTGGCATTTACAACACATTTTGTAAGTACTAACATGGTATAATAACATTTTAATAGTAGACAAACCCTTTTATGGGAAGACTCCATGTGTGAGCCGTGGCTCAATGCTACAGTGGTAAGTCTCTGCTTCCAATAGTGGCAATGCAAGACAGTCCTGGGTTCAAATCACGGTTCAGGTAGAAGATTATAAACTTGAGTCATCCTAGCAACAAGGCACACAATACATTCCAAGGTTATTATTCCAAATTAGCTTTGTTGATTCTGGCGTTGCCCACGGTTAGATCGTGTCCAACAAGTAAGGTCGGCGTTTCCTTTGTCAAATACGGGAATCTGGTTGGCTATTGTTTGCTTCTCGATGGCGTCGGTACCTACAGGGTTTGCTTACTCTGCTTTAAAAAAGGTTCTCCACTGAAAATCAGTTGTGTGGCTGAGTGGTGGGATACAAATCTATTTATTTATCTAAAGGCTTGGTTTAAATTGAGTGAGGTACTTTTTAACACATCTGCAATCATTTTCTCATTACCCATGAGTTGGGGTCTTGAAGTTGTTGTTTAATGATTGCAGCATAGCCGCTTTGAATTTAGAACAATAACTGTATGTATACTTGAGACAACATATAAATCACACACAAGGAGTAATTTAGTGGTCCTGCAGCTCACTAGGGTTCAATCCCCAGTTTGTTGTGTTCAAAATTTAGTTTTTTTTTATCCTACAAGACTCCTTACAAAAGTATAGAATTTGTCATTGACATCGACAGATAGACCTACCTACGTACATAGATTTGACTACATCATGATATTCCAGTTTTTGTTATTTTTATATCCGTTCCCATTTCCAAACTATAATGCTCAGGTTAGGGGGAGCGTTTGCTCCGTTTTACTCAGGTTATTTTAACTATCTCAGTTGCCAGTTAGCCTGACACAACTTCCAGCCTTCTCTTCATCTGACAGCTCTTCCATATCATGTTGCTTTTTTACGTCTCCATTTCTTCCAATCCTCCCACCATGGAGTTAAAAATAGTACTGTTGTACTCCATGTTCCCACAATCTTCCCAATTCTTCCTCCACCCAAAAGATACGTCTCTCTAGTCTCTCCTCTATGCTTTGTTTAATTTGTTCAATCCACCTATCTCTTGGTCTTTCAACTTTTCTCCAATTCCCTGCTAACCTTGCAACTCTCTTCTTCTCTTCTCTGGTATTCTTTCTCCCGTACAGTGTTGACTCGAGAGCTGAGCGCGGTACTGATGCGGGAGGTCCCGGGTTCGAATCCCGTCGTGATCGGCAATTCTGGCTGCAGTCCTAGGTTATCTTATATTAAACAGCCCTCGGTACCTAACTACCATATACCTATAGGACGTGAGGAAAGGCATACATTGCACCCTTGTCATGTTTTCCGCGATTAATTAATTTCAGTCAATCAAATGTAAGAATAGCTATATGTATAGGCCTAATTGAGTTCGCGATTCTACTCTTTACTGCTGAATTTGGCGGGATTACTACAACATTAGGAGGTTTTAAAGGAACTATATATCAATTCCAAGTTCCCGCAAAATGATAACTTGTTGCATTACAAGTTCCTGAATTAATGGCGTTTTCCATTGGCATGCACTCGGCGAGTGCAGAGATGTCATTGTTGTCAACCTCCACTTGAATAACATTACAAAATTGAACAAATGAAAAGACAAGTGGCAATCCAGTGCGCACTAGGGCGCACTAGTGCGACCTGAGTGCGGCCAATGGAAAACGCCATTAGATTAGGAACAGAACTACGTTCATGTAATAGTTCCTCGTCAAGATTGATGGTTGTGAAGAGACATCCAGGAACTTGATCTCAGTATTGTCAGTGGCGTGATTCGAACCTGAGAACTCTTGAATTTGAAACTCGCGCATTATGCATTATCTCTCCGCTAGCGACACAGACACAATTCCAATCAACCAATCACGAACCCTCTTAGTCTTAGCCATGTGGTTTAATCTTTACATAAAGTGAGATTTCACTCGGAAAATATCGTTTGAAATCGAAATTTAAAATCAAATTATTTACATTGAAGACAAATCATATAATACAAACATTTTAAAACTACTAATGTTTTACTAAACGCTGATAGTGCACGAAATCATGACCGCATTTTCGACCAATCAAAAGCCTTGCGTTGCGTCACATCGTGATACACTCCAACTCGACTCGCCCACGATGCATCACGATCACATTCGCGCGAGCCCAGACCGAGTCACCATCAGTTTCCTGCCAGACATGGAGCCGACAAGTCACCTCTGCCGACCTACTACAAGGTAAATCACTGCTTTTCTTCATTGCATTACTTTGTTATGTAGCTGTACCATGCATGTAATTGAATGTAGATCATCCACTAAATTATTAATAATTATGTTATTTACTTTTTTAACACCCGGTAAAATTCATTTGATTTTGTATTCTCCAAAACTTTCCGCAGTTCAAAAAACCGTTTGGAATTCAAACTGCCTTTTGTCGTCAAGTTTTTCAATAATTCCCCCTTAGCTCAAATGAACTTGAATTTGAATCCAATATCCCTCGACACACATTATTAATTCTATGACTACTTTGCCTTTGTGTTAATATTAACTTCAAATTGAAATGACCTCTGCGTGCAGACAGGGTTGACCTTGGTCCGCATTAAATTGAATGTCCCCCACTGAAAATCAGTTATGTGACTTGAGTGGGTCGACTTTAAATACCGGTACGTATTTTCGTAAGTTTTCTAGAGTAGGGTAATTTCTGAGCATCCAGTCTGTAACTTCGCGGTCCCTGGTTTAATCAGTGTGCCCTCTTCATAATTAGGTTTGCATACGTATGAACTTGAATTTGAATCAAATACCCCTCTATAAATATAATTTTCCTTGATTACTTTGCCTAAATGCGTTTAAATTCAAATTTAAACGACCTCTGCCGACAGGGTTGACCTTGGCCCTCAGGAAATTTTATGTCTCCCTGGTTTGACCGTCCCTCTTCATAACTAGCTTTGCATATATTTACTCTGACCTCATCATCGCCCAGCGTACTAAAGCACTAACAAGCAGTTTTTATTTCATTTATTTATTTAAAATCTATAAATTTGTATCCCCTGGACCCCTATGTGTCAGTTCATTTAGCTTACTTTGATCTATCTACTGTAATGTTAGGATGTCGCGCGAATCTCCAAATGTAAATTAGGTGTCCATGAGTGGTGTACTTTTACCAATTATTTTTGTTTTGTACAAGCATTGAGTAATGTTACAAGGTCTAAATCGCTAGAATTTGAACTCGTTTCAGCCAGTGTACACATGCTTTACCTATACTTCGCCGCTGACTCAATGCATCATGCGCTGATGCGTCGTCGATTGTCGCGTACACACGTCCGACTTTCATATCAAATACGGTTTAGCTTCGTAAATAGGTAATATGAATTAAACTAGATATTCTATTTTTCCATATTCATTTATGTTATTTTATTGATTTATTTATAGCGTCTATCTTTTCCATTTCGTCGAAGCGAATTTTCTGTTTTCTTACTCGTTATTCAGTTCAAGTTAACTCATTGGAAACTGTAGCGGCGTGCAGGCGTGAACTAACACCGGGCGTTCGAATCCAGATTGAATCTGGTTTTATTACTACGTAAAAATTCGTATTAAGAGTCGACGCACTCGCTCAAGTAGGTAACTGATCTAGGTACAGATTTTTGTGTGGTAACATTCGTCATCAATGAATAACTGGAAAAAAATGTTAATTCAGCAAACATCACAGCGGTCGCAGTAAACTTCAATGAAGTATGTAAATGCGCAGTTTATTTCGTTCTTATTTTGGCCATTGAACGTGACTTGTCACTTATCAAAGTCGTTGGTTGTATCCAGTTCTGCAGTCGTCAGTGACTGTATGGAGTGGCGCGCGATGGTGTAACATAAGGTCAAAGCTATCTTGTATCTGCTTACGTGAACAGATGCATCACTTTGGCGTATTGCTCACATGATTTTATTATTGTGAGGTACTTGTCTTGTCAAGAGTTTCTTTTTATTTAGAATTTAACTGTATGTTTAAATTATTTGACAGTACACGCCACTTCACACTTTGACCTTGTCCAGGAAAATCTCTGTAGTACTTTCGTTGTTATGTCACTTATTTTAGCTTTATGTAGGCTACTATTCACCTCAATAGTCATGCTTGTACAATTTTCCTGTCTAGGCGAATAATTAACTTTAGGTAGGGTAAAGGAAATAACTGCTGCAGTTACATGAGAAGTGAACCCTCGCGCTACCACTGTGCCAACTCTTAATTTGTCATTCAAACTAACAAATTTACGGACAAGATACGTTATCTGGCAACAACTACGAAACATTGTTATAATTTAAATTCGGACAGTATTAGCATTGGTATTCGTCAATCGTCATAACTTACTCGCATAGCCGGAGTACTGTACAGGCTGTGCTATAGTACCATACCTTCTCTAATTTACCGTCATTTAAATAATTCGTCACCCTAAATGTGCTTTACCTAGGCCAAGATCATAAAACAAGACGATGTAACACTTGTTTTTGATTTTCTGTTGCAGTGCAAGTTCTCGAAGTTGTCTTCACTCAACACGTCACTGCCTGGGAGGGGGGTGGGGAGGTACGATTGCTGTTCTAGAGATGATCTACATATCTGCAACTAGCTGAGCCCTTATCCAAACTTCTTGGTAAGCATTCTATAGCTATGTGTAATGTTGAGTAATTACCCCCCCCCCCCCCCCCCCACACACACAAAAAATCAGTAACTTGTCATTTCACAACTGCCAATTGACCTTATGGATTCATAGCTTTCAGTGCACAAGATTACGGTCTAGATTCCTGAAGTCTAAAATGAGATTTGATTTGAGTTGAGTTGAGTTAACTTTCAGTTTGTAGCTCAAAATAAAGATAATTCACTTATAAATATAATAAATAATAAATAAATAAAAACACTGCATGCAATATAATGCCGATCCTGAAAAAACAGCCATAATGCCGAGGGCAGCGTAAGTGCATTGAAATTTAATTGTCAAATCTTGAATGAGAAAATAGTTCTCTGTTCACTTTGTATGCCCACTTTGACATTCCTACAATGATAAGCCTCTAATCACCCATGCTAACGGTACTTGTATTGTTTGTTTCATGCAGATTGCACAACCAGCTGGTGGATATCAATACGCGTACCGGGAACCTCGGAACTACTGAGACGTTGCCCTCATCTTTGACTACTTGTCGCAGAGATTCGAGAAACGGTCGGCGTCGAAGAATTGTGGTGAGTAAAATACTAATGCATCTTTGGGTATCTATCTCCATGCCAATGTCCTCTTGCAAGTTTTTGCATGTGTGAACTTTATTAAATTTCCAAAAACTAAAATTGCGAAGGAATTGTTGTAAAGTAACTTGAAATTGTTATGGATACGGGCATCTCAATTTACACCAGACTTTCACTTATCCCAAATAATACTGCTTCCTGCAATGGTGGCTCATTTGTTCAGTGTTATGAAAGATCTAAAACCGATTTTGCTAAGTTCAGTTCATGATTAGTAATTGCCAATTGGCTCACTAGTCTAGAATAATATCATTACCTTAACAGTGACAAAGGAACAAACAAAACATTGGTCTTGTTGTTCGAGTTTCTGCTTCCAATGCAGATAGTCTTCGGTTCGAATCCCGCTTCAGGAAAAAGATTTTTAACTTCTGATATAGCCTAGATTGATTAAAATCATGCAGTCACTCCTTGGCTTAAGGACTTGTAAACAGTGACTTTGGAGCCATCCTAGCAACGAAGCACATCATAAATTCAAAAGTGGTTTCGAGTTAGCCTTGTTGATTCTGGCGTCGCCTGCTAGTGGAATTTGCGGATTGATCAGTATTTTCTACTTAAATATGCCGATCTTGTTCGCTTGTCCATGTCTGTGCCTACAGGGTAGGCTTGGCCCACTTTAAAAAGTCCCCTGCTATAAATTAGTTATGTGCAAATGAGTGGTTGGTTTCAAATCCCAGTTTCAGTAGAGGTATTTTGAAATAGACTAAATCCACCAAGTTGATAATAATTAATAATTACCAACAGTCGGTGATGACTTACTGCTATTGTGCGCTGATGCTGTTGCACCAGTGTGGCTCGTTGGTCTTGTTGTTAGCGTATCTGCTTCCAATGCAGAAGGTCCAGGGTTCGATTCCCGCCAAAGTCAGAAGTTTTTTAACTTCTGATTTGGACTTAAGTCCATCAGTTCGTGTCTTAGGAGTTTGTAAATGGTGACTTTGGAGCCGTCCTAGCAACGAAGCACATAATAAATTCAGAGTTGTTCTGAATCGGCCTTGTTGATTCTGGCGTTGATCCGCGGGTGTTCGCACTGTCCATACCACTGATTGCTATATTTCCTATTAAAAATATCGATCTTTGGTTGGTTATCGCTCGCTCGTCGATTGCGTCGGGGCCTACAGGGTAGGCTTAGATAACTAAGTAGGTAGACTCTAAACACAATTTATTTTTTTATTTATTTATCACCTTAAATTTTCCCCTCTCCAATTTCAATTTCTTAACACAAAATACTATTAGTTTTATTGTATTTTAATGGATTTAATACGATACGATTCAACCCTCGTACGATAGAGCTACAATTGGTTTTCTATACGCCGGGCGTTGAGAAGTCAAGAGTGATTTGGACATGCGTAGCAGACAGATTTAAACAAATTATCAATGACCTTTCTAAAACAAAGCTCCAAATTGACAAGTAACGGGTTCGATTTCTGCCACTGACAGTCCTACACGTATTTTCTCTTCCTTACAAATCAAAAGTAGGCCTAGCTAGTTTCATTCCTGCTACTGACAATCCTACAGGTGGTTTTTTTCTCTTCCTAGTCTTCAACAAATCAACAATGACCTACCTCAAGAGGATGGGATAGTCGCAAAATTAAAACCACGCGAAATAACAGTTTTTTCGTGATATCTCGAGAACGATACAAAATATCTAAAAACTTATTCTAGACCGAAGTGTGGTTGTTGGATGAGCGTAGCGAGCAAAGCGAAGATTCCATTCTACTACCCTGGAGAAAAAAATCCGGAATGTTTTTTTTCTTTTTTTTCTTTTTCCTTTTTCCCCCACTTTTTTTTGTATTTTTGTCTGTTTGTTAACACGATTCCGGCTAAACCGATACTCCAATTGCGATGGAATTTTCAGGAGACCTTCGAAATCTTTGAACTTAGAACTACGACGTTTTTTAGCGTAATCGAAAAATTATTTCTCATGAAAATTGCAATTTTACGATTTACTTATAACACCTAGGGCGTACATGCTTTATCCGAAAAAAATGATTTTGCACAGAACCTTAATTTTATGAATTAATATATTGGTGTGAAATTTGAGCGCAATTGAAAAATTATTTCTTATGAAAATCGCAATTTTACAATTTTTTTAAAAATTTTAAAACATTCTTCGACTTAATAACACCTACATGCTTTATCCGATTGTAATGATTTTTTCACAGAACCTTGATTTTATGAATTAATATATTGGTGTGAAATTTGAGCGAGATCGAAAAATAATTTCTCATGGAAATCGCAATTTTACGATTTTTTTGTTTTAAAAAATTTCTTTGACTAACACCTACATGCTTTATCCGATTGTAATGATATTTTCACAGTACTTTAATATTATGAATTTATATATTTGTGTGAAATTTGAGCGCAATCGAAAAATAATTTCTCACGAAAATCGTAATTTTACGCTTATTTTGTTTTAAAAAACATACGCTCATCCAACAACGTGCCTGAAAAAGCGTTTGCGAAGCTTCCTATTTAGAACAATATAATGCAAGAAAAAAATATTCAAATGTAATAATCGGTGCGGTTTATATTCGAGATATGCATTTAATTAACTAAAATTCTAATAAAAAACTTAATTATCATCACATTACAATATTTTTTCTTACAGGCTATAGTTCTCACAATACCACATAGCGGTCTAGAACAGGTTTTTAGATATTTTGCATCGTTCTCGAGATATCACGAAAAAATTGTACTTTTGCGTTGTTTTAATTTTGAGACTATCCCATCCTCTTAAACACAGCTCCAACTTAACAAGAAGAGGGTTCAATTAATGCCAATGACAATCCTATAGGTTATATTTTATCTTTCTCTTCTTAGACAAATCAATAATCGCTCACCTTTAACTTTATAAGTTTATAGGGTTCGATTCCTGCCACTTAACACATTATGTTTTCTCTTCCTGATCTTAAAAAAATCAATTTATCATCAGTGGCGTTTCCTGGGTAGGGACAGGTGGGGCTGAGCCCCACCACAATTTCTAGCACAGCACAAATAATCAAAAATTGCTTGAATTATTTATTGGATGAGTGAAGCGAAGACTTAAATTTCACTGACCCCCCAAAAATTTAGCTCGGGTGATTTTTGTTTGTTTGTTTGTTAGTTTGTTTGTTTTTTTTTTTTTTTGTTTTTTTTTTGTTTGTTTGTTCGCACGATTCCGGGCAAACCGCATATGCGATTTTGATGGAAATTTGAGGGACCTTTGTTTTCTCTGAGCTTAGACTTGCCACGTTTTTGGGAACAATCGGGAAAAAATATTTCTCATAAATATCGTACTTTTACGATTTTTTTCCGATTTTTAGTGCGATATTTTCGTGACATTGGGTCGATTCTGACCAAACGGGAGGGGCTACAACGTTCATATTTCACATGGACGTTAAGGTATATGGTGATGTAGTACCTTTTGAAAGAAAAAGTAGAAAAAGTTGGCCATAATCCATAGAAATAAAGTTTTAATATGAGTTTTTTTAGGTTTATAATAACAATTGACAAGTAACAATAGAAACTTGATAACAATCACCTACAATGCATTCAAAAAGCACTTGCAAAGGAAAAGTGGTCCAACGCCAACTAAAAACTTACAAAAAAGCTCATCCATAAACGCGGCGGGACTTAAGCGTTTCCTAGTTTAATTACAATCTGAATCATATTCAATTTCCGTGCCAACAATAGAATTCGAGTCAAGATTATTAAAAAAATATCGCAGCACCGGCCGCAGCATGCACGTGTAGCGTTCCTACGATAGCTTCACGTGGGGCTATCTCACCCTATGCCTCAGCATGCACGTGTAGCGCCGCCCACACCGAGCGGATCGCGCCGCGAACGGTTCCAAGAGGGGCAAATCGGACCTAGCCCCATCCCGTGTAAAACGCTGACGGGCGGACAAATTTGACGCAAATACTTTGCGTAATCGACAGCATGGCAAAAATTTGACTAAATGTACCTAGTACTAGTTATTGGAACGATATTCTGCATCTATTTTACATGTGGACTCAAATGTTTTACCTAATGTAAATTCAAACAAGTTATTTTGAACAAGTTAGTACTTTTACGACTTTTGAATTCACTATATTTCTGTAGTTAAATTTATTCTCCAGATAATAATTATTAGAAATATAAATAAAAAAAATAAATTGTATTTAGAGTCTACCCACTCAGTTATATAACTGATTTTCAGTGGGGGACAGAAAATCAAAGTCGACCAAGCCAACTCCGTAGGCCCCGACGCAATCGACGAGTGAACGATAACCAACAAAGATCGATATTTTTAATAGGAAATATAGCAATCAGTGGTATGGGGATGGACAGTGCGAACACCCGCAAATCAACGCCAGAAACAACAAGGCCGATTCAGAACAACACTCTAAAATTTAATAAGTGCTTCGTTGCGAGGACGGCCCCAAAGTCACCGTTTACAAACTCCTAAGACATGAACTGATGGACTTAAGTCCAAATCAGAAGTTAATAAACTTCGGACTATGGCGGGAAGCGAACCGTGGACCTTCTGCATTGGAAGCAGATACGCTAACAACAAGACCAACGAGCCACACTATTTTATTTTTTATTTTATATAATATTCATACTCTCTACATTAATGCTTTAGCATTTATCGTAGGATTCAAATCGAACAGGTTTGTCCTGGTATTTCTCCAAAAAAGTGTATGTGAAAAACATGAATTAAATCTACTTGCCCCACCTGACTTTGAAAACACAAAACGCCACTGATTATCATTTATCACCCACCTTTAACACAGCACCGACTTTACAAATAGTGGGTTCGATTCCTGCCACTGACAATTCTGCACTGAGGATGTGTCTGAATTATAGTCCAAATCCAGGTGTAATGTTAAAGTGCTATACTAGCTTACAGTAGAGCTGCCTGCCGGTCAAAGTCAACACTACCTAAAGTTAGGGTAGGTGTTCATTAGAGAGTCCTTTGTAAAGTATTTGTTTATTAAAAGTATTTGTACATCTAGTAAAACCAATTAAATACGTGATAAAACAAAAACTTAAATGTTTACCTTTATTTAACAATGCATTCATTTGTTTGTTTCTCATTGTCACGGACGGCCATTTTTAATCGGATCCAAAACGAGTGTACACTTTCGATTGCTCGATCTATTTGACGACTTGGACCAAGAATGGACCTAGACTTAGACTTTTCAGACAGCACTTCATACGCCATCGACAGATAACCAGTACCTAACTACGTTTTTAGACGTGGACTTGAATTTGGACCTGGACCTGGACCTAGACTTTGAATAATTTTCAGACACACCCATAGTATTTTCTCTTTTCTTCGTAAAGTAATCAACAATTACCTACCCTACCTAAAACACAGCTCCTAATTAACAAGTAATAAGTTCGATTCCTGCCACTGACCATCCTACATGTTGTATTTTCCTCCTTTCTTTCTGGCTCGACCTGGTTTTTATTACTGGAGTTAAATCAACCTGGATTGACTCACTTGTTTTAATGTGCATACAAATACCGTCGTAGTTTTTTAATTTTAATTTTCATAGTTGTCCTTTGTAAATCAGTTTTTAAGCGAGCGAAGCGAGCGTTTCCATTTGACTCTGCCGGAAAAATTAGTCACTGGTTTTGTTTTTTTTTTGTTTGTTTGTTTGTTTTTTTTTTTTTTTTTTTTTTTTTTTTTTGTTTGTTTGTATGTCTCGCGATAACGTTCGAACGGAGGCTCGGATCGAGTTGAAATTTTGACCATCCGCAAGCTTTGTTCTCGATTGAATGCCATTAGTTTTGTGGCAAAATCGTTCAAAAGTTAAAAAGTTACATTAAGTTAATCGAAAGTTTTTTTTTCAAACTAACCGGCGACAAAATCTGAGATAGCCAAATCATTTAGAATGTCCGTCCGGTCAAGAATATGTAAATTTTATTTTGATCCGATAAGTAGTGTAGATGGAAATTACATTATAACAAAAGTAACGTTGCCATGGCAACGAAAAGACGCGCGAAGTTTCTATCTAATACACTGCCACCTAGAAGTAATCAAAAAACTTTTGAGAAAGCAGTCTATTATTTGTCACCAAAGACGTTCAAATAGTTTTCCCCAAGGAGTAAAGGTCCTCTAGATGCCGGCGCATTTTATCCACAAAGTAAAGGTTTTCACACACGGGTTTACCCAAATACCTTGGCAATAATAAATAATATTGGAAACGCAAACGCCATAAATTTTATGTGCAATGTGGGTCTAGCTATAGCACGTGCTCGCTTATCAACGCGTCCAACTGAGCGTTTCCTAGTTATAACTGAATAGGATAGAACGTTAAATAAATAAATAAATTTAAAAAAAAAGTCGTTTCTATCCTTCACAACTGTAGCGTTGGCGAGCACACTCCTGTAGAGCTTATCTAGGCTCTCTACACGCCTTCTAAAAGACAAGCAGACTTGACTTGTTGTCGTTTACATTAACGAGCGCATCAACGTTACTCGAGTAACTCAAGTTTTTACGCAAGTTGAAATTACAATAAGCGTTGCAACCCAGTGCGTTTAATCACAAAAATTACCCACGTTTTCGACCAACCCGCGTAAAATGCTCGTAATAAAAACAAGGTCTTAACAAATAGTGGGTTAGATTCCTATCACTGCCAATCCTACACGTATTTTCTCTTCCTTGTCTTAAACAAATCAACAATGACTGACCTAAAACACAGCTTTGTCTTGACAAGTAGTGGGCTCGATTTCTATTGCTGACATTCTTAAACAAATCAATTACCTACCTCAAACATAGTTCCTACTTAACAAGTAGTGGGTTTGATTCCTGCCACTGACAATCTTGCACTCTACATACATTTAACATTTGTGGGTTCGATTCCTGCCACTGACAATCTTGCACTCTATATTTTCTCTTCCTTGTCTTAAGAGGGAATGGGACACATTTGGCAGTCAGCAAATGGCTATTCGCTCAGCCATGATGCATCCGACGTATATGAAACTTTGCAAAGTTGTCAATAAAGCATACATGAACAGCCCTGGGGTCATAGATTTTAAAAAATTTCTCTTAATTAGCCAGAAAAAAAGAACTAATATTCTAAAATTAGGAGTTTTTAACAAAATCAAAATTTGTGAATAGTAATTTATTTTGTATAAATTATTTTAAAACAAATTTTGGAAATGTGTTATTGCAGGGCCCTATATTTCCACATTCGTGACATATGTTCAAAATTTCCAACACCTGTGGTGTCGGTCGGCCGAGCGAACGGCAATTTGCCTAAAACACATGTCCTATACTCTCTTGAACATAATATCAACAATGACCTAACAAAAACACAGGTCCTACTTTACAAGTAGTTGGTTCGATTCCTACCACTGATAGTCATACACGTTGTATTTTCTCTTGCTCGTCTTAAACAAATCAACAATGACCTAACTAAAACATAGCTCTGACTGTAAAAGTAGTGGGTTCAATTCCTGCCACTGACAATCCTACATAATATGT
This sequence comes from Sweltsa coloradensis, assembly GCA_024449915.1. Classification (NCBI taxonomy): domain Eukaryota; kingdom Metazoa; phylum Arthropoda; class Insecta; order Plecoptera; family Chloroperlidae; genus Sweltsa; species Sweltsa coloradensis. Next base: position 444,210 of record JAMZAV010000181.1, read on the forward strand.
TGTCTTTTCTCTTTCTCGTCTTCAACAATGACCTACCTGTAACATTGATCCGACATAACAAGAAGTACTTGTGATTCCTGCCACTGACAGTCCTGCATGTTGAGCTTTCTCTTGTCTTAAACACATCAAAGATGACCTACTTAAAACACAGCTCTGACCTTACAAGTAGTGGGTTCGATTCCTGCCACTGACAATCCTACATGTTGAACTTTCTCTTTCTTTTCTTAAACAAACCAACAGTGACCTACCTAAAACCACAGTTTTGACTTGACTTCCTTTCTTTCTCAAACAAATCAACATGACCTACATAAAACACAGCTTTGACTTAACAAGAAGTGGGTTCGATTCCTGCCACTGACTTCCTACATGTTGAACTTTCTCTTTTTCGTCTTCAACAATGACCTACCTGTAACATTGATCCAGCTTAAACAAGTACTATTGGTTCCTGCCACTGATAGCCCTGCAAGTTGCATTTTCTCTTCCTCGTCTTAAAGAAATCAACAATGACCTCTCTCAGACACAGCTCTGACTTTACAAGTAGCATGTTTGATTCCTAGGGCTAGAAGATATTGAGCTCACTTGTGGGTGTGAATAGTAGCCGTAACAAAGCAGTCAACTGGAGATAGTTTTGGTTAGCATAGCATTATTGACATCATACGGGTTTGAAAAAGGCAAATGTTAATAATCTGGGTCTACCACAAGCAATGTGTGTCCATTCTACATTGTAGGCCACACCAAGCACACAGTATGAAGGGCTAAAGCAGTGGTTCTCAACCTTGTATGTTTCACCCTTCCAGGGTTAAACCCCCTTCCCCCACACAGTTATCAAAGACATATCAAGTTATACAAGATATTTAATTGTTTTAAGGCTATTCGACCGCGTTTTACTATTTTCCCAAATATGCTACCAAGTCAAAATATAGTGAATGGTTTTGAAACCTGGCTCTTTTAGAAAATAAAAAAGGTAAAAGAAGGATTTAACAAGAAACTACCTACACTAGTAGTATACATTGACTTCAAATCAGCATTTGATCTAGTAGATCGGGAAATTCTTATCAAGAAAATGAATGCCATACAGACACCTGATAATCTCTACAAATGGTCAAGAAACTTCTTAAGCCAAAGGTATATAAGAGTGAGATATAATAAAAAAAGATCAAGATTCAGAAAAATCAAGACAGGTGTACCACAGGGGGCCGTGACAAGTCCAACCTTCTTTATACTCTACTACCAATCAATGAATCTATCCAAAGCATGAAATATCAGAAGATAGAAGAGCAGAGTGTAAGAAATGAAAAGTGGCAAACTTTGTACAGATCGAGTTATAAACAGTGAGTGCTAGTGGCTAATACAGTGTGAAGGACATGGAGCGATGATTGGAGTCAGAAATGAAATAAGGCATTAGAAGCACTAGAATGTTGGGCTAAAGAAAATGGAATGGAAGTAAAACGAAGGCAAAAAACTGTGATAATGATTATCACACACACTGGACGAATAATACCAGAGTTTAAGTTAAAATACAAAGATGCATTGATAAAGAAAGATGACGAACCTATATACCTAGGTGTGAAAAAGGACCAAAAAATGTCTATGACTAACCACATAGGATAAAAAAACCAATACTGGAAACAAAAGACGGAATCTAAAGAAGAGAGCAGCTGGAGTAACATGGGAGCAAGCAAGGACACCTTGGCAACAACATATAAAAATATATAAGACCGGTTCTAGAGTATGGCAATGGTTCTGATGATAAATGCACCTAAGACATCCCTGGATAAGTTAAGGAGGGTACAGAACAAAGCACTAAGGCTAATAACTGGTGGAGTTAAAACAACACCAATAGCGGCAATGGAAGTAATAAGCAAAGTGCCACCCCTGGAAGCTAGACGGGAAGTAGCTGCAGGTTGTCTGTACGAAAAGCTTGTAAGAATGGATGAACCATACTGGAATAGGGAGCCACATGAAAATCTAAAAACACAAAGAACATTTATTACAGAATCAAAAAACATTCTGAGAAGATTGGGTGAAGAAAAAGTCCTAGAACACAGACAAGACATTACAAAACCCAATATACATCCATCAGCGCTTGACATCTTGCACAGATTGCATATAGAGGGTATAAACGGTAGAAAGGACAATCACCAGGATCTTGAACTAAAAATGACAACATACTCATATCTGTTTAGAGAGTATCCAGAGAATGTGTGGTTGCACGTTTACACGGACGGATCGGCCACACCACGGCAGGGTAATGCAGGGGCTGGAGTATACAGCAGGGAGTTTGAAGACTCAGTCCCTGCTGGAAGGAATGGTAGTAACTATGATGGAAGTAAAAGCGATAGATAGAGCCTTGGAAAAAATGGAAAAGTTCATAGATAGGAAAGTAGTTATTTTGATAGACAGTAAAGCAGCTATAGAGGCAATAGTGAACAAAGTGGAAGCAGACTATGAAATTAAGAAGTGTAAAGTTAAGATTCTAAGGTTAATGCAGGCTGGGAACACAATAGTTCTGCAATGGGTGCCTGCCCACTGTGGTATCAATGGGAACGAAAAGGCAGACTTCCTAGCAAAGATGGGAAGTAAGAAGGAACAAATTGCAAAACCCGTGTCCTACAGTGCAATAAAATCACATCTCAAATCAGCCTACAACAATGAAGTAAAAGAAAGATTGAAAGAGGAGTCAAAGCTGGGAGGCTTATGCTAACAAGAAGAGAAACTTAACATACAACAGGAAGATAAAAACAGGAATGTTTCGCTTGGAGACGGGGCATGACCTGCTGGCAAAACATCTCCATAGATTCAGAATAATCAAATCAGATGTATGCAGATTGTGTAACGACGGAGTGCAAGACAGACGACACTTACACGTATGCACTGGACTGAAGAAAGTGACAGACGAAATGCCCGAGGGCATGGATCGGAATGAGAGGAAGGCATGTCTCTACTGGGCGGCTAGACGCATGATGACTTTATAAAGTAGTTGCGGGCATAAGAAAACAACAGAAAATAAAAACTATTTTTTTCAAAATTTTCTGACTGGGCACACAGCAAATATCGCCTCTTCAAAGTAATTTCAAACTTCAATTCGCCCAAGCACACCATTCAACGTAGGTAGTTGTTTTTGTGACATTAATTTCCAACTGGTTTTCTAGAGGCATACTGAGACAAAAATATTTTTTTTACAATTGTCTTTCCAGCAAATTTTTTCGTTTGGCGGTATGTTGTACCGATTTGTACCGCCAAATGAAAAAATTCTCAGGAAAAACAATTGTTAAAAAAATACTTTTCTCTTGGGTCAGCCTCTAGAAAACCAGTTGAAAATTAATGTCACAAAAACACATCTACCTATGTTGAATGGTGTGCTTGTGCGAATTGAAGTTTGAAATTATTTTAAAGAGGCAATATTTGCCGTTTGCCCGTTACGAAAAATTAAAAAAAGTTGATTTTCAAAAAGAGCCAGGATTCAAAGCCTATATTTTGACTTGGTAGCATATTTTGTAAAATAGAAAAACACGGTCAAATAGCCTAAAAAAGTCTGTACATTTGACACAAATGAACACCAAATACTGTAATGACAAATTATTCTTGTTTATATATCAATATTAGGTCTACTTGCAACACTGACAGTAATTATTCTTTGAACAGTGTCATTTTACATTAAAAAAAAAAAAAATTGTATTTAGATTCTACCCGTTTAGTTACATAACTGATTTTCACTGGGGCAACAATAATAATGATTTGTGCTCAAGTAGGACTATAACTACCAATAATTATAATAGAATAGTCCATTACTTCCTTGCCGATGGTGAAGGGCTTTCGTGCCTGAACGATTTGTATTTCATCTGGAATGCATTCTCATTGATTTGTATTACATATTTTATTTTTGTTAAACTTCAAATTTACGAAATCATGTTTATGTGACCCCCCCCCCCTCTGACCCACAGGTTGAGAACCACCTAGCTTAAAGCAACATTGCACTTGCCTAAATGGACTTTAAATTCATAGGGATGTTATTCTAATCTAATGAGTGCTCTTTTTATGATCTCTAGGATTATTTATTTATACTTTTAGATTGCCTTTGTCAAGAACTCTCGGAACCTAACGATTAGCTTCTAATTATGCTCAAAGTTACAAAAGGCCTGCAACCAATATTGAACACCAACAAACAAAATTGACTGATTTTAGTTATTTGCTACTCAAAATTGAAGAAGTGATTTAAAGGTCCAATGTAGTTACGTGCAATCTAGTCTGAATGGACAAAGATTAAAATATTGCTACCAGTACAACTTAAGTTATAGAATTAATTTAATTGATGCTGCATTTAAAACAGTACTAATTAAAATATTTGAAAGTTTTTGGCATCAGATTATTATAGAGTTCTAACAAAACGGCATTTTGTCGGATATTACTATTATATTATCGGGTATTTTTGTGTTTTAATATTGCTAATAATCCATTTTCTTCAATACAATATTGCATTATGGGTATGAATGTAGTCCTCTTGAGATCGGAGTAAGTTACATAAGCTACATATTGAATTGTTTGTACAATTTCTGATATTGTTATGATTTGTGTTACAGGAAACTGAGATGTACATCATGCTACTAGTCTCTTGGTCCGTTCTGCTCGATTCTAAGTCTTATGGTGGCATCTCATCGCTCTTAAAATCTGCGCTCGGCTCTCCCCGTGCATCAACTCTAGCCATCGCCGAACTTCAGTCATTGACAACTAGCTGCACAACACTTGAAGATACCTCTGGAATGAGCCACATGCAAAGGTTCTATGCTCTAATCCTGAACACTTTTCTTTTTCAAGGCCGTGGACATAGCCTACATTTGAATTGCCATTTACTGTACTACCTGTTCAATATATTCAATGTGTAACTCATGCTGTTGTGTTTACTACTCTTTGTACTTAGCACCATAACTAATTCCCATGTACTTTCTTAGCAATGGTATTGGAGCTGACTTCTGTGTAAGTCTATGGACCAACAGTATTCGTCTCCAGCTGACTTCTCTAGAAGTTGGCTGGAGATGACTACTAGTTGGTTCATAGACTTATTACAAACGTCAGCTCTAATACACTCTTCTTCCTATTCCTTTGGCCATTTAGGCCTTGACCCAATTTATGGAGATAGTCTTTTTTTTCAAGGCCATCCAAACCATTTACTAGGTCAGCTGCTAACCTTGCTTAGCAGTTGACCTAGTTTATGGAGATAGCCATTTTTTTCAAGGCCATCTAACAGTTGACCTACTTTATGGACTTAGCCATTTTTTTGAAGGTCATCAACAAGCAATAGTAATAATTAAAATAATAATAATAATACAATTTATAAATAAAATATAATATTTATTAGTAAACAATACAAATATTATACAAATATTATACAAATTATACAAAAAACGCATATAAAATACAAAAAATGGGCCAAAAAAGCGCTTTTTATATACCCTAAGTCTTTTTTGCACTTCAGAGCTACCAAGTTTAGCAAGTAAACTTTTCACTTAAACAGAGTGTTCTCCCCCAACCATAGACAGGATTGATGATGAAATTCGAAAAGGTGCACTTCCCAAACATTTAGTTGTGATTGAACGTACAAGAGTTCAATCACAACTAAGATATTCAGGAAATGGCAACCTCTTGCGAGATTCCATATCAGCCCTGTCAGTGCATTGGAGAGAGAGAACACTCCTGTTTAAGTGTAGCAAAAGCAGCAAAAGAGTGAAAATAGCCAACACCATCACTAAATATGCAGGCCAGTGCAGCTATGAGAACAAAATACACTAGGTCTCCTCCTGGGGTTAAGTGGCCATCATTGCTCCTAGTTTTATTAAGTATTGAAAACCCTCAAGTACTTCTGTGCTTGCAAAATAAAGAGTACCCAACCTCGGTGCTTTGGAAATTGTATTTATTTCATGGCTATCCCTCAGTTATAAAAACGTTTTTAAATTAATAATCGTTATATTTAAGTCTAACTTGTTAACAACGTTTTAAAGGGGAGACGACATAATGTCACTTTGCTTTACAAATGCAATTTTATAATTAGGAGTAATGTAACACAAGTATATGAGAAGTTAAAAATAAAAAGACTTTTAAATTAATATTAAAAAATGGTTTAAAAACAAGATTGGCCCTAAAAATTTATAGAAACCTCAGTCTTGTTGCGTTATAAGCAGAAAGTTGCTATAGCTAAAACCACATTGCCACAATGTTTTTCCAATCTAAAACAGGAGATGTGACTTCACAGTATTAACATTTAGTTGTGATTGAGGTACAGGAGTCAACACCATTTAAATTTACTTAAATCCACACCCTTCGAGATTCTTAGACCCTGGCAAAAGAGAAACCTTGTTGTAGATGTACCATCGAAAGAAGATGAAATTCAGGCAGCTGCATAAATTGCGGCAGTCCTTTGATGCAAACTACTTTGTCTCACTGAGGTTCCATCTGCCACTATTTGTCCAACTTATATTAAATTGAGAACCCGCAGTACTTCTATGTTTGGCAAATACAGATTTTATCCCGGTTTGTTGAAAATAATTTTGCGATTACCTCTAATTTTAAATTTAACTTTTTGAAATTAAAATAATGTCTTAAATTTCGAAAGAACAAGCTCATGTACATGAATTTCAAGCTCGGATCAGGAGCTGCGTTCAACTTTGCTTAACCAACACAAAAAAAAAAAAAACAACAAACAAACAAACGAAACTGAGAAATGGAAAAAGCTAAAACAGTACTTTAAAATTTTCATTGAAAGCAAATGAAACGCTCGTTCGCGCTTAAATTATAATTCCAAGAAAAAAACTGAACCATTATGGAGGCCTTCAACTAGAAAAGAACCCAAGCCAAGGAGATTTCTACCGGCTATTGCAGCCCGGCATTTTCCACATCCTCATATGTCGGACCCATTATTGCAATTCACAAACCACAAAGGGAGTACCAACTGCTAATTTAATATGTAATTCAATTAGCAGTTGCATTAGCAATTAGCAGATGTTCACAATTATTGTGAACACACTAGGGATGCACAACAATAAAGTAAAAAAGATCAAAAATAGAAAATGTTACTGCATTATTGATCCATAATATCTGACAATAATGTCGGTATAAACGGTCTCAAAAAGGTTTACACTAAATATTATTATTTATAAAATAAATAAATAACTTCATATTTAGAATCAACTTATTTTTAGTGGGAGACTTTTTAGTCTCCGTAATAACAAAGTATCAAATTATTATCATTCAACAAATTGAATGGTGATGATAAGGCGTAAGCACAGGGAATATGAGATGAATTTTTGACAGTTAAAAAAAAAATGCAATTCTATTTCTCAGCATATGGCCTAGAACATTATTGATGATTGTGTGCATCCCTGGAACAATACATGAGGCTAAAAGAAAATACTAATTTTATCAAGTTATGTTTGTTGTTGTGAAAGCAGAGTTAATGAGAAATCTCCTAGCCTTGGGCTAATATGCCTCTGATCCCCCCCTACCCCCCAGGGTTAAGCAAGCACAGAAAAGTTTGAGGGTTGCCAATGAGCACAATTATTGCTCGGTTTTAAGGCGTTAGACCCCTGCCAACATTATGTTATGTGGTTTTGTGAGAACTAGTATAGCCTGATGAAAAAGATTATAATTAATGCTTAGTTTTTAATTTGATATTTAATTAAAATAACACATATTCAAAATACAAACCATACAGATTACTAGGAAGCTTTGCAAACGCTTTTTCAGACGCGTTGTTGGATGAGCGTAATTGTTTAAAAACGAAAAAAGCGTAAAATTGCGATTTTCATAAGAAATAATGATTCGATTACGTTCAAATTTCACACAAATATATTAATTCATAAAATTAAGGTTCTGTGAAAAATTATTGCAATCGGATAAAGAATGTAGGTATTATTAGGCAAAGAATTTTTTTTTAAAATCGTAAAATTGCCATTATCATGATAAATAATTTTTCGATTCCGCTCAAATTCCACACGAATATATCAATTCATAAAATTAAGGTTCTGTTAAAAAATCTTTACAATCGGATGAAGCATGTAGGTGTTATAAGCCGAAGAAATTTAAAAAATCAAAACAAATCGTAAAACTGTGATTTTCATGAGAAATAATTTTTCGATTACGCTCAAATTTCACACGAATAAATTAATTCATAAAATAAGGGTTCTGTGAAAAAATCGTTACAATCGGATAAAGCATGTAGGTTTTAACAGTCGAAGAAATTTTTTTTTAATCGAAAAAACCCGTAAAATTGCTATTTTAATGAGAAATAGTTTTTCGATTGCGCTCAAAAACGTGGCAGTTCTAAGTTCAGAGATGTCTAAGGCCTCCATAAAATTTCATTGCAATTGGAGTATCGGTTTAGCGGGAATCGTGTGGACAAACACAACAATACAAAGAAAAAGAAAAAAAAAATCCGGATTTTTTTCTCCGGTGTAGTGAAATGGAATCTTCGCTTCGCTCATCCAATTATATTTGAATATTTTTCTTGCATTCTAATACTAATTCAAACAAAACCACATTACTGTTGCAATCAGTTTTTAGATATTTTGCACCGGACTCGAGTCATCACTAAAAACTGTAACTGCAGGGGTCTCCACCCTAAGAAGCCTGGTTCTTCTGGGTCGCAATGTATAAGTTCTCACAACTGTCGGCCACAACAACAGGTCTGTTCATTTCTAGTACCGGTACATAAGTTTAAAGTTTATAAAGCAAACAAGGTTCTCCATAATTTTGTTGATGGCTACAACAATATAATACAATTTATTGCATTGTTACATATGCATAGGAATACAGTAAGTACTAAATAGAGTACATTCTTTAAAGCAGTGTTGTCTGTAAGCAATGTACATATAATATTTGGCAACATTTGATGTCAAAATTTTACTATTTTAACAATTTGCCATTTTCCAAGATATCTCTTTATTTCTGAATCTAGGTATGTTGGCAATGAAAAACTATTCCTACTTCAAGTTACTTTAGGTATGGTTATGTAGAGTGAAGCCCAAGTAGAGTCATCTTCTAAGTTTTATAAACTTGACAGAAACTGATTTCTGTTTTGTAAAAAAAATAGCTTACCAAACATTAAAACTACTAATAAGTTTAGAATTTTGACAAAATGAGTGTAAAAGGGGGCTCAACTCTATCACTGAGTGAAATTTAGCAATACATACGGTACTAGTTATTCAAGTTTTAAAATCTAGTTAATTTTCAATTAAACGTAAAAGTCATACTTCAGTATTATAATTTCGTCTTCCTTCTGAAATGCCCACATTTCGACACTGCCAGAAGAAGGAAGTGGCGATGGATAATGATGCAATGCACCAACAATCCAGATTTTATGAAGTTAACCGTCCCGGTAGCTTAGGAGTAAAGCACTCGACCAGCAATCGGGAGACCGGGGCTCGATACCCCGCTGGGATTGATTTTGTAATTTCTGAATTGATTTCTATAAAATTAATTACACCTACGGGAGTGTTTCCCGAATTATGAAATTGAGGGATAATGATGAGTTACAAAAACTGCCAAACACTGCTTTGAAAGAATGCATACTCTTATCAATTTAAAATCTTAATCTTGAAATCGGTTTGTTTTTGGCAAAACAAAACAGGGAAATAACCTTCAACATATTATGCTAATGTGTAAACTAATTTAACGATGTGCTTTATTGTTGGCTCATAAGTGGCCTTGTAGGTAGTACTTGTTTCACCCAAATATTATTATACACAAGTCTTTGATATTTGAAAATAAATATACTATAAATAAATTGTATTTTGAGTCTACCCACTCAAGTTATATAACTGATTTTCAGTGGGGGACAGTAAATCAAAGCGACCAAGCCAACCTTGTATTATATTGTAAATTTGCTGGCACCAGGATTTGACACCCTGGCCCTTCTGCATTTAAAGAGAGATAAGCTAAAAGAACTAACAAGCATCCAGGTGCAAAAGCAAGCATAAACCTATGCGTATTTAGTACGTATTTTGTAAATTGACCATTTTAACTAATTCATAGTGATAATCATGATATTATGTCAGCTATGTTAAAAAATACCCTTTTGTTTGATCTCTCTATACTTGACATTTGTATTTTGAAATTATTATTCATTGGTTAAGAATTTACTAATTGGTACATGCGTACCAACAATTGCAATGCAACAACTGGGGTATACTGTACTTCTGGTACCAGGGAATAGTATTTTTGTTTTATTATACATTCTACTAAATGTAAAAAACTATAAAACTATTAAAACTTGACTAACCATTTACAATACAATGAATACAATATCATATACGTGTCAATTTGAATTGATGAATAACTGCTCGACTCAACTATGTGTTTTTCCTGTCCCGTCTCACTTTATATAATCGGGGTTGCCAAAAACGAAACCTGTTTCAAGCTGAGGAACACTAGACTTTATCATAATATCAGGGCCTTCTATACCCTACCGTTAGGTTAGGCCCTATTAGTATCTAGATTGAGTTAATTGTTGTAGCCATATTGAACAGACCTATTGTTGATTGCAAGTATGTCAGTTAATACATGAAACATAATCAAGAGAGCTGTCTTAAAGAACAACGCATACAACCAGGGCCACTTGCAAATCACGGTGTCAGTAAATCTAGGATTATTGTAATCAGAAAATGTTTGAAAGCAAGACTGTGATTTGAAATTGACCTTGGTTAGGGATTTCAATGCCACCACCATGGAATTATGCGAGAGATTTAAAACTAGTATTGACATAAACAGCAATCTTGTAGGGTATGGTAACTAAAGGTTTTACTTGTAACAAGACAGGTAAATATTCCAGCTTAGTAGGCATATAAATAATAAATATATATATCAATACAGTAGGGGTATATTTTATATTGTAAAACGCAATGCTTGAATTGAAATAAAAATAGCCTCCCTTTAATTTGAAGTCAAGGAATCCAAAAAATCCCAGTTTGAATTATTAAAAAAAATATTAATAGAAATATAACATTAAGTCCTAGACATATAGGTACCAAGCTTTTGTAGGGACTTCTAACACTAATTTTAATTAACCGAGTTTGAATTTACGAGGGTTTATTGTAGGCCTACACAGTGAGGATTTAACATTTAAAAGAAAACCATAAAGGAATACGTGCAGACCTCATTTTGCTTAGCATGCCTATTGCCTATTTCTATTTGTGAAACAAAATTGCTAAAAGTTTTCTGAAATTAACTTTAATCGATGGCATTGTCAACGACCAACATGTTAATTATTAAAAGGTAGGCCCTAATCAAGATTTTGACAAGAAGGTAATTCCAATTCAAAAATCATGATAGTAGACCCATAGGGACTACCCATCTAGTGGGCCTAATATTGACCTGCGTGTACTAAATGGATAAAAAAATCATTTTAACAAATACAAAGTAGGCTACATATTTTCAATGTATAATGTTTTTAATGTATTATAACTGAATAACACAAATACAGTAAGATCCCTCTTATCCGATCTCCTCTTATCCGATGTTCCGTGTTAACCGAGCCGCCCAAAAAAAAAAAAAAAAAAAAAAAAAAAAATTAAAAAAATTAAAGTTTTAAATACGTAAATAAAACATAAAAATAATTACAGACGCCGCGCCGCACTTTTTTAAATGTACTCGCATACATTTGTAGGCATGCCTTACGAGTAGGGATGACATCGGGTACCCGGTTCCAGAAATTACCCGGAGACGATTTTAAGATAATTCACCAGTTTAAATTACGCGCTACGTGGTTGCGGTCTTTCCCGCGGAGCGTGCCCGCTGTCTAAAGAGTAACTGGAGTTGACGACAGAGCGCGTTGTAAGCTACCACGTGCTTCCGTCCGTCTCGGCGAGTCGCGCCCATGCCACGAGTGAGTGCAAGAGAGAAAGATGCGGCAATAAATCTTGGACACTGCCGTGTGCGCAGTACGAGATGCGCGTACGATCCAACCAACTCACACTCACAGCTGACTGACAAAGATGGTTGGGTGAAGAAGAAGAATTCGCAATGCAATCATCTTTCAACCGATTCACGAAATTCGTTATCACGACGCATAGGATTGTTATTCCTGGGCTTATGTTCTTTCTTTCCCAGGCTTATCTTGCGACGAGAGCTTCAGCGCGGGATATAGTAGTGAGAGGTTTTCCCACATGAGAAAGAGAGCTAGGCCTAGGCCTAGCCTAGGCCTATGTTTGCATTGTAGGCCTAGGCCTACTGCGTCGAGTTTAGGCCTAGACTTACGTTTTTATTACGACATGTAGGCCTAATTGTTTACGTGTGTTTGTGAGCTTGATTTACAAGCTATTAAATCATTTAGTATACCCTCCACGAAGTGTATCGTGTGTATTTTATGTTCCTTTATCCATTACATGTGTCATATATCATTTTACCACATCAGGCTATGCTACGAGAGCAAATAAACAAATGAAACGCGCCATCCGAGTTTTTCGCAAATCCGAGGTGCCCCCGGTCTCATCCAACTCGGATAAGAGAGATCTTACTGTATTTAAATCTGAATCTGAATACTACTTAGGTAGTAGAAAGTTTTACGTTTACTACTGTATTTCCTGCACAAACAGCATGTGACATCATAGTTTGGGTCACCACATTGTTATAATTTAATTAGCAACCACTTTCTAGATAACGATGCTAAATTCACTGCTCATGCACTCAGCAGTTTGTGTTAAAGCAATTGCCCATTGTTGCCATTTTCTTCACAAATAGGTTTTAAACAATACATTTAAAAAAATAGTACATCCCAAATGATGCACTTGGTTTGAGATTAATGTGCATACAAATGTTTATTAAGCACGCTCACTTGAAACAAGATTTGTATACAAAAGTCTTGTACAAGTTAGATAATAATAAGCAAAAATCTAGTTGTTTGTATACTGTATATTGAATACAATGCTGGTTGGTTGGACTTGGAATACATTACTGGTTGATTGGCAACAAATATCAAACTATGACGTTGCAAATTTGACGTATTATTTCATAACTTGAAAGTCTTTTAAACAACAAAAATTAAGTAGGTACCCTACTACTATTCTACAGAAGTAATATTTAGATATTAGTTCTTAATTAAGTGCAACACGTTATGAGTAAATTCCCCACTAGGCCTAGATCTACGATTTTTTTATTTTATTGAACTGAATATGTGAATATATTGATAGGACAAACGTCTCTATGTTAGTACGAGATCTCAACTAAAATCTTTTGAAGATACTGTACAGTGAATGCCCTACACAGTACACACACATGATGCTGTTTATGTGAATAAGTTTTAGGCGCAAAGGATTGCAAACATTACAAGTTCATGGATGGATTACAAGATAAAGGAGATCAAAATTTTGACACATTCACTCGTTCAGTAGCTTAACTCGTGCCAACAATGAAATGAAAGCATTTTGAATTGAGTTACCCTTTCTACCCATTGGGCGTCTTTTAAACAAATTAAAAATAGATTTTAATGCTGGGAAATTTAAAAAAATTTAAATAATGAAAAGTGAAGCAACATGCATTCACTTCAAATTGGTTGTACAGTTATTTCCTATAAAGAAACTGTAGTCACAAATGAAGACTTAATGGGGATTGTAAAAGGAGATCTACTATTGTCATATTTTTTTATCCATCCAATAACGGGGGAAAAAGAAGCCTGTGGGTGGGACCGAGAAAAAAAACATGAACAAAGATAGCAATACAACAGCAAAATTAAATCATTCCTGGGTTCTTGGCTGGACAAGGGGAGGTGCCGGGAGGGAGTCAAAATTAAAAAATAACAACCAACCCTTTTGCCTGGCAATTATTTTACAGTCGCTCCATCTACAAACGGGGCATTTTTAAAAGGGTGAAATTGACTGGATTAATTTTTTCACATTTGGCCGACGCACTGCCAGGAATCTACCTTTCGACCTCGACCCAAACCCCAACCAACGATTACCGTCAAAAACGTACGAATCCAATTTGGTCGAGTTATGAATAGCGGGCCCGGTAGCGTAATTATAGGGCTATGGATGTTAAGCCCTGTCTGGGTTTGGGAAACCCCGTCAAGAAAATCAGTCTGGGATTTTGACATCTTTTTTTCTTTGCACTTTTATTTTGGGGGGATTTATTCAAAATATTGATAATTGTAGGGGTGTGCGAATCCCCGAAATTCGAACTAAATCTGAAACCAAGATGGATTCGGATTCGAAGTAAATTTTCGCAGATTTGAGTTTTTGAAAATTGAATTTCCCGACTTTTTTCCCCCATGTTTCAGGAAAGGGAGCAATAATTTGTTTTGGGTTTGCTACACGAACCTATACTTTTCATAGTAGTGTAGGCTCCAAAAACTAAAAAGCATTTTTGTATTAAGAGTCGGAAGCAGGGCCGAGCGCTTTCAAATTTTGCGGTGACTACCTTAACTAAATCGTCCGCTATCGGTAGCTCTGCCAATACAGTTGCGTCTTCTCCCCTTGGGTCCTAGGTTTACCCGCATTACCAGCCACGTTTAAAACCACGAGATATTATTTGGTGGCGAGTTGGATGATTTCATGCGACTGACTGCCACATTCCGAAGTTTTTAATGACAAAATAAATAATTATTAATGTACATCTTGTGAAAAGAGACGTAAATTACACTCTAGAAATATCGACAGAACGTTTTATAACTATTAAAAGTGTCCTAAATAGTCATGACAAATGTTTACGCTTATCGCAAGTTATTGTGCATCTGGATAAATATCACTCTAGACCGCACGTTTACCGTGGTCATTGTTGGCCGGGGTGGTTAGAACTCTTGTTTTGCATGCGAGAGGACGTCGGTTCGAGCCCGTCTAGGAAACTTTTTTACTTTTTTTTACTCATTCCATTATTGTTGTTCACTTATAATTTGTGACGGAAACAATTTTATAACTTTCCAGTGCAAATTACTCTAATGGCGAAGGCTTTCTCGCATCCGTGCAGCGGCAATCGGCAAGTTATGAAAGTGGACCCCTACCGGCGGTAGAACAAGATGACATTATACTTTTTAGAAAGCCTAATTCAAAATACATACCATAAACCGTATACGAAAAGAATCCGCCTTGTTCTACATGCCGTTTTGAGCGCCCCGCGACGTTTCCCCGCATGACGTTTCACCCTTTTGATCCTTGTTCTAAATCAATAACTTTGTACGATTATTAGAAGACGAATCGACCGTTCCAGTGAATACCCACATTTACCCATTAAAAATAGTTTAGAGTATTTAAATTGGTCTAAAACGCAAAAATGTGACTTATTATCAATTTTATTTTGATATTCAATGCAATTTACGAAAACGTTTGAAAACATATTGTTGGTTTATCAGTCTTAAAAACATGCTGTCACATGTGTTATAATACTTCAATGCACAGATAGTTATACGAAGTCGCTGAGATAGTGCATGACATGCGTTTGTTCGGCCGCGCGTCTTATTTACTTCCGCTGTCGCGCAGAGTACTACTATTCACTGTGAGGTCCGGGGGCCAAACCGAACACATGTAACAGACAAATTGGCAATAAAACTTCAAAACATAATTTAAATATGTAATAATTTGAATCAATTACTTAAATTTTCTGACACATGTCACGTCAAATATTAATTTATTATGTAGCACGTAGCATGTTAAAGTGTGCATGACATTCTTGTATGGCTTCTACTGGAACGTAATCTAGGGCGACGGGCGTTCGCCCGCAGCCAAGCTAGGCGATGGCTAACTCGACCCTGTTTACCCCCACCCAGTTGGGGGGTTTTCAGCTATCTGCACACGCCGCCCCGAAAAATTTACAATCTTGAACTCGGTGTATGACCTGATATGTGGTTCATGATCTACAAAAAAAAAATCAGCCCGATCCGATAACCAGTTCTATGTTAAAATATTGCGTAAAATCGACGAAAACTTCCGGCTTGCTGGTGGGTGGGTAACTAAAGTTTATCTATCCTTGAGATACAAAGTGACCACCCGCGGACGAGACCGGGACCGGTCGTCCCTTTCTATTGTCTGCTTTTTTCCCCTTTTCCACCTTTTTTGGCGTGACCGAACTTGGGAGCGAACATGGGTTTTTTCTACCTGCCTCCACACATTTCAAATCTATTGTGATGAAAATAATGTATTCAGCGAAATATTTTTTAAAATTGCATGTATTTAATGATGGTAAATGGTTGGCTTAGCGCTTGTCAACAGGCGAAATGATCTTACTTCTTTTCTATGCGAAACTAGGGAGAAAGAATGAAATGCTTGGCTCAACTTCTATATCCCACAGCATTCACAGCCGAAAACTTTTGAAGGAGAGCTTGGCTGCCGTTTTTTTTTTTACAATTTTTTTATTTGGGGGTATTAAACTACCAAAAATATTTACCAAAAACACGTTAATATTAAAATTTAAATTGAAGGGTAATTTTATTAATACTATGTTGGCCTATCCTGATTGTTATTATCAATTAGTTAGTTTTGCTCATTAGTTAGTTAGTTAGTTAGGCAATCAACTGGTGTCGAAAATAAGACAAATAACCATGAAACCGATATTATATAAAACTTTTTATTTTATTTTTACGTTTAGCCTACATATTTAGCACCTAGATCCGCTACAGATACTACGGGAAACTAGCGGGAAGATCGCGGGACGTCCCGTGCGGGATTATCGCGGGAAGATCGCGTCCCGTGCGGGACGTCCCGTACGGGACCCGGTATCGGCCAGTAGGACACTTCTAGGCGGGACCCGTACGGGACGTCCCGCAAGGGTCCCGCCCGGGCAAGTGCGGGAAAAGACTGCGGGAAGACTGCGGGAAAGCCCAAAAATGTTTGTTGGGATATCATCTACTCCATGAAATTAATGTTCGATCATGTTATAACAATAATATGGAATCGAATTTGGTGAAAACTATTAGGGGTATATAATACGATCCAGTCATAGTGCTATAAAAGAATATTATCTTGATTTATATCTAGGTGCCAGTTAGGGCGCCGCAGCCAAGCCGCGGTGCGCTATACACTCAGGCACCTTATACAGCAAGCAGATTTGAGGTGATTTTTTTAGATCTCATTTCTTTTGAGTGTGTAAGGTTTGGCTGTATTTTTACAAGTTTTTGTTATGTGTGGGATAACAAACACGCAAATTATCTCTAAGCACGGAACAAACAACAATAAACGTTGTGTACTGCTACAGTAGCATACAACCAGACGGACTTTAAATTCCAAAATTGTATTTACAGTGTTGGCCACACTATTCAGTTTTAAAAATTCCCTCAATGAAGCCCCCTCTGTTTTAAAGAAATTATTATATTTGTGATGCAAGACTGCGATGCAGCTTTGTTCCTGCATTTATTTGCTGTCGATTGACAAAAGCAGTAACGAAATGTTCAATTGACCTGAAATATAACATAGCATTTATAAAACTTACCAGCTAATCCCAAGACATTTGTTGATACCTACATGGCGAATGGTAAAGTATGAGCGGTTTGGCGCTTATATATCTCACAATGTGCTCGTCGCGACAGCGGAAGTAATAAGACGCGCAGCCGAACAAACGCATGTCATGCACTATCTCGGCGACTTCGTATAATTATCTGTGCATTGAAGTATTATAACACATGTGACAGCATGTTTTTTAAGACTGATAAACAACAATATGTTTTCAACGTTCTCGTAAATTGGCATTGATATCAAAGTAAAATTGATAAAAAGTCACATTTTTTGCGTTTGTGCACAAACACTATAGTGACATATTTTTTATTATATTTGTTCCCCGAAAAAATTCAAAACTTCCTAAATGAATATAAATTTGTATCATAAGACTTATATTATTTCTATTATGGTAAGTTATCAGCATTTGTAAGGTAGCGTCAAAAATGTATAGGCCTAACGATTTTTACGTTTCACACACGAGCGCGACCCGGCACCACCACCAAAATTATTAATAATACTCGCAAACCCCTAGAGAAAATGAATTATCTTCTTGGAAGTGGAAGAACTTTTTCATTGTTTTTACTATAAGTATTATCAGAGAGCATATTTTATAAAACATTATCTTTTCCATGCACGGTATAGTTAAGAAAATACCAGGTCACTTTCTCACTAAAATTGCAAACCGGTACAAAAACGTAATTTGTATTAGTTTCTTGGGACACCGGTACAAGTGTTATGAAAACGGTACTGTACCGGTCAAACCGGTGGTCACCTGATTATTTCTTCACTACATAATATCATGCGATAATAAAATAATGTCAACATAATTACTTATAGTTAATTTCCATGATACATCAAGCAAGCGGTGGATGCAGTGCTTTCAAAACAGATTTCCTAGAAACAAAGCTACCTTCTTTTGTTTATTTTGTTTACAATCTGTACCTAGTTTCCCCAAGATACAATGCTTTTTATTAAATTTGCTATGGTTACTGTCGTCATGTTACGAAAATTATATGAACATAAAAACAAAGTAAGTTTCACTGGTAAGGGTCACTGGTAGGGCTCGACATTTGCGTTTGACGGGTAGCCCTACCTCACGATGGCGATATCAGACTGTGATTGACGTCAAAGCTGCCGTTATCGGCTTTCGTACATGCGATCCTAACGCACAGACGCGGAACTCTGTGCAGCCATCAATCCCATTTTGGGCCTACTTCTGAGCCGTTTTGTGTAACTTTTACTGATGTAATTTAACGATTATGACTATAATTATGGTTCAAACAATATCAAATTTCACCACAGTGTTCAGAATAGTAAAATTAATACCGCGCTGTCATGAAAAATGGATATTCCTTATTTCAATGCAGTCAAGTTCATCATCAAGTTCCAAAGTTATCATTTTTTCCGAAGCAATAACCGACCAAAGAAAAAAATAGACAATCCGATGTGTTCAAAATTTATTTTTGAGTATGGTTGAATTTTTTCATAATTATTTGATCATAACTGTAGAGCTTGTTATTTTATTTCTAACACTCTGCAGCCGCGCCTGAAACCTGTCTATGCATTAGGCTCTTAAGTGAAAGTGTAAAGTGTAGCCATTTGGTTTGACTTCGTGTAGTGTTAAGCGTAGCATTTCTACACGAGCTCTAGGAGGTCGTGTAGAGTGTAGGTGTAGAAATTTAGGCGCAAAATTTGAAGAGAAGCAGAATATGCAAAAAACAAACACATGAAAACAACATGATGAAAACATGATGAATTAGGTACACATTCTTGCAGTGGCAATCAATATAACTCCTAAAATCAACTAATAGTCTACTATATTACGCATTAGAAACCGATTTGGAGTATTTTATATAGTATGTGGAGCTATATTTTGTGATGAGGGCAAGTACATAGGGTACTCTAACCTCAAACATGATAAGCACTAATGAAGTTTATGTTCCAAATAACTTTTCATTGTCTGATATGGTCTGAAAATAGACCTATACAGTTAATTAAACTCATTTAATGCCTTCAACATGCCCTTTATGTGTTTTATTATGTTTTAGAAGTTTGACAGTTCGATGTGGAACAATCTAGTGTAGAGTGTAGCTTAAAAAACGTTTGGTTATCCTGGGTAAAGTGTAGTGTAATTTGATTTGAAGGCCTACACCTACACTACACACGTCTACACTACACTAGGTAAACCAAACAAACCTAATTATGTTTTTAAACGCGAATTAGGTCATGAAATTTCAAGCAAAGCGTTTTTCACAAAGTTTGGTGGAGGTGCCGGGTAGGTAGTCAAAATTAAATCATTCCTGGGTTTTTGGCTGGTACATATGGTGGAGGTGCCGGGTAGGTAGTCAAAATTAAATCATTCCTGGGTTCTTGGCTGGTACATATGGTGGAGGTGCCGGGTCATATAGCGCAATTGTGAGATCGTAATAATCGTTTGTACGTGAGTAAGCTCGTCAAAATACTTCATATCAAAATATTGACAAAACACAAAAAATGCATAATTTCGTAATTTTGGTGGAGGTGCTGGGTAGTCGAAATTAATCTGGTGGTAAAAACTGTCAGAAACTTAGAAAACTGAAGGCTGAAATTGAGTTTAAAATTAAAACTGATTCTCACTCTCATGTGCTTGTTTTTCTTTTAAATTAATCATAAATTCAAATTGTCCTGGAATTTGTGATGCCCTTACTGATAATTTTATAGGCCTACTAGGCGTGTTTTTTTTTGTTTTTTTTTTTTAAAGTTGTGCATTATCAAATTGTTTTTTTAAATAAATAACGAAATCGCGAATTTTTTAAACTTAAAAAAAATATTGCATATCTCTTAACGATCGATAGGCTAGGTAGGCCTACGCAAAATTCCGTTGGAAAAGATTCGGATTCGCACATCTTCGGAAAGATTCGATTCGGATTCGAAATTAAAAACATGGATTCGCACACCCCTATACATTAGGGCAAAATTTGTCTTTAAAATGTCTGATATTTAAAAATCAGAAAATTTCTGCTCTTTCATTAATTATGACATTTAAAAAAAAATTAAATCTAGTTGTAACTTTGTACATATTGTACATATCCATAGGGGAAAATTTCCCGATTTTTTTTTTTGAAATTTTAACATCCTACATACCGATGCGGTATTTAGTTTTAGTGCCCCACGAGTATGTTGCTTAGGCCTTAAGTAGTAGCCATCTAGTTATAATATTCAAGACAAACTAAGTTTACAGAAAACCATAATCTGTCGGCCTAACAACTGCTAACCACATTGATCACTCTAGGTCATCGTTTAAATCTCTAGTTGTTTGTCCATTCTCGATCTTTTTATTTCCATGTTGTTTTACTCTGTACAAGGGAACTCAATAAGCCAGCTCAGATTAAGTATCATTGTACCATACTGACATACACCACACCCACTACCAGGGGACACTAGGTTCACTCCACAGTTTACTCCAGAGTAGCCTCGAGCTGGCAAGCTTTGGAACATAAAGAACTAGCGGCCATTAAGCTGAAGTGGTGCCACAGCCTGTAATGCGACTTACAATGTGACATAGTGTGACTAAGTGGGTGGACTCTAATTACGATTTAAATTTTTTAAATTTACTAACAGCGGTCAAAGATGGACTGGATAAATATGTACAGTTCGGATGACTATAAAATGTATTCAATAGTCTTTATCTCTGAATAATACATATATTATGCAAATAGGAATGAGGCAATTAATGTATGTTGTGTTAGTGTAGTGTAGTCATGCAAAATGAGACTGAAGTGAGACAGGAGAGAAATTTACAGATGTACCGTCAGAGAGCATGTCAAACTCATACCTATTTTGGTTTTTAAATCGAGCCGCATTCCTAACATTTACGTTATTTTATTTTCAACAGGACTATTTGACCAATTTTACGGATAAATTTACTTGGTAAACTGTGGTGTGAGCTAGTAAACATGCGAGGAACATGCAAACGTGCTGGGAACATGCTGGTGCTTCTTCATGACCACTAATTTAACGATATCATCACTTCACTCACTGACAACAGCCGTGACATAATTCAGAGACTACAAGAAACAAGAAAATTAACAGACTTTAAATAAAATTACGCTATCGAATAAAATAGTTAAGCAAGTAGTCGAGCACCGTACCGAACATGCAGGATAAACCTCTTAAAAGGGAGGATAGAGGGATTAGGAATTAATCAACTGTTCCAAGAACTGACTTACAAACATTTCAATTATTGTGCGATACGAGACGCTGAAGTTGAAGAGCCACACGTGAGCTGCGACATTCGATGTGGACGGTTCTCGAGGAGCCTCCTTGACAGGCACAGGTTTCTCCCATTCCTGAAATGTGCAACACAGTGACTAATAATACAGTTGCACAACGATAAAATCTAAATTATTGATTACTTTGTTGGTTGTGATAGAATGCCTAGTGTCTTGTGATTGTGGAAAGAAGTAAGGAGACCAACAGCTTAGCTTGAGGGGAAGGACTACCGCCAATATTAAAACCATGTGAAATTACCTTATTTTTTTTTTACCGGAAAAAATAGTCACTGGTTTTGTTTGTTTTCTTTTCTTTTCTTTCTTTTCTTTTTTTTTTGGTTTGTATGTCTCGCCATAACGTTCGAACGGAGGCTCGGATCGAGTTGAAATTTGGAGCATCCGCAAGCTTCGTTCTCGATTGAATGCCATTAGTTTTGTGGCAAAATCGTTCAAAAAGTTAAAAAGTTACATTAAAGTTGATCGAAAGTTTTTTTTTCAAACTAAACGGCGACAAAATCTGAGGTGGCGAAATCATTTAGAATATCCGTCCAGTCACGAATATGTTAATTTCATTTGGATCCGATAAGTAGTGTAGATGGAAATTACATTATAACAAAGTACCGTTACCATGGCAGCGCAAAGTCGCACGAGGTGCGTAATCAATCAATCACTAGAAGTAATCAGAATACTATCGAGGAAGCAGTGTATTATTTGTAAACAAAGAGTAAAAATAGTTTTCCCAAGGTCAAGGTCATCTAGATGGCGGTGGATTTTATGCAAAAAGTAAAGGTTCACCCAAATACCTTGGCAATAATAAATAATATTGGAAACATGGCCCCGTGGACAGCAAACGTCGCAAATTTTTAAATTTAAAAAAATGTGCAATGTGGGTCTAGCTATAGCACGGGCTCGCTTATCAACGCGTCCAACTGAGCATTTCCTAGTAACTTATATAACGCTACACAACAACGAAAAAGTGGATAATAAATAAGTACCATAGGCCCTATGGTTTAGTTAGAACTATATCTGGCATAAGACCTTTTACAAATATTAGGCCTATAACCAACTAATGATTTTAATCAAGGTTTAAATTAAATTAATGTATACTGTAATTAATTAAAAACGCTACTGATTACAATATTTGAATAATTTTTCATGGAGGGTGCAGTTCTAACGAAACTACGTGAGACTTATTAGCCCTTTTCCAATTTTACGTACGGTTTGAGAGATATTACTAAAATAAGGTTATTTTACGTGGTTTTAATATTGGTGGTGATCCTTGCCCTTAAACAAGATGGGCAGCTGTGTGAAACTGGCTCATTTACAAAACAAGATACACATTGTCGTATGTTTTGGCCAACTTGATTACCGACCGTTATTCATTACAGAAATTTTCGGTTAAACAGAGTATTCTCCCCAACGCAAAAGACAGGACTGATGATGAAACTGGATCGGTGGGCACAGCCAATCGGCTGCTAGTTAAATTAGAAAGAAAATAGTGCACTCAGTAACTAGCAACGTCAAACACCATTTCACATCAGTTCATAGCTATGCCAATTTTCTTGTGGAAAATGTACCATTTAACTCTTTTTAGATGAAGTGGTGAAAAGACTGAGCAATTGGCTTCTCAAGTTTTGAAATTCATGAAAATATCAATAGGACCTAGACCTACTCACCATGGTCTTGAATCTTGATACCATCCGATGTCTGGCCAAGAGTTTCATGAGCTGTGGAGTGGAGAGCTAGGTACGTCTTCTGTGATGACCCAAGCTAGACAACATGGTAATTTGTAGAATTAGGCTACACTACAGTTCAAAAATATAAAATACTACAAAGGTTAAATGAGGAGCTCAAATTCCTGACTTTCAACAAAGATGAAAGCAAGATTGGTAGGGACTCTGAAATTTTGTGAATGACTTTCACTTAATGATGCTAAATGTGACTGTTTTATTATTTAGGCCTAGTAGTGAAATAGGGCAATAATCACATTTTATGCTAATTCTTTCGTCGTCTTGCGTCATGGATTAAGGTAACAACTTTAAATTAGCTGCAGTTGTCATCAGCAGGTGAAAAGTTTTGTCGCCTCCTCAGCCCTTCAGGCTGGGATTTATGTTCTCTTTGCTTTCCCAACCTGTCAACCCTTCTCCAATCTCTCATCTCAATTCTCATCACATTTTATGCTAAATTAGAACAAAATCAGGAACTACCATCCCTAATTGTAATTGGTAATTGAAATTTTAAATAGTAATACTAATAAGACTAGTCTAGCCTACTTGATGCTTATTTTCAAGAAGGAAATTTTGTTTAAATCTTTTTAGATGAAGCGGTGAAAACTGAAAAGACTGAGTAGGCCTAATTGGCTTTTCAATTTTTGAAACGCATAAAAAATATCACTAGACCGACTCACCATGATTTTGATCCCATCCGATGTTTGGCCCAGACGTTCATGTGCTGTCGAGAGCTAGACGTCTTCTGTGGTGAACCCAGCTAGGCAAAGTATGGAAAAAAACACAAATGCATGCATGGCAAGCTATACATGTAAAGTAAAACACGAAAAATTGATTTTACTTCTGTGGCCAGAAAAGTAATTTCAGTCTGTTTCTGCCAACAATACTTTATGAACGCAAAGAAAAATGTTTGTTGCATCTTGAACGTTTTTGGTTTTACACACTTCACTTCTCACAGCTTGATAGAAAATGAAATCATAATAGAAGATTACGTAGCCATATTTTAAGCAATTAAAAAGTCATTCCTAGAACAAAATCTTAAACAATCGGCTTTGTAGCAACACACTCATTTAAATGACAAATAGGCCTTAAAATTTTAAATAATGTTTGTAGGCTTATTGAATACCTATTGAAGTTATTTTATCACTGAAAATTTTCTTCTTGAGAACGCAAAGGGTTTCTGAAACAAAAAGAAAAACATGGAAATAACAAGATGTTAGAATCTGTGTAACATAAGACTAGAATAAATATCAATTAAAAACTATGTAGGCATAATTGGATTCATAGGCCCACCATATGGCATAGAGGCAGCTTGTTGTTAAAGCTACCTACTTTTAAAAAGTAGCACAGCTACAGCTACTTGACCTTTGACAGTAGCATAGCTACTTTTTAAGCTACTTTTTACTTTTTTTTTGCTAATGTGCAGCTACTTTACAGCTACTACTTTCATGTTTATATCCAGTTACCACAAACTAGAGTAAAATTTTGTTCCAAAACAATACTCCAATACTGCAATACTCAGTAGGCCTCATGACTTGAATGGCACAAAAAAAATTGTATTAGGCTAGAGAGTCTACCCACTCAGTCATTCCAGAATCAACAGTCAATTCAGAACAACTTTGAATTTATTATGTATGTGCATCGTTGCTAGAACAGCTCCAAAGTCACCATTTACAAATTTCTAACCCAAGAACTGATCGACTTAAGTCCAAATCAGAAGTCTAAAAACTTCTGCATATAGTGGGAATCGAACCCTGAACCTTCTGCAGTGGAAGCAGAGACGCTAACCACAAGACCAATGAGGCAATGACTCAATGAGCCACACACCACTGACCTCCCCCCCTCCCTATAGGCTATTGATTTATTGCAGGTATCACCTCCTCCCAAGAGCTGTAGCCTCAGGAACTTATTATTGAGTAGGATGGGGCAATAAACCTACCTAGAGATATGTAAATATAAAAATATCAGATCCTATTCAGTTACCAGAAAGTTTGGGACAACGTTCCGTTTCAATGAAAGATGGCTCTCAAGTCTCAATGCTCTGGTAGGCCTAGATTGATTAAAACCGTCAACTAACATGCAATGATTATAAATTATAATATGACTTTAATGACAAGTACGTAGTGAGGAGAATAATTTAGGCCTAGGGCCTACACAGTAGGCCCTACGCATTGAGAGATTTTTTGCAAAGTCTGATAAGGGTAGTAGTGACAGTTAGGGATGGGACGTTTAAAGGTTTAGTGGACGGTTAGAGGTCATTAAATTTGCAAAACGTTATGTAATTTTTTTTTCTTAATAAATGAAACATTATTTTATCACTTTCGGAGTCTACACAAACACGGGCTAACAAATTAGGCCGATAATTTTCTAAAAGTGCTTCATTTTGGTGGAGGTGCAGGCTGTATTAAGACATCTTGAATGTTACACATGGTGGAAGTGCCGGGTCATTAAATCCGAGAGTGAGAATAAAACCGTTGTTAATTATTCGTCGGCCGGTCATAAATACAAAATTACATTTTTTGTTGTAAAACCTAGGCCTCCGCTTACCTAAAATTTATTATTTTTTAATTTTTTTTTTTTTTGTAAATAGGGCTTAAAACGTTCATACGCGATTATTTCAAGAAGTTAAACGTTTAGGAAATTAAACTCTTTTTCCCATCCCTAGTGACAGTAGGCCTATCCAGCAGCAGAAACTGGAAAATGCCTTCAGTTACATTAGGCCGCGTTCCCACAAATTGGTTTAGTTATAAGGGGATAGGAAATACGTGTTAAATTGTTTACGTTTTTGTCCTAAGAAATTGTTATAACAAAACCATAATTCTTATGACGGACCAATCAGACGTTTTGTTATTTATACGACGACCAATGAAAAGGAGTAGGCCTAACTTCATTATGACAGGCCACTGAAACATTACTAACCAATCAGGATATCGGATTTCTTGTTACCATAACAATTTCTTAAGACAAAACCAAAGTTATGGGAACGCGGCCTTAGCCTAGAGTCTACATTAACTGCGGTGCTGATATCATTAGGCCTAAATAAAAAAGTAAATTAAATAAATTAAACCAGAAACTACGTTACTTACTTTATGTTAGAGAAAGCGTTTCATTTTGACAGGACAGACGGCTCTCGAGGTTCTGGAAGATTGAAGAACGAGCTCGAAACTGCAATATGAACCTCAACCAACCTGCAATGATTGTAACAAGCAAGTATTACCTAGTGTGGAGAACTAACATTAACTGCTGTGCTACATAGCCTACATAATAATTGGACATCATGATCATACTACCTAGGTAGGGCCTACACTAAGTAAGAGATTTAATTTTAACATTTAATTTTGACAAGACAAAAAAATTTAAATTTCTCCACAGAAAGTTAGTAGAGTAGGAATCACACAACTTTGAATGACCTTTTGACACTGTTCGGCGGCCATTTTTCATGTGAACCACTTGAACAAAATTGGAGGTCTAATTGAAAATGTACTTTTAAAAAAATTAATCAATTACACACGGTGCATTATTAAATAAAAATACTAAATTATTGTTTACAAGCTTAATTTAATGTAATCTGGACGATCAAATTCATTGAAAGTAATAAATAACAAACAAATGTCAAGTCGTTATTCGTTTTCACAGTTGACAACAATGGTTTTATTTTATTGACCAATGAGCGATCTTCCCAATACCACTTTCATACAATCAGCTAAAATATTACTAAAGGCCTGTCGTCTGCACAGAACAGATAGGCCCTGGATAGGCCCTAGCCTACGTCGTCTGCTTTAATCTTGTTTCTGACTAATTTCTTTACTTGGTTGCTCTTCTGAGTTCTGGGCTTGACTATTTATTAATTAATAATATTTTAATGTTATGTAGACATAGCCTATGTATTGATTAATTGAGTAGGTCTATCAATTGTCTGATGTTGAAGTAAAGTAGGTCTTTGTCACTAAGCCATGCACTAATAGGGCCCGCGGGAAAAACACAGTCAAGTAAGCCAACCAATTAGGTAGGGCCTAGGTACCTAAACAGTAGGACCTAAATACGTACAAGACAAAGGTTATAGACATAAGGCTTTTAGAAAAAAATACTTTTAATATTCTTTTTGGGGGGTAGGGCTATAAATACTAGGCCTAGGCCTAGGCTACACTACCTGAGTTGGGCCGATGCTAGGCTACGCGTAGCCTTAGGCTAGGCCTAGTTTCCCCAAATTGAACACATATCACAAGAATTTCCCTGTTTTATCAATGTAGGACTAGATCTAGCTAGCCTAGGCTGCATCATAGATAGGCTGCATTATAAAGCAAGGCCTAGGCTTTTGCCCCCCCCCCCCCCAACCCCCAAAGAGAAATTGCATAGACTAGGCCTGGCCCTAGGCTAGGCTAGAACGAAGTGTATAATAGTATCCTTGCCCTAGGGCCTAGTTCAATTTTTATGCAAATAGAATTGTGTTGATTAAATAAAAATAATAATATAAAACAAAGAATTTTAATATCCAAAACAACTCAGTGACAAAACATATCACGCAATGAAGGTATCCTAATGAAACATAACCTCCAACGTTTGGAATGGTCTGTTGACAACACCTAGTTCGTCACCTCGCCACACGCACGCAGCGCACGGAGTAGAAAAATGATGCTAGCAATTTTATTTCTCCTGTGTTGGTTATGCCGATTTAAACAAATGCAACTTTGAAGGTCGTTCAATCTTGGCTGAATCCTACTCTAGGGTAGGCCTACAAAAAAACTACCTACTATGCACTCACCTAGGCCTACTGAGCAATATTTCGGCAGCATTTACTGACATCCTTGGGCCCGAGGTTACTGCTGAAGGTGCTCCGCCACACTCTTGTCGACTTGGTAGCAAAATACAGGTCTTCAAAGAACAGGAAGTTCATAACTCGGCTGATTGGTAATGTAGGAGACAGACGGCTCTAGAGGTTTTCGCAGAGAAGAGAACAGGGCTCAAAATGACAGCTGCAAATAGGAACCTACAATCAGCCTGCAATGATCACAATAGGCAGGCATTGATAGCAAGGAAAACTTTGGCACTATCTTATAAAGTTATAACTTATTGCAAAAATACAACATTGAACTTTAGTTAGCATACAACTTGCAATATAGGGTAGGCCTAGGCCTAGGAGGGCCTAGCCTAGTACCTAGAATAGGGCCTAGCCCTTAGGCTAGGGCTACTACCGGTAGGGCCTACCCAAAAAAAGGAAAATCTGGATTCCACTTAACGGAACTTCTTTGGTTCATGGGCCCCAAAAAACAACAACTTGTTTTTTCATTACCGGTAGGGCCTACCCTAGCCCGAGTATTTATTTGTATTTATTTAGCATCACATGATACATTCAGTATTGGTGCACAGTGACACCATGCTTTTAAGTAGTTGCGTAAAATTACAAAACCTTTAACGTTGTTGTTGTTTTTTGGGGCCCATAAACCAAAGAAGTTCCCACTTTAAAACAAGGTAGGCCTAGGCCTAGGGCTAAGGGAACTCTTTCGGTTGGTATGGACAGTTTTTGATCAGTAGGTAGGCCTAGCCTAGCTAGCCTACTTTAGATTTAAAATAGCGACGTTAAAGGTTTTGTAGGTAGGCCTAGGCCTACTTTAGATTTAAAATAGCAACGTTAAAGGTTTTTTAGGTACTTTAGATTTAAAATAGAAAGGTTTCGTAGGTACACATAAAAAAAACTGTCCATACCAACCGAAAGAGTACCGGCTAAGCTAGGCTAGGCCTAGTGAGCCCCAGCCTAGCCTAGGCCTAGCCTAGGCCCTAGGCAGGTTCAACAGGCTTAGGCCTTTTGAGTAGGTGGCCTTTAATTAGATAAGCATATCTACTAACAGAATTAAAAATATAGTTAATTAGCACATGTAATTACTCCTACCTTAAAATTTTTAGTAAAAAAGGTGTGCAAAACCCACTACAAAAACCGGCTTTTTACGTCGTACAGGGTCACCACCATAGATACTACTAACGCTGAAAAAATTCAATAGGCGGTGTTGCAGTTGTACCAACGCTTGGACAATTAAATTGTTATGACGCGCGAAATACGATTAGTGCTACCAAAGGATCATTATTTTACACTACCTTACTCGAGAAAAACTACGATATACGGATAAATAATAATATTTTAAATACCGGTACAAATATTCATTTTTTTTTTAATTCCATAGACTGACCGTAAATGAGGAAAGTCTCAAATATCATGCAAAAATAATTTAATACAATAAAATATGATCAACTCAGCATGGATTTATAATAGTACTCTCCCACTTAAACTCCATGAACTCAGCATCAGCATATTTTTTCTGCAGATATGTTGGTGATTCGATTGCACCGTCTTATCAGGTTTGCACAGAAATAGATTTGAATAAATTTCGGATATGTCTTTACTGAATAGTAAAGAACATACCAGTTAACATCAATGTCACTCACACTCACACATAGGTACATACACTCGCACTCACACGCATACACCAGCAATCTTGTTTATTTTTGTATTACATTATGTGTTATCATATCATACTATATGTATAATCATTAAGTATAGGCCTAATGTTTTGAAATGTATGTACATTATTACCAATGTGAATGTCAAGTTTTATTGAAATAAATAAATAATATGCTGACATTGTTTAATATTAGTTTGACTTTGAAATAATTATGTACACAATATAGGCCTACACAGAAAATAACTGCAATAAAAACATAACAAAAATTAATAAATGCATAAAATACATTTTTGAAGTTATATTCTACCTTTATTTCACATTATCAGTACAGTCAATGGTTCTATACTCAACGGTTCAGGCATTGAACTTATAATGATTGTATTACAATAATTTTTATTATTATATTTATTTATATTATAGTAACTCTTTGAATGTCCGAATTTGAGTTTTACGCCGGTAAGGTTTGGTTTAACAAGCAGTCCTAAAGTTAATGGCATAGTGTTTAACTTTCAAACACACAAAAAATCATATTTTCCACTCTTTATTTTCATTTTCCTGATGGGATGAAGCAGAAGTATGCATACAAAAAAAAAATTAACACGATTTTACTACTGTTTTACATATATTTTGAGTGATTCTTGTTCTCCAGACGACCCATGGTGACAGCAGATTTGCATCTTCCTCTCCCCATTCTCAGCCCTCTAGTCAACATTGCCGAGTCCAATGCGTAGGCTGGATGGAGCATTCCCAAAAACGAAGTGGTTTTCGTTCAGCTGCAAAATGTCTTTCATCGTTTTCCTAAAGTCAACGAGAAGATGTTAAACATTGTGAAGTAATTTTAAAAAAGATTCTTGTACGAAACCTGCCCAGGGTGCAATGCATGCCCTTAGGTATATTACAACTAGGACACTTGAGAAGGAATGCCCTAGACTTAATCCCTTGCATGCTCCAAAACGATTGTGGAAAAACTCAGAAAAAAAACCTCAGTCAGAATTGCCGGTCTCGGCGGGGTATGAACCTGAGACCTCCCGAATCAGTCTCGCGCGTTACGTTTGCGTGACACCCCAAACCAGAGCTATGTAAAGACTGTTGGATGAGCTCAAATGGGCTTTCACGCAGAACGCAGAGGTATGGTTCGGATCACTTGGAACTTGGAAACTCTATCGTTTGTCCCATCGGGTTATGGTTTAGTATTGCGCGACCAGAGCACATTTTCCAGATAGTGCTTACATTTTTCAGTAACAAACCATCTAACGGGTAATTTGGAATAATTTACTGACATCGTGTAAGGGACGATTATTTGTTTAAAATGTTCAAATGGGCTCTGATCGCGCATTGCTCGCACTGCTCATTATTTATAAACGTCATCCCAAAAATTCCATTTTTTGGGGGGTGAAAATTGGAGGTCGAAAAGTAAACCAGAATGAACATTAGCTGGATTTACTGATTGATTGATTGATTGGATATTACTTAACTAACGTCACACTTTGGCTATTTGAGACGATGAGTGGTGATAGATGAGGATGAAATATGAACAGAAGGGAGAAGGGGAAACCCGGTATCTGCACGTAGCCTACTCCTTTCGAAAAGTACCAAGGGACCAACGCCCTAACGTCCCATCCGAAAGGACGGTGTAACCTTGACAGTCATATAGGTTCCTCCACTACCCCGGACTGCCGAACAGACGTCGAGGAGACGAAGCCGTTACACTAGCTTTAGAAACCCTCCATCTGCTCTAACCAGCGGTATCGTGAGTTTCAGTGCAGAGCGGTCATCCTCTCTACCCCTGACCACGCCTGAAACCTGCTTAATTTCGGTGTTCGAGTGGGAACCGGTTAAACGACCTCGACTAAACCGCTGGCTAAATGGATTTACTGATCAAGGGTAGTTTTAAATGGACATAATTATTAATAATAATTATTACAACATTGTAAAAAAAAAAGTTGTCCTGAACTCAAACAACCGTCGACAATTTCAAACTCACCAGGCGGACTCGTGCACTACCGTATGCACTTTGGACACAGGGAAGCCATTGAAGGTGCTGGCTATGGAAAGAGAGTACGCGCCCATGTCCTGGTAGATGATCCAGTCACCCACGCTCATCAGAGGCAGGAGGACGTTGTCGTTGACCTGGTCCAGACCGTCACATGTCGGGCCCCACACAGAAGAGGAGACCTTGCCGCCCGAACCCTGAGACAACAAGCTATGAGGATACATTGAAGGTGCTGGCTATGGAGAGAGAGTACGCGCCCATGTCCCTGGTAGATGATCCAGTCACCCACGCTCATCAGGGCAGGAGGACGTTGTCGTTGACCTAGTCCAGACCGTTACATGTCGGGCCCCACACGGAAGAGCTGGGACCTTGCCGCCCGAACCCTGAGACAACAAAGCTATGAGGATACATTGAAGGTGCTGGCTATGGAGAGAGAGTACGCGCCCATGTCCTGGTAGATGATCCAGTCACCCACGCTCATCAGGGGCAGGAGGACTTGTCGTTGACCTGGTCCAGACCGTCACATGTCGGGCCCCACAGAGAAGAGGAGACCTTGCCGCCCGAACCCTGAGACAAAAAGCTATGAGGATACATGAAGGTGCTGGCTATGGAGAGAGAGTACGCGCCCATGTCCTGGTAGATGATCCAGTCACCCACGCTCATCAGGGGCAGGAGGACGTTGTCGTTGACCTGGTCCAGACCGTCACATGTCGGGCCCCACACGGAAGAGGGGACCTTGCCGCCCGAACCCTGAGACAACAAGCTATGAGGATACATTGAAGGTGCTGGCTATGGAGAGAGAGAGTACGCGCCCATGTCCTGGTAGATGATCCAGTCACCCACGCTCATCAGGGGCAGGAGGACGTTGTCGTTGACCTGGTCCAGACCGTCACATGTCGGGCCCCACACGGAAGAGGGGACCTTGCCGCCCGAACCCTGAGACAATAAGCTATGAGGATACATTGAAGGTGCTGGCTATGGAGAGAGAGTACGCGCCCATGTCCTGGTAGATGATCCAGTCACCCACGCTCATCAGGGGCAGGAGGACGTTGTCGTTGACCTGGTCCAGACCGTCACATGTCGGGCCCCACACGGAAGAGGGGACCTTGCCGCCCGAACCCTGAGACAACAATTGCTATGAGGATACATTGAAGGTGCTGGCTATGGAGAGAGAGTACGCGCCCATGTCCTGGTAGATGATCCAGTCACCCACGCTCATCAGAGGCAGGAGGACGTTGTCGTTGACCTGGTCCAGACCGTCACATGTCGGGCCCCACACAGAAGAGGAGACCTTGCCGCCACCCTGAGACAACAAGCTATGAGGATACATTGAAGGTGCTGGCTATGGAGAGAGAGAGAGTACGCGCCCATGTCCTGGTAGATGATCCAGTCACCCACGCTCATCAGAGGCAGGAGGACGTTGTCGTTGACCTGGTCCAGACCGTCACATGTCGGGCCCCACACAGAAGAGGAGACCTTGCCGCCCGAACCCTGAGACAACAAGCTATGAGGATACATTGAAGGTGCTGGCTATGGAGAGAGAGTACGCGCCCATGTCCTGGTAGATGATCCAGTCACCCACGCTCATCAGGGCAGGAGGACGTTGTCGTTGACCTGGTCCAGACCGTCACATGTCAAGCCCCACACAGAAGAGGGGACCTTGCCGCCCGAACCCTGAGACAACAAGCTATGAGGATACATTGAAGGTGCTGGCTATGGAGAGAGAGTACGCGCCCATGTCCTGGTAGATGATCCAGTCACCCACGCTCATCAGAGGCAGGAGGACGTTGTCGTTGACCTGGTCCAGACCGTCACATGTCGGGCCCCACACAGAAGAGGAGACCTTGCCGCCACCCTGAGACAACAAGCTATGAGGATACATTGAAGGTGCTGGCTATGGAGAGAGAGTACGCGCCCATGTCCTGGTAGATGATCCAGTCACCCACGCTCATCAGGGGCAGGAGGACGTTGTCGTTGACCTGGTCCAGACCGTCACATGTCGGGCCCGACACGGAAGAGGAGACTTTGCCGCCCGAACCCTGGAGCGCAAATTCTTTGAAACATGTTTTTCCCCCTCCAAATTTAGGGAAGAATATTGAACTCTAAACCAAAAAATGTGTAAGTGTAAAATTAGGGATTGTTTTTTATTTATTTTGGGCACAAAATTACTTCTTTCAATGGAAACTACCTATAAAATACAGAAAACATATTAACTTTTCTAGGTCTAGCTGTAATCACAAGGAAATATGACAGTGCAGTGGTTATTTTTTCAATGATTACACTAATATGTATTATATTAAATTGTAAATTGTATTAAAAAAATACGTTAATCATTACGTATTTTTCTTTCAAAACTGGTCCACATATTATTAATTATTCGTATTTAGATATCGGAATTCGTTTTAAAATATGTATGTATGTATACTAGGTGCTTGTACTTTACCTTTATCTACTATTGATCCATTTGAGCTAAAGTATATTTACCTATATATTGTATAAGTATTGATAAAACTCTTTTAGTGAAAAGAAGATGGAAACACCCAAATGTGTTAGTGTTATAGGTTTGGACGTAGCCGCATGCAGTTTCCCGAAGCAAAAGTTGGTTTAAACTACGCAGTTCTAGTTGTCGACGCTAGGTCGCAGCACCGTACGGTACGCCTGCAATGTGACGCGTAGGCAGCCCGCTGTACACTCCGCAAGCTAATTATTCATTAATAAATCGCTCCAGCCTAAAGTATGTCTCATTAAGGCTAAAGTTTTTCGAGCAGAAAGCAAGAAGGTTTAATTATAATACTGCCAAGGCTTGAAGCTATATCTTGAACGGGTACCTAGATAAAGCAACTTTTGTAAAGGTGAAGCAGTAGCCACTTTTTTGTTTCCCATGCGTATCAACAGCTGCTCGTAAGACGTGTGTTTGACGCAATTCTAGTTATCGACGCTAGGTGGCAGCACCTGCCGAGTACCCCTGCAATGTGACGCGCAGGCAACCCACTGTACAACACACAAGCTAATTATTCATAAATAAATCGCTCCAGCCGAAAGTATGAGTCATTAAGGCAAAGTTTTAGCGAGCAGAAAGCAAGAAGGTTAAATTCTATTAATGCCAAGGCTTGAAGCTATATCTTGAACGGGTACCGAGATAGAGCCATTTTTATATGTGCACTCTTACCTTTTTTGCAATATTAATCTAATCTATTCCATAAAGGCATATAATTGAAAAAAATTACTATCATCGAAATCTCTTCCAACCTGAGGGTAAGGTTAGCGTTCGTTCTGAATTTTCCGGGACAGACGGGTTTTCTTGGTCCTCTCCCAGTGTTCCGAAAATAACTTTTGGGATACCCAAATGTCCCGGAAATACTAATTATCCAGAAAGGCACTAATCAAAGTAATCCATTTAGCAAATACAGGCGTATCAAAAATTACTTTAAAAGCAGATTCAAAAAAGATAGTCAAGTGTGAGTAAGTGAGAGATGGATAAAATTTGTTGGTTATTTTACTTAAGGAATTAACAGATCAAAGACAATTAATGTTTTCTGAAATTTCAAGTAAACTACTAACCTCTTGAAGTGCGGCTGGCATTGAGTGCTCTTGCTTGTATGAACTGACGTTGAAACTACCGTGGATTCCATCATCTATGTAATACATCACGTGTTCGATCTCTTGCGAGTTTTCCGAACGTAACTCTCGTTTCGAGTGAATCAGGGTGGCCAGAGTGTAGGCGGAAGCGACGTAGAAGCGGCCTGGCTCAGCGATTACGTGCACCTCCGGGGAGGGGAAGTAATCGTCAAGAGCTTTGTTCACGATCTCGGCAATCTGCAAAGAGTTAAGTTTATTCATTGATTAAAGGTTTATTGTATGCGAGAGTACAATTCAATACAAAGATACACCATCGACCAGAAGGTAATCAAGGCGTGTTTGTATCTACTATACCCATCCCTTGATTTACTTCTGAAGCCCATCGTATATATTCTAGACATGATAGTTATAAGGTTACCACTATTTATAACCAGAAAATCCAGGACAAATATAATAATTACTACAAACCCTATGACTACTAAAAGGCATAAATAGGAAAATAATGTTCGTTCGTTCGAGGGTTTGCTGGAAGTTGTAAACTGTTCCGATGGCAATCATTTGGAACTACTATGAACGCTGTTAGCTAGTTAGTAGGCTACGTTGATTAGTTAGTTAGATAGTTTTATTGTTAAGTGACCTGTCCCACGAAAGGACTGGGACAGTTCGGTCAGTGAAGGATTATGGAGATGCCCTACTCTCTGACTTAGAACAGTGCTTCACACATCGTCTTAGGGGTCCGCTTGTCTCCCGGGAATCCTCCCTATATCTAGCACGCCCATGTCGAACCCGAGGTCTCTCCCAAGGTCAAAGACGTCACGAGCACTTGCTATGGCTCGCTGTAAGACCGGGGCATAACAATATGGCACCCACCTCGTCTATAGGGGTCCTCTTGTCTCCCGGGAAGCTCCCCCTATATCCAGCACGTCCATGTCGAACCCGAGGTCTCTCCCAAGGTCAAAGAGGTCACGAGCACTTGCTATGGCTCGCTGGAAGACGGGGGGTTCCCCACAGCCCGAGCCCACGTGGAAACAAACCCCCACTACGTTCAGGTCTAGAGCACGAGCTACTTCCAGCAGCCGAGGCGCCTCGCTGATTGCGTCGCATCCGAACTTTGCGCCCAATTTGGTTATGGAGACTTTTGCATCGCAGCGTATACGAATTAACAGTCTGTAATGTAAACATTATGAAGGATAGATAATTAAATTGGTCTTGCTTGTGCGACAAAACACTGTGCAATGTGCTCATAGACAGCTAGGGAAAAAGGAAGATAGTTGAAATATGGATTTTGAATTGTAACTGGCGTTGTAAATCCATGGTTGAGTATTTATGAGGCAGTCCATGAACACGTATTAAGGTATTAGTGCAATGTAAAAAATTATCGTTAAAGTCTGTCTAGCGAAACGCTATTGCGTCCTTTGTAAATAAATACGTTTTTGTAAGAAAATGTGCTGTTTTAAAGTCTTGCTGCACTTTACCTTGCACTAGGATGCAGTTCTTTAATTTTGTGAAGCTCAGATTCGTTGTCGAAGGTCAATACTTGGACCCCCTTACTGGCGGCGTGGCGGATGTGAGAAGCTGGCTTCGTGGTGTTCGCGTAGATGATACGACTTGCATCCACTCCAAGGTCCATTACCATCTCGATCTCGCCCTAAATAAAAAAAAATTGTAGGATGCCCGCTGTAGGGTACACATCAGATTTAACCGCGGTGTGACCCTCTTCAGGTGACTAGCTAGGTATATTGCGGATAGGACAATTGTGAAGGGATGTCCGAGGGCTGTTTAAGAGGACTCAATCCCTTGCATTCGCATTAATTGACTGAGGAAAACTAGGGAAAAACTTCAGTCAGGATTGCTGATCTGACGTGATTTGAACCCGGGACCTCCCGAATCAGAGTCGCGCGCTTAGTGCTCAAGCCAACACTATCGGTTATGTATAACTTTATATTATTATTTGGGTACAATTTTGTCAAGAACATTGTGAGACATGACATCACACACGCCTAAAAGCCTAAACGAACGAAACAGTGAAAAATATGTTATAGTTATCGAACGCTTTTTTTAGTCGTGTTGGTGGATAAGCTTTTTTATTAAGTTTTTAGTTTGTGCGGGATCTCTTTACTTTTGCAAGTTCTTTTTGAACGCATTGTAGGTGATTGTTGTCAAGTTTCTATTGTAACTTGACTTGTTAATTATTGTTATTATAAAACTTATATTAAAACCTTTATTTCTATGGATTCTGGCTAACTTTTCCAACTTTTTCTTTTAAAACGTACTACATCACCATAAGTATAACCTTAATGTCCATGTAAAATATGAACGTTGTAGCCCCACCCGTTTGGGCCAGAATCGGCCCAAGGGGCACGAAAATAGCGCACGAAAAATCGGAAAAAATCGGAACAGTACGATATTCATAAGAAATATTTCTTTGACTGTGCCCAAAAAACATGGCAGGTTTAAGTTCAGATATTTCGAAGGTCCCCTCAAATTTTTTTCAAGATCGCATATGCCGTTTTCCCGGTAGAGAGCAAACAAACAGACAAAAATACAAAAAAAAAAAAAAAAAACACCCGAGCTAATTTTTTGGGGGGTCAGTGAAATTGAAGTCTTCGCTTCGCTCATCCAATTATTTTCGTATTTAGTTTGATTTACTTAGGTATATTTGATTGTGTTACATGATTTATGTAATTACCTTGGAAGCGCAGTCGAAACCAGTCCCCAATGCGGCGAGGACCTTCAATACGATCTGCCTGTCATTGCACTTCACCGCTGCAAGCAGACAATCCGGGAGTTATAATATTGCATTAAACTCAAATCAAGAACGGATCTAGGCATAATCATTGGCATCAAGCATTGTACTTGTTCATCTGGTTGTATTGTATTATGTATTTGGCTATGCTTTAATGTAACCCTTAATTAATAAAAAATAATAAAAACAAAATGGGGGATGGAGAGGTGAAATCATTTGAGAGAGCCATTTGTTGAGTTCCCGGGAACATTCCTTTTCCTCCCCCTACCTAAGGCTGGATCTGGCCAGCATGGGTCTTTGTGGATATGGAGACACCGCTGTGTCAAGAGTTTCTAGTTTCAAGTCAGGATAGAAAATCAGGGGTAGTCCCATTAACATGGATTTTGAGTGACAATTATGTTTTTACATTTTTTATTACATTTATTAAATTTTATGTAACGAAAACAAACATTAACAATGTGGGGTAGAGGCTTTGCAAACTGGTCAAAGTTTCTCTAAAAAAAAAAAAAAAAAAAAACTCCAAAAAATCTCCAAAACTAGGATTGTAATATGCTTTTTAGGATTTCTTTATTTGTAGAGTGGGCTAGAGTTTGATGTTTTAGTGGTTTGTCACACTGTAGAATTGTCCAAGACTGGCAACACTTCAACACTCACCATAATACGGCTCGACTCGTGGCAGCTTCACCTTCCACTCCTGATGCTTGCGTACGATGTCTCCAACATCTAACACATAGAACGCCTCTTCTTGCTCACCAGACAGACAGATGTCTCGCACAACCTGTTTCATGTCAGTGTCAGCAACCATCACTTGGACGCGCTCCATGGCAGGCTCGAGACAATGATGAACAGAACAACTTGATTGATATCTGCGAAGTCAACAAAACACGATTGAAAAATGTGCATAAAACAGTAGTGATAGAGCAAGTTAGTCCTAGTCTTCTGTAAAAATCAAATTTTATTTTCATATTTTTTCTTTTGATGCATATCCTATTATCACTGTTGCTACTTTTATGAAAGTGGTTGCGAAATGTGTGAAAAGTATACGATTAGGATATTTGATATGTTTATTATAGAAAACAACTATTTTGAAATTAAATATATTTTGAGTATTTTTAATACCCATTTTTTAATATTCCAATACGGTGATGTAAATTTTGTACCGCCATAAGGATAGAAAAAAGAACTCAAGATAAGCCAGCTAAACATGTCAAAACACATCATTGCACAGTCTAAAGTAAGTATAAGCTATAATAAAAATATCAGTATCCTTACTTAGTATACTTTTTGCTCAACTTATCACCCAAAATCGTCCATAAAAGCGTAGAATATAGGGCTCTCTCAACGATAAAAGTAGCAACAGTGTGTTGTAATACAATGTAGTTATGAGAATCAGAAGCAGGAATTTGCGGTGGCACTAATTTGCATTACGTTTTTCTTCTGCCAAAATTGGTGAAATGGTGTTGAAAATTATTAATTATTCACAGTTTTTACCATAAAAACCTGCCATCTGGATAAGTTTAGTAAATAGAGATACAGGCAAAGTCATACCTGTGGTTGCAATGACAGGATGAAGTAGTTATAAATTAATAGTGTTGAATAGCTAGTTGAATATTGATGGTATGCAATGTAGCTGTATGTATTCCATTGTATGATAGAGAAAAAATGTATCTTATCTTATCTTAACTTATCTTACCTTTGCAATGTCACGGACACCTGGCTGGTGCAGGCAGTAGCAACAACAAATCAAGAATATAAATAAAATAGTAAGAGTATGTACTTATATACATACTGTAACCATCTGTATAACTAAGTGGCCTTGGCAACTGATCAGGTTGAAAGGCATGATAAGCAACCGCATTGTGTTAAACTTGTGCTCAAGTTACTCAAAGTATGTGGAAAACGAGCTTTTAATTGGATGAGCGAAGCGAAGACTTCAATTTCACCGACCCCCCAAAAATTTAGCTCCGTTGTTTTTTTTTTGTTTTTTTTTTTTTTTTTTTCCGTCTGTTTGTTCGCTCTCTACCGGGCAAACGGCATATGCGATCTTGATGAAAATTTGACACGACCTTCGTTTTCTCTGAACTTAGAGGTGTATTGTTTTTGGGTACAATCGAAGAAATATTTCTCACTAGTAAAACGCTAAAGTCCCGCCGCGTTGATGGATGAGCTTTTTAAAGTTTTCAGTTTGCTTGGCATATCTTTACTTTTGCAAGTGCTTTGTTTTGTTGCCTACGCATTGAAGTGATTGTTGTCAAGTTTCTATTGTTTCTTGTCAATTGGTATTATTTACCTTAAAAAACTTATATTAAAAGCTTTATTTCTATGGATTCTGGCTAACTTTTTCAACTTTTTCTTTCAAAAGGTACTACATCACCATAACCTTAATGTCCATGTATAATATGAACGTTGTAGCCCCACCCGTTTGGTCAGAATTGGTCCAAACGGCACGAAAATATCGCACAAAAAATCAAAAAACTTATATTAAAAGCTTTATTTCCATAGATTTTGGCTAACTTTTTCAACTTTTTCTTTTAAAAAGCAATACATCACCATTACCTTAATGTCCATGTGAAATATGAACGTTGTAGCCCCACCCGTTTGGTCAGAATCGGCCCAAATGTCACGAAAATATCGCACTAAAAATAAAAAAAAATCGTAAAAGTACGATATTCATGAGAAATATTTCTTCGATTGTACCCAAAAACGTAGCAAGTCTAAGTTCAGAGATTTCGAAGGTCCTGTCAAATTTTCATCAAGATCGCATATGCCGTTTGCCCGGTAGAGAGCGAACAAACAGACAAAAATACAAACAAAAAAACAAAAAAACAAAAAAACAAAAAAACAAAAAAACAAAAAAAAAAACACCCGAGCTAAATTTTTTGGGGGTCAGTGAAATTGAAGTCTTCGCTTCACTCGCTTCGCTCGCTACGCTCATCCAATGAATATCGTACTTTTACGATTTTTTTTTTCGATTTTTAGTGCGATATTTTCGTGCCATTTGGGCCAATTCTGACCAAACGGGTGGGGCTACAACGTTCATATTTCACATGGACATTAAGGTAATGGTGATGTATTGCTTTTTGAAAGAAAAAGTTGAAAAAGTTAGCCAGAATCGAGAGAAATAAAGCTTTTAACATACGTTTTTTGACTTTTTGTGCGATATTTTCGTGCCATTTGGGCCAATTCTGACCAAACGGGTGGGGCTACAACGTTCATATTATACATGGACATTAAGGTTATGGTTATGTAGTACCTTTTGAAAGAAAAAGTGGAAAAATTTAGCCAGAATCCATAGAAATAAAGCTTTTAATACAAGTTTTTTTACGGTAAATAATACCAATTGACAAGAAACAAAAGAAACTTGACAACATTCACCTTCAATGCGTAGGCAGCAAAACAAAGCACTTGCAAAAGTAAAGATATCCCACGCAAACTAAAACCTTTAAAAAGCTCATCCATCAACGCGGCGGGACTTTAGCGTTTTCCTAGTTAATTTTAATAATTAGCTGGAGAATCTATGATGATTGTATCACTGTAACATTTATCTGTCACTTCGATCCAGTTAAAAAAATATTGTTCGATTTTATAGGTTGATTTTGTTTATATGTTTTATCAAAGCCAATATTATGTACATTATACTTCAAATGCATATGAGTGACCAATGTAGAAGGCTTTTCTAAATAAATAATAAATAAATAAATAAAATAAATAAATAAATAAATAAATAAATAAATAAATAAATAAATAAATAAATAAATAAATAAATAAATAAATAAATAAATAAATAAATAAATAAATAAATAAATAAATAAATAAATAAATATCTATTATACATTGAAATATTAATTCTTTTCATATTTTCAATTCAATTTTGATACATTTGTTTTATTGTTCATCACCATATCATATTTCATCATATTTGTTAATTTGTACGTATATTAATGTAATTTTAATTTTACTTTATATTTTATATTAGGATTGTCTATGTAAAATGGTACTTGTGCTGTATAGACTCTTACACATACTTATTTATATACTTATTTATACTTATGTAATTAGATTTATTTAGTTGTCCTCCTTTGTAAATCAGTTTTTATAACTGAATAGGATAGACGTTAAATAAATAAATAAAAAATATAAATACGATTTCTTTTTGTTTGGCCAGGATATCATGCATTGTATGGTTTACTAGTAGAGACAAGCCTGTTTTCTACATACGTACCGGTACGTACTTTTCTCACACTTAAATTTGATTGATTTCTGTTGATTATCATCTCTATTATTGCTATTTGAGACGATAAGTGGTGAAACTGGTGATAGATGAGAGTGAAGGACAATTTCTAAAAACCCATGCCATATGCGGTACTCGAACACGTGTCCTCCCAAATGATATTACGCTTCGGTCCAGCAGCGCCCTAATCGTATGAGCCACTGCGGAAGGTCATTAATGTTCACCTTCGCCTTTTAAGACTTGAACATCTCACCCTCTCAGATGTTCTCTATTCTGTTCTTCGCTCCCACAGAGACTACAAGTACTACTTGCCATCAGCGATTCCTATCCAATATAACCGATAGTGGTGGCTAGTGTATAGAGCAAGACTTTTGATTTGGGAGGTGCCAGGTTTGAATCCCGCCACCGCAAATCCCGACTGAAAGTTTGTTCCGAGGTTTTATTTAGTCGTACATGCGAATACAAGGGTTAAGTCCTCTTAACAGCCCTCGGACATCCCTTCACAATTCTCCTAACTTCGTCATTGTAAGTCTAGCCCAGGAAAAAAAATAC
Organism: Sweltsa coloradensis; assembly: GCA_024449915.1. Classification (NCBI taxonomy): domain Eukaryota; kingdom Metazoa; phylum Arthropoda; class Insecta; order Plecoptera; family Chloroperlidae; genus Sweltsa; species Sweltsa coloradensis. The sequence goes on from JAMZAV010000181.1 coordinate 487,148, forward strand.
TCTGCCCGATATATAGATGCATTCAAAGCAGATCATGTTTGGTGTTTAAACATAAACATGTCTTCTAATTCTATAAAAGCCGACAGTGTTAGCTCGAGCGCCAAGCGCTTGACTCTGATTCGGGAGATCCCGGATTTGAATACTGTTGAGATTGGCATTCCTGACTGAAGGTTTTTTCCGAGGTTTTCATTAGTCTGTAATGCGAATGCAAGGGATTGAGTCCTCTTAGACAGCCCTCTGACAATCCTTCACAATTTTCCAAATCACAACACCTTGTTAGACACCTTGTTAAGGTGTAGCAGCAGGTGCAGTACTTGAGAGGAGAGAGCTGGAAAGATTTGGAAGAGATACGATTGTGGGAGCTGGGAGGATTGAAAGAAGCGGAAAAATTTTACTGCTTAACCCCTTATTTGTTCATGCCATATTATATTATATCATATGTATATGTCCATGCTAAATGGTGCTCGTACTGTGCATGCCGTAAATATACGTGCCGCAACACTTTCCACTTCGTGTGTCTGTGTATGCCGTATATATATATATATATATATATGCGCCATATATATATTATCGCCAGCAGCAGAGGTCTTCATTCTAGCGATTTTTGTTCTGTTATGTTGGTGGTAGATAATCAATTTTTCGAGGCTACCCTAAGGGGAATAGGAGCCTGTTGCTTCATCTGTGCATAGTGGCTTCACGCAGGGTTCGTTTATATATCCAGAACATGTCGGTTATTTTAGATTCAGATTTAGTTTGGAGGGAGAAATGAACGATTTAATTAATTAGTAGTGATGATAAAAAAAATATTGAGATACTTGCAAAAATGGCAAAGTATAAAGTAATGATAGTTTCAACTCAAGTTTAAATTTCTCGATTTGGTTAGTCGGGAAACACTCCCGTAGGTGTAATTGATATTATTGAACGAGTGAGCGTAGCGAACGTAGTGATTTCCATTCGACTTAAACGGCCCTGATGGTTTTTCTGCGTGCGTGCGTGTGTGTGTGTGTGTACGTTGAAAATCAGCCGAATCGCTGAACAGATTGCGCTGAAATTTTAAACGGACATCCGGTACGAGTTTATTGAGAACTGCTAACAAAATCAGCAAGATTCATTGCGATTTAAACCTACAAGAAATGATAAACTGAGAAATAGACTTCCAATGTTTAGAAATTATTTTAACGACAATGTTTTAGATTTTGAAAATATATTTTTTGTTTGTTTTTCGCCTGGCCGTGAAATGCCGTGCCCATGCAATGTCAGTCAAATGTTGGACGTCAAGGTACCCCCAAATTCCGCTCGTAGATTGAGTAAAACCTTGCAATATTTTCACGTATTTCGTACTGGCTATGTTTACCATAGTTGGCCCTATTGCCACAGATGATGGACTACCCTGCGTTATATGCATTTCAAAACATGTTTAATATTTTTGAAATACAATCTAGAAATTACAAAATCTTTCCCGACCATTGAACCCACGTCTCCCACATATCGGCTACAAGGGCGCCTTAGCCAACTAGACTAGGGAAACGCCAAAGTAGTAGTTAGACGAGTGAGCGAGTCATGTTGTGAGTACCGAGAACATTTGCATTTAAGTTTGATTATATTCGTATAAATAATAGTTTTTTAAAGTTTAGTTGGTATACGGGGACGGGCGCGTCAACTGTAAGGTCATAATGCGCCTCTCTTGCCTATGATAGGCTAGGTAGGCCTAAGGTAGGGGGAAGAAAAGTAATGTAATCGGGTACTCAACACATGGCTCACTCACTCGTTTAACAACGACTTTGGCGTTTCCCTAGTTTACTACAATTCAGAAAAAAAACAAACTACAATTCAGAGCTTAAAATGTACCCGTCCTGATGGTCTAGTGGTTAAGACGCCTGTCTGGAATGCGGGAGATCCGTGGTTCGATTCCCGGTTGGGGCGGACTTTTTTAATTTCTGAATTGTAGTAAATAATATCAAGTATAAATATTAAATAAGGGTATTTTACCTTAAAATTAATACACAGAGGAAGAACAACTTCTGAAAATAAATTCAGGTACACAGGTAAGGGGCTAAGACATCTGACACTGCCCGAAGTGGGAAACGGCGATATGGATAACAATGATGATTGATAATATAGAAAGTTGAACCAAGGTTTTAACTTTTAAGGTGATGGGAGATGGGTGTACAATGTACTAATAATAAACCAGATCAAGGTTATATTTTATCCAGCATTTTTATTGCCTTTGAAAGCAATGTTACATGAAATTTACGCAAAGCTGCCTCTTTGCTTATCCATATCCCAAGTGTCATTTCATCATATCAAATATACTTAAAGTTAAAACCATGTACTTAGATTGCTAGAACACAAACAGAATGTTATTATATGTATTGTTAACTACCAGTTAAAGCCCACATCCCAATAAAAATCAACACTAATAATATAAGCTCTAATTTACATTTTACATAGATTCTAGCTGAAGTTTTTTTTAAAATTTTCAATTCCAGAGTGAAAAATGTATGGCCAGTATTTTTAGATAAGTTGACATAATAACACACTTAATTTGATGGTGACATCAATTGTTAAATATTATTCTAATTCAGTTGCAATGATTAATAATTAGTTTTCTACTAACTAGAAACATTAAAAACAAATTTTACAATACTATATAATATATATATTATATATGGGACATTGGCTTTAAGAAGTTATCTAGAATGTAAATGAAACCCTGTTAATTTTTCATTATATATAGTAACACCCAAAATGTTTGGTCAATCTTTATGCGAACTAGTATTAAAAAGTAACAAATTGTTAAAATGAATGAACAATGAATAGATTTTAACAATATGGAAATATCAATAATAGAGAATTCATCTACTCCTTAAAAACGAAACAAGTTAATCCTGCACATTGGTACGTACGTAGGTAAATGCATCATGTCGTCAACAGTGGTAATGTTTTGAACAAAGCTGCAATCTCCCTCCGATGTTACACATTTTAATACATTAGATTTTTATTACAAATATGAGAATGTTTTGTCACGTGTAATATAAATAGTAAATCAATTCTCCAACCACCTCTAGGTAAAGTGGCAAGACTTTTGTAAAAATATATATGATATTTGAAAATGATGAGCTCTGCCAAGTCAATGCTATAATCCAAGTTGACGACCAAGAAAACTGTACTCGTTTGACTAAAAAAATTATTACTGAATCTGTGAGGGAAAAAAATATTGCTTTCTTTTGTGGAAGAAATAACCAGAATACCCTGAAAGATCTTCCTTGGTTTGCAAAACGTTTGAATACCGTAATCGTCTTAGAACTGGAACCAATTTCAAACCACACATAATGTTCACAGACAAAGAGAGAAATCCTGTCATTAGAACAAACAATAGATCCAACAAGGTTTCTTCAATGAAGTAAACTCTTGTATTGTAACAATTTATTATGTTGGTAGAAGACACAACGTTGGCACGATCTAAATTAAATTTTGAATGCAAACATAATTCAACAATAGTACCATTCAAATTCCAATATAACGTGTTTCAGTTTTCTTGACCAGATACTTGCATACTCTGGCTCAGTGTGACTAATTGACAGGGCCGACTTGCACAAAGTCAAAGAGGAATGATTTGGCCGGCGAGCCGTGCGTAGTCTCGTTTCCGTTCACCTCCCAGTTGTTTTTGTTCTTCTCTTCGAGGCGACAGGTGGGAAGGGGGATAGTCCAGTCCTCTATCTCGCCCTGGCCGTCGATGTCCAGCCCGATGCGGAGGTTCGAAGGAGTGTTTCCAATCACGAAATGGTTTTCCGTCAGTGGCATGATGTTTTTCATCAGCATCCTAAAGAAGAGAGAAACAATTCAAATGATTATTATCTGGGAACATGAATAAACATGTTTCAGTGGGAGGAAAGGTACAGAAGGACAAGAACTTACCTTTAAAATGTTAGGTAAGTTGCACAGACACAAATGGATGAATAGACAAGTTGCCGATACGTTTCGACCAACTGGTGTCTGTATCACTCAGCGTGAGTAAAGTAACTAAAATAGTTCTAAAGCTAGCATATTGAACTCTAGGGGCAGCAGGGCATGCCTGCTACTTGTTGTTGAGGTTAGGAAGCTGGCAAGATCTGGTGATGTGTTGGTGTGACAGATCCTAGTTTCTGAGTTTTATGATTCAGTTAGAGATCAGCATGTAAATAAGTGATTTTTTTTTGTAAAATGATACAAAATGCTAATTTTACTCAAAAAATAACTTAAATAAGGTTTTCCCAATATCTATAGGCCTATCCAATATCCAATCTCTAGCGAGAAGGAATGTAGTGGATAGTGAAGACTGGTCTTCCAGAGAGTCGGACGTGGCAACAGTTAACGACCAAGATTACTCACCAGACAGTCTCGTCAACTACGGTGTGCACCTTGGGTACGGGGAAGCCATTGAAGGTGCTGGCGACGGGCAGGGTGTAAGCGCCCATGTCCTCGTAGATGATCCAGTCACCAACGTGCATCAGGGGCAGGAGGACGTTGTCGTTGACCTGGTCCAGACCGTCACATGTCGGGCCCCACACGGAAGAGGGGATCTTGCCGCCCGAACCCTGGAGACAACCAAGAATATTGAGATTAAGACATGTAAGCTAGGCCGATATCGCAACGAGAATCCCGGTTTTGCAGAAAGTTTTATTTTGTGTTCCACGCTTATAATTTTTAACTTTCCTTTACTTCAGAACAGACATAGCAAGATTACATAGTTAAGAAAGTACAATACCAGCTAGTGCAATGGTTTATAAACTTAGTTTGCACCACTGCTATGGAAACGTAATCTTAGTCTTCTTTGACACTATTGGAGTCTTTTAAAATGATTTAAGAAGAACCACGACTGAAAGAGAGTAGTAAGTCTACACACACAGCCTTTGCTTGACAAAACTAAATTTCAAGAATCAACATATTAATTAAAACCTAATTCTGACCAAAGGAAATATTAGTTGAATGTTAAGTTTGTGAACATATCTCATTGATGACACAATGCCTAAGGGCATGAAGGAGGAAAGAGAGGCATGTGCACTGGTTGACTAGATCTCGAATGATAAGACAAATGTGCATAAATAAAATAAATAAATAAAATAAATTGTATTTAGAGTCTACCCACTCAGTTATATAACTGATTTTCAGTGGGGGACAGTAAATCAAAGCGACGAAGCCAACCCTGTAGGCCCCGACCCAATCGACGAGTGAGCGATAACCAACCAAAGATCAATATTTTTTAATAGGAAATATAGCAATCGGTGGTATGGACAGTGCGAACACCCGCGGATCAACGCCAGAATCAACAAGGCCGATTCAGAACAACTTCGAATTTATTATGTGCTTCGTTGCTAGGACGGCTCCAAAGTCACCGTTTACAAACTCCTAAGACAAGAACTGATGGACTTATAAGTCCAAATCAGAAGTTAAAAAACTTTTGACCTTGGCGGGAATTGAACCCTGGACCTTCTGCATTGGAAGCAGATACGCTAACCACAAGACCAACAAGCCACATATATTTGAGAAGAACAATATGACATGTTAATTTTGATGGAAACCAAATGGACCACCTATTTTAAAATTTGTGGACACACCACTACTTATAGAAATATTTTCAATTGGTAGTACTCACCCCAAGTGGAATGGGCACCGGGTGCGCGTGATCGTACAGGATGCTGTTGAAGCTGCCGTAGACACCGTCGTTGATGTAGTACATGATGTGCTCGACCTCCTGCATGTTCTTGGAGCGAATCTCTCGCTTCGAGTGGATGGAAGTGGCCAGAGTGTAGGCGGAAGCGACGTAGTAGCGGCCGGGTTCGGCGATGACGTTTACCTCGGGCGAGGGGAAGAAATCCGCGAGAGCCTTGTTCACGATCTCGGCGATCTGGGGAGACAAAATGAATGATTTTAATACAGGTAAGTATGAAGGACATCAATGTAATACAAAGCACTGGCAAAATGGTAACTGTGGTTTTGTTTATAAACATCTACAGTCAAAAGTCATTAGAACGAAAGCCAAAACTACCCTACGAAATAATCATTTTTGAAAATTTTTGGGTGGTCCCACCCGAATTCCTATGTTAGTAATGAATGATTAAGAAAAGTCATTGCAACGAAAAGTCACATTAACCACAAGATCATTTGAACGAACAAACCAGTTACCTAGTTGCTCCCTGTCTTTGTTGTTGCTTGGTGTTTTGTGTACGTGCGTGTGATACAGCGAGTGTAATAATTATCTGTGGTAGGGATGACATCGGGTAGTAAAATTCGGAACCAGTTCCAGCGATGGGCAAATGCCGTGTACTTTCCTAAACGTGCACACCTTGGCTGTCAGCAGCGTGTACACGTACACTTGTTATGTTTGCCACTTGCTAAAAAAAAAAAAAATGATTTACAGTACGCGATCTATTTTATTGGTGTAGCGCCTATTCACAGGCGTCAGCTGGATAGCGATCGAGTCGTGGTAAGTACGTCTCTGCGCTAGGTTCCGAGTTCCTTGTGATGATGCAAGACGCGACGCGTCAGTCCGACTACACGGAGAGCTGTAGAGATAGCACTTTGTCTCACATATACGCCTTGTGCGCAGTGCGCGTGCTGCCGCGTCATCGGAAGACAGAGCTATCAAGACAGGCTCGCTCCTCTCTCGTGAGGCAAGGCCGGCCCGCCCGCCGGCGGCTGGCGGTGGCCGCACACAGCATAGGGACACGCACACACGTTTATTATTATCGATAAAACAGTAAACGTGTAATCGCATGAAAACGTGTACACGTTTACACGTGTACACTATCCCATCCCTAACCAGTTCCAGCACTCAAATTACCGGGTACCCGGGTCCCGTTACGTCACGATGTGTGGAAACGCTGTTTCCTAGGCCTACTAGTTGGTTTGAAGGTCATACCGACTGACTACGTTTCCGTCTCTGGAAACTTTTGCAATAATCGTTCACAAATATAGAACCGCTTTGATAACCAGGCAATGATCTTCATTCTTCATTACACCAAAGATTAGTTTCCCAATTACACTGTACAGGCAGTGAAACTCGTTGTAGGTAGGCCTAGGCCTACGCGCAGAAAGCAGGGGAAAACAAACACGCAACGAATGTGGGAAAATCTCTCACAACCATATCCCGCACTGAAGCTCTCGTCGCAAGATAAGCCTAGGAAAGAAAGAAGATAAGCCCAGGAATAACAATCCTATGCGTCGTGATTACGAATTTCGTGAATCGGTTGAAAGATGATTGCTTCGCGAATTCTTCTTCTACACACAACCATCTTTGTCAGTCAGCTGTGAGTGTGAGTTGGTTGGATCGTACACGCATCTCGTACTGCGCAGACGGCAGTGCCCAAGATTTATTGCCGCATCTTTCTCTCTTGCACTCACTCGTGGCATGGGCGTGACTCGCCGAGACGGACGGAAGCACGTGATAGCTTACAACGCGCTCCGTCGTCAACTCCAGTTACTCTTTAGGCAGCGGGCACGCTCCGCGGGAAAGACCGCAACCACGTAGCGCGTAATTTAAACTGGTGAATTAGCCTAAAAACGGCCGCGAAATATACCCGGATCTTAAAATCGGCTCCGGGTAATTTCTGGAACCGGGTACCCGGGCTACCCGATGTCATCCCTAATCTGTGGTGATGATAGCAAGTGATAGTGATGGCTGGTACTAAGCGGAAGCAATTTTCATTGGAAGTGAAACTCAATTAAAAGCAGTTGATAGTAGAAGGAACGAGGGTGAAGTAGCATAGGCGTTTGGGATCACGCCATCAGCCTTGTCTACATTTATCAAAGACAGAACAAAAAAAGAAGAGAACAGAGGGATCCAGTTTGATCCATAAAGAAAACGGAAGACGTAGACGCCGCGATGTACAAGTGGTTGTGCAACATGCCTAGCCAGAGCAGGCCTGCTGCCTGCATCACGCGGATGCAATGCGGGTTGCGGGCTGCAGGCGCGAAGTGGCCTCCCAGTGGCTGCATTGGTATTCTGGAGATGGAGGATCTCGTTTTTAACAAAAATAAAATGACAACTCTGTGCGATTAAAATTGGTAAATGTAACAATCAATTTAGGGATGATTTATTAGACATGGTGAGTTAGGACCAATGGCAAAAGATGCGCAAAGATTCGACTTGGTTTATCGATTTTGACTCGATAGTCAACAAGTCGAAATCATTTAGTTTTTTATCCATCTGGTGAAGACGCTACAAAACGGTTGTATTAGTAGAAAACCGTCATTCAATGGATTTGTTGCGTGATTTTCCGCAGTTAATAATACTAGGGATATCGGGGAATAAAATTCGGAACCGGTTCCAGCACTCAAATAACCCGGGTACCCAGCCGGATCCTGCTATGTCACGATGTGAGGAAACGCTGTTTTCTACTACAAGTTTGTTTGAAGGTTTTTTTGCATGAAAAAATCGTTATTGCGATATGCGCGATAAAAATAAAAATCGTTTTTTTCAACTTTTTTTTCCATTTCTTTACGTTTCATGATGTTTGGAAGCCAAAAGTGCAATAATAATTTTCGCGAATTAATGCGATATCGGCATTTTGAAGCGATAAATGCTTATATGCGCGATATAGGCGCGATAAATGATATTATTCGCAAAATACGCGCGATTTATGGGAAGGCCGCGGCATCAATTATCAATTTCCTACATCGCCTCTCCAGTCATCGGCTCCTTGCTGGCGGCGGACGGGAGACGGGCAAAAATGTGTGGAATGCGTACGAGTTTGTTGTTGTAACCTCGGTACACATGCACTCGAGGTCGGTGCACATGCACTCAAGGCTTGGGTTTCTCCGTGCATCTACCCCCACCGCCATACTAGCACACCGCCCAGGCTGTCATGTGACCGCCGCACAGCCAATCACAAGCGCGCGCATCACCAGTCGGCCACACCCAGACCACGGACTGCCGATCCCGCCGGGCATTCACTCATCACGTGCTCCTACGTAAACAAGGTTATTGTCAAGTTCGATCCTCGCCTCGTGTTCGGTCTCTTGTGTTTCGTTTTGGTGAATATTTATTATCACGAGTATTAACAATGGGTCGTACCCAAAGTGTTACAATAGAGAAACGTGCGAATTCTTACAAAGAACATAAATTTTATGTTAGTGATTCTAGCATTTTAATGTGCGGGTATTGCAACTTGCGACTCGAGTGGGAGAAAAAAGATACTCTTGATAAACATATCAAGACAATGTTGCACGTAAAAAACAAGCTGAAAGGCGAAAAGGAAGCGGATCAAGGGCGTGCACAAAAACGGCAAGCGACAATTCCGTTAATGGGAGAAATTCACAAGAAAGCGAAAACTGAAAGACGTGCTTACATCGATGAAACCGTGAGAATGTGTTTGAAAGCGAACATTCCCATGCACAAGCTAGATCATCCTGCAGTTTCGGGAGTATTTTAAAAAGTAAGTACATCTAACCTAAGCTGATTTTCCATTGTCTGTTGTTGTTTGGTTAAGTTGCTTGAGCCTAGGCCTAGCCCTAGACCCTACGCATTGTGTCGTAATTTACTTTCTTGCCTTTGTATAGTAACTAGGCCTTACTAGGTTTTCGTAATGTAGGGTTAAGGCTAGGCTAAGAAGTAGGGCTGTGCGAGCAGCCATTTTAAAATTCGAGCGAGATCGAGCAGAAATGAGAATTCCTGCTTGAATTTCGAGCGAGATTCGAGATCGAGCGAGATTGAGCAAAATTCGAGATCGAGCGAGATTCGAGCGAGATCAAGCAAATATCGAGATTTAGCGATCAACATTTTATGAAAAATTATTTTAAAATCATCATTATTAGGCCTAGGCACTAGGCCCTACCTATCCATACATTTTCCGTGTGCAAGCTCAAAAAACGAGGCATTTTGGAAAAGCCATCTCCAGAAGTAGGCTTAGGCTGCCTAGCCTAGGCCAGTGTCCAGAAAATATGCGTCTAGAAAAATCCGCTATTTTAAGATTTTGTGAGTTCTGTGGAAAGTCAAGCAAGATATATAAATATGTGGTCAAATAAATTTGCTAAATATAGCCTATGCCATATATTATAACATGTCATTATACCTTCCCTCACAGAACGGAAATTGGGGTATTGGATGGGGTATAGAATGGGGAAACACCAACTTATAACAGACAATAAAACAACTTTATAATTGTAATGGTAGACTGGCCTGCACTATTGCTACAAGCTCAGGATACTGAGGATAGTATTATATGCCTACAGTACAGTCTACACTATTTATTCAAGTAAACATTCATACAAAGTATTGCAAGTAGGACCAAACTCTGAAAAATAAACTTACCTGCCTTAGTACCTTCATAGTACAAGTATAAGATAGGGCCAACAATGCCTCAAGCGCCCTATGAAATAATCACAAATTAGAAATTAGATTACATAACCTTACCTTAGTTTTACTGGTGGTATAACACTACTGAAACTTGAAACAAATTGTCACTCACTAAGTTGAACTATATACTGTTAGACGAGACCTAGGAAAGATCAAAATAAAACAGGTATTTGTACGCAAAGTAAGCAGTAGGTCCATTAGTATTACATCTCAAAAATTCTTAGTGTAAGTCTTTAACTCCCATGATAAATAAGCGTAGGCATACTAGATCACAACCAGCTTATTATTTAATCAACCATTATTTTATAAATGTTAATGTGATTATGTATTAGAATATTTATTTAAATACAAAAGTAGGTTTTGGCCTATAGCCTAGTCTGGTAATGTATTGCAAATTTTCCAGGTAGGCCTACCGGTACTTTAATCAGTCAATACTCTCCTAGTGACAAAAAAATAAATCCAGTCTTGTTGTACAGTGAAATCCGAGTATCGTAACTAATAAAATAAGAAAAATAAAAATAAGCGTACTTGATCGCACCATTATTTTATAAAATGTGCTCACTGCTCAGTATATTATAAACTGAACCATTGGAATCAGTGCAACATAATATAAAATAAGACAAAGAATGACTAACAGACAGGATCGTCTGTAAACAAATTCTTAGTTCCAGTCTCATTATTAAGTGTACAAATTTGATGTCGATGCTTAGCCTTAGCTACCCAGAATCTGGGCTTTACATATTTATGTTTGCATGCAAGAAACAGAGTTGCTCTACTTTCTCAGGATCCAGGCATTCCCGCCTTGCGGTAACAATATTTCCGCTGGTTGAAAAGAGGCGCTCGCTGGCAACCTGTGAAGCAGGAATACCCAAATACTTGCGGGCTACCTCTTTCAATGTGGGATACTTTGAAACATTTAGTTTCCACCAGTCAATGGGTTTTCATTCCTCGGAATAGGATTTGATGTGATGTATGTTTTTATTTCATTAGTGATGGCATTTCCTTGATCTACTTCACTTGAGTTGGCTACACGCTCTTTCAATGATTCGAAGTCTTCCCACAAGGAAGAGAGCTCGATGGCCCTGCAACAGGTTCTGCAACAATTGCCGGAGTATTGAGTTGCTTCTGTTTTTGCTCAACAAGTTTGCATTCTATTGCCAATTGATTTGTAGCCCACAACTTGTCAACTTCTTCGGTAAACAACAACATCTTAAATCGTGGGTCGACAACCATTGACAGCATATTTATCACATTTCTCTTATAGTTAGGGAACCGTACTTTTAATTTGCGGTCAATACTACGCGCAAATGTAATGCCACGCTTGTCAGCATTTGCAGTTGTACTTGTAATGAAAGACAAGATTTTCTTCTCGATACAATGAAGGAGAGGAATTATCATTGACCTAGTGGGAAATTCTTCAGAGCACACTTCACGTGTTGCTCTGTCCAACGGTTCAAGAACTTCGATTGATCCCTCTGCCAGCATCCACTCCGAATTCGATAAGTTGTCAATGTTTCTTGAACCATCTGCTAGCTCAGCTGAAATTGCCCGCCTCTGCTCAACCAATCGTTGCAGCATTGCATACTGACTATTCCAGCGTGTGTCGACATCTTGAATTAACGAATGTGCTGGTAAATGAAGAGCCAGTTGGCACGCTTCGAGACGGTTCAATGCAGACGAACTGCGCTTGTAGTGCCCAACGATTGCGCGTCCTTTCTTACAGACACTATCGAACCCGGCTACATCGTGCAGTGCATCAACAATGACCAGCTGCAGAGTGTGCGCAAAGCATTGGACTGGTTCCCAATCCGATCTATATTAAAATTTAAAATAAAGTAAGTTATAAGATATTTAAGTAATTTTCAGAATGGTATGCCATACCTCCAATAGTACTGCCTAACCACCTACCTGTTGATGGCTGCTTGAATGTTCTTAGCATTGTCTGAAACGACATATATTGGGATTGTACGGTCATCGATTCCCCATTCAGACACCATAGCCTTCAGTTTTGTCAGTAAATGTTCTGCTGTATGGTACCTGGCAGGTGACTGTTCGCCAAGACACGGTGAATAGCTTGAAAACTGCTAGTGACATAGTGGACTGTCAACGATACATATCCCTGGTTGCCACGACTTGTCCACCGTCAGTAGTTAGTGCTATTGAAGCCAATCCTTGTTCTTGGTGCAAATTAATGGTTTGTTTTACCTGACTCTTCACCTCATTATAAAGTGTTGGTACTATTTGCCTTGAAAAGGTTGTCCTGCTAGGCATGACATACCTTGGCTCGGCAATCTAAATTGAGAACATTACAAGAACTTGTAGGCTAAATTATCGTACAACTCACAATTTGCATAGCCTATAATATAACAGAAGGATTGATTGAATAGTATTGATTTTAAATAAATAAATAAATTTGTATTTAGGGTCTACCCACTCAGTTATATAACTGATTTTTCGGTGGGGGACAGTAAACCAAAGCGACCAAGCCAACCCTGTAGGCTACGGCGCAATCGACGAGTGAGCGATAACCAATTTCAAAGATCGATATTTTTTAATAGGACATAATAGCAATCAGTGGTATGGACAGTGCGAACACCCGCGGATCAACGCCTGAATCAACAAGGCCGATTCAGAACTTTAAATTTATTATGTGCCTCGTTCCTAGGACGGATCCAAAGTCACCGTTTGCAAATTCCTAACACAAAAAATTGATATAGGTACACATTGGGCTTCATGTCTCATTTATGCCTTGCGCTAACGAAGACGATGTTAAAGGGCTGTTACCAGTCATGCTTATTGGCTATTGCTTACCTTCATGAGATTTTGAAAGCCCTTGTCTGTTACAAGGGAGTAAGGCTGATAGTCAACAGCCATCATCTTACCAATTGCTTGTGTAAGCTGTACTGCCCTGTTACACTTAGGGTCGAGTTTGGTTTGGTTATTAAACAAAGAAACAATATCCGGTTGTCGTTGGTTTTGTTTAGGTTTGGATTTCGTCTGATTTCTCTTATCCTCCAAATATCGCACATAAATTGCGTTATGTGACGATAAATGGCGGATAAGGCCTGTAGTCGTCCCAGTCTTACCAGTAGGTACTAATTTGTGGCAGCATTTGCACTTCCCCCCCACATCAGTCTTTTCATAGTATTTCCATACCACGCTGCCACAAATTTTATCTACTGGTACTACTGTCTCGGGTTCTGTTCTTGGTTGCCTTTCCTGGTGGCCCAAGGTTACCGTTTCATCATTATTTTCATCGTCCATTAAATCTAGATCATCCCATCTCTCTTCTTCAACCATTTCCTCTAAATCCATTCCAATATCTATATCTAGCCTACTGAAGAAAACATTACAGTTTGAATAATTTTATTTGATATCCAAAACAGTTAGGTAGGTACCGTATACATATTTTGTTTTCACAACTGGCGTATGTTCTAATTAGGCCTAGGCTAGTTAAACGTTTGCATTAATGCCTCAGCCTAGCCTAGGTACGACAACGTAGGTAGGCTAGGCCTTAGGTCCCAAATCATGACGTGAAACATCAGTTTTGGCCTAGCCTAGGCCTAGCTAGGGCCTAGGCCTTACCTCCTCAAGCACGTAGGGTAGGCTAAAACGTAGGCCTAAAAGAGGTTTGATAGGCTACCCTTCTATTTTCTACACAGTAATAAAAACACAGTTGAATGAATATATGCTTTATTTCCACAAACAAAACAATGTATAATGTACATAGGGCATAGGCACCTAGGCCTAGGCCTAGCCCTAGGCTAGGCTAGGCCTACTTATTTTAGCATCGTGAACAACACATCAAAAACATCCTATTGAGCTTGCCGGATTACAGTTAACATTTAATTACTCTCAGTATAATTAAACCCCAAAAAAGTAAGAAAATAAGATTATAAACCCATTGCATTATGCATTCATCCTACCTATTTGTTTGGTCATGATCTTCTTGCCTTCTTGTTTGATGTATTATCATCACGTTATTTTGACATTTCGGTCTCCGCTCATGAAATTACTCGGAAGCACGCACACCAACGTTGACAATTTACGCACACGCGATTATAACTTATTTAGCGTCGTTCAATGATATTAAATAAATATCATTGGGCGTCGTTATTGTGATATTTCAATTTCATTATTATAATTATTATTATTCCCTTACCATTTTATAATAAACGGATGCCACCGAGATAAAATTTTAACTGAACATATTATTTTAAGAATTGCTATTACCAAAGTTATTTTTGTTTTATTGGTTGTAGTGTCATTACATTTCTCTACCAACCTCGCGTATGTTTTGTAAATGTGAACGAGCATAAAAAATCTCAAGTATTTCACATAATTCTTAGTTGAATATTCGATTCTTGATAATACATATGTATTTCACAGTCTCTATTCAAGAATGTGGTATTCGTCTGCGGAAAATGTTTTAAAGCGAGATTTAAAGTATTGTGATTTTTAGGCCGAAAGGGTGGCCATAATGCTGAGCTGAGCGACAGTGCTGCGATCCGTCGGTTAAAAGGTTGAATGCAAGGTTCTCAATCGTTCTCATGCTCTCTATCGAAGTGAAATAAACCACGACAGAATCACGGCACGGTGTGCAGATACCATCGAGCTAAGCTCGATGGCAGATACGGAATCTTTAGTGGCATCGCTCATCGTAGCCTAGGCCTAGGCCTATTCGTCGTTGCGTAATAAAACAATGGGTCTCACAACTCGATCGTAGTGAATTGTGCATTTCTATTATGCGCCGATTACAGGATTTATTGTAGTACTTGCTGTGCATAGTAAATAAAACCGCGATCAAAATTAGGCCTACAAATTGTGAAATTACCGAAGTTGGCGGCGAAGTAGGCCTAGGCCCTAGGCGCGCGTAGGCCTAGGCACCTCACTATTCAATGCTGATTGAGTGATTGCTATTGATGAAATTGATTCGGTGTCTTTTCTTCTTCTTCTAAAATCACAAATAATAACAGTTTCCTCGAAAGTTGGTATCTCGAGTCCGACCTCGAAACTCGAAATTCCCGAGACTCGAAATTTTCGAGACTCGAATTTCCGAGATCGTCTAGGAACAGTTCGAGCGAGCGTCGAGCAGACATCCCTGCTCGAGCTCGTCTCGAAATTTCGAGTCTCGCACAGCCCTACTAAGAAGCGCTTCGCCCCCCCCCCCCCCCCAATACACCACCTAACCTACTTTTCCCCTAACATCGCAGTGTTCAAAAGTTGGATCTCCCCCCCCCCCCCCCCAGCTGCAAAAGTACCAATAATTTTTTATTTATATTCAATTCGAATAGTAACCTAGGCCCTATTCGAAAATCGAACTTATTTGGCTTTTGAGTTTTGAGAGCCCGCGGTCTGCTCGCAGTTATAACGCACATCTAGTTTGAATTTTCGCCGCAAGAGAGCAAAGCAAGAAGTTTACATTTTCATCGACAGAGCGCGCTAGTGACAAATCGAAAAATTTCTTCGACTTTCGTGTGGATTAGGGGATTGGGTTACAAACTGCCGCTGCGTGAACCATTTCCGCCCACTTTAATGTTTTGATGATCGCATTTTCCTGCTATTTTAATAATAATAAACTAAGTAATGGAAGACAGTGATTCTGAAGACGACGCTTCCGCAAGGCGCAGCTAGGCTAATCTGAAGACTCCCAACAGGTGGTCTAGGCCCTAGGGCCTAAGCAATATTCTAATGACTAGCCTAGCTATTGACTAAGTTTTTAACTTGAGTAGGCCTAGGCCTAGGGCCTAGGCCTACCTAGCCTAGGGCTAAGACAAGCCTCAATTCTACTGAAGTTAGGGCCTAGGGCTTGTTATCAAATCAGCCTTGTCTTGATTTATTGTAGGGGCTAGGCCGGTAGGGTTCTTTTGCAGTTGGGATGTGCCAACTCTGTTAGGCCTAGGCCTACAAGGGGAAAAGCATAGGTTGGCACATCCCAACTGCAATTGTACCCTTAGGCCTAGCCTAGGTGGAGGCCCTATGTCTAGGTTAGGCTATGTATGCAGTAGGCCTGCCTAGGTGGAGGCCCTAGGGCTAGCTTAAGCTATGAAGTAGGCTAGCCCTAGGTCTAGGCTTCGGTAGGCCTAGGCACACTCCTAGGGCCTAGCCTAGGCCTACTGGTACAATTTTTGGGGGATGCATACTGGAATTTAAACTCAAGGGCCCTAGGCATTTGATGGAGAAAACAAGTTTTTATGCTTGTAAATAAATGCCTGGGCACATACTAAATGCAATGTATTGATTTATATTGGTTCTGTGTTCACAGATATATCCCTGGTTCAGGAGATTTGCCGTGCTCGACCACCCTTCGCAGAGACTACGTGGGACCTGTCGGAGATTCGATGAAAGAAGACATCCGCGTTGCAATGGAAGGCAAGCCAATGGTTGTGGTTGCAGATGAGACTTCGGATACCAAGGGGCGGTGCGTGCTCGCCATACTCTTCAGAACAGTTTCTCCGAGTGCCACTCAGGACGTTTATTTGGCTAGTTGTTCATTCCTGGATAGTGCGACGGGGTCGACATGCTGCCAAGCGATTGTGGAATGTCTCCAGGCATATAAAATAAATTTTGAACATGTGCTGGGCCTGGTGTCAGACAGTGCGCGATACATGGGAACGTGTTTTAGAGCCGTCAACACGTTGGTCGGGGAGCACATGCTCCACCTGCAATGTTGGGCCCACAAAGTGAACCTTGCAGGGGATATTTTTATGAAAGAACTTGCCGATCTGAACACCCTTGTAGTAAAGATAAAAATGGCTTTCCTCAACTCAAGAAAGCTAAAGAGTGCATACCTCCAATTCCTAAAAACGCATCATCCCACCCTATCCCCCAAGTTGTTTCCCTGTCCCATCATAACCCGTTGGAACTCGTGGTTCCATTCAGTAGATTACCTCAAAACCTACCTTGACCCCCTAGTACAGTTTTTCAAAGAATGTGACCATACCAACAACAGTTCAGAGTTTATTGTCACTCAATTTGAGAACAGAGCAATGGCAAACAAGTTGAAACTTGAAGTGACATTTGTGTCCGAGGTATGCTCGAAGTTTATCTCCCTCATCAATGCCCTGGAGGGATCGAAGTACCCTTACGCACATCTGCTCTGGGAAGAACTGCTGAGCCTGTGCACATGTTTGAAGAGGTATTCCGATGGGGCGTTTCCTCAGCAGACACTCAACTGTCTGAGTTCCCTTACAAATGCAGTAGAGAGGGAAGGAGCCAAAGCCAAGCTACGCGAATGCTGCCAGAAGAGCCATCTTAAACTCAACACCCACATGGCCCCAGGAACCACCAACAACTTTTACAAAGCAGCTGGAGAGTTATTCAACCCCAGATTGGCAGCTCGTTCCCGTAACCCCAAATGATGAGGTTATTAAGTCAAACAAAAAGCAACTTAGTGCCACCTGTGGAAGCTTGGATGAAAACACCTTTGTTGAAGACTACCATGACTTCCACCGCCAGCTAGTGAGCCAGACCCAGGAAGGCTGTGGGGTTGATCTGCTCCAAACCTTGCTTGCTATAAAATCGACAAGTCCCGAGTTTGCAGATGCTGCTCTCAAAACCATATGGATGCCTGTAAACAGCGTTGATGCCGAACGATTTTTTCAGTCGCTACAATCTTGTGCTGACAGACCGCCGGACATCGATGAAGGAGGAGACCCTTGAAACGTGTGCAATGTTGACCTTCAATACGTAGGCCCGGATTCTGTCGTAGTGGAATATCATTCTCCGTGTGGTACCTTCATTCTGAGGTTCTAACTTGTTTTAAAGAAACATTGACATTTTACATGCATTTAACAGTAAAGGTGGTGTTAAAAACATTCTGTAGGGCTAGGCCCTGAAGGTTTCACAGTGAGAAACACAGTTCGGCTTACTTTAGTTTCTGTAATCTAGTAGGCCTCGTAATTTTTGTGTAAATATCTTGCTTGTAGGCCTAAATAGCCTAATATTATTTTGAGATTTCAATGTGGTCAATCTTCCAAGTGGTTCCTTGCCACTTTTAGTTGTTGTGGGTTGCTACCTTCAGACTGACTGAGGCTCTAGCTAGTTTTGAGGCAAGATTAACAGCTAGGCCCTATAATTTCAATTGTATGTATTTTTTTAGTTCTTTTAAACTTACGCCCGGGTTTTACATGGTGAAATGCTCAGCTCTTTATCTTTAGTCTTTACTGTAATTTTAATTTGTCCACTGATCATGCCAGTGATGCTAATGCATTTTATTTAGCTACTTTTTTGTCTAGCTAGTTTTGGGGCAAGATTACCTTACAAATTGGCATGCATTTCACAAAATGTTGGTTTTAGCCTGCATCAAATTTTGGAGTGTAAATAAAAATCTGATAACGTCACCTGGCTTGCAAGTTATTTACGAGAATCTTAGCCTATCCAATTAAGATTAACGTTTTGTACCTAACTATTTGTGAATGGCTGATTTGCCTTCGTATTCGTGGCCATGCTAAGAATTTCTCGTAAATTTCTTCCTATATAAATTTGTGTACATTGCTTTAAATTCCCGCTTTCCGACTTCCTGGGGAGTCGGTGCCGCCAGTCGGCCCGCTGCGATCCGTCTTGCGGTCCTCGTCGACGCTGTCGGCAAGGGGCTACCGAGCCGGTGAACGAACTCGAGAATTAATGCTATAAATGCTATTTTTGGAAAAATTAATGCTACAAAGCCAAAAAATTAATGCTATAATTTCACAGCTCTAGTCATAGTCATTGTTAGGTCTACGCGTAGAAAGCAGGGGAAAACACGCCTCGCATGTGGGAAAATCTCTCACTACTATCGCCTGCGCTGAAGCTCTCGTCGCCAGATAAGCCTGGGAAAGAAAGAAGATAAGCCCAGGAATATCAATCCTATGCGTACTGATTATGGATTTCGTGAATCGGTTGAAACATGACCGCATCCCAAATTCTTCCTCTACACCGACCATTTGTGTTCCACACACTAGCCGGTTAGCTGTCAGTAGCTGTGAGTGTGAGTTGGTTGAATCGTACACGCACCTAGTTCGCTCAGGCCGTGCCACGGCACTGGTCGAGATATATCGCCGTATCTATCTCTCTTGCACTCGCTAGTAGGCATGGGCACGACTCGCTGGACGGAAGCACGTGTCAGCTTACAACGCGCTCTGTTGTCGTCTTCAGTTACTCTTGAGGCAACGGGCAGGCTCCGCGGGAAAGACGCATTGACATAGCACGTAAAATAAACCGTCGAATTAGCCTAAAAATGGTCGCGAATAATACCCAGATCTTAAAATCGGCTCCAGGCAATTACCTAGAACCGGGTACCCGGGTTACCCGATATCATTCCTAAAAAATACTAATAAAAAGGCTAGTTTTGCCGATTGGGCGGTAAAAAAATGATAAAAAGCTTTCGGCCCATTTCATGTTTTCATGCAAAAATGGAAAATTTCTCCTTTTGTTGCGGTTTCAAATTGCATTTTTTTAATATCGTAAGCCATGAAATCTTATGAAAAACCTGTTTCTGGTATTTTTAAGAAATTTCAATTTTTTACTGATTGCGAAATCCCTGGATCCTTAATTATTCGTGTCAAGCCTGCAATGAGACAACCACCCACCTTGTCTATGCAGGTCCCCTTGTTGCCTGGGTAGCCTCCCCCCAGGTCCAACACGTCCATGTTGAACCCTAGCTCGGTCCCAAGGTCGAAGAGGGCGCGCGCGGCCGCGATGGCTCGCCGGAAGACGGGGGGATCCCCGCAGCCCGACCCCACGTGGAAACTGACTCCGGCCACGTCCAGCCCGAGAGCCCGAGCCACCTCCAGGAGGCGGGGGGCCTCGTAGACGGCGTCGCAGCCGAACTTCATGCCGAGCTGGCACTGCGCGACTTCCGCGTCGCAGCGGATGCGGATCACCAACCTGGAATTCATTTGTACATTACTATGGTGGCCACAAAAAATCAGCTAGGAAACATTAAACAAAACTAACGCTTCCTTCAATAACATAATGTGCCGGGATTTCCATAGATTCAGAATATGGCAGATATTCAAGGATATACCCAGGCTATGAAATTAAAATTATTTATAATATTAATAATGCGGTGACTTTGGAGACGTCTTCAAAGTACAAGCAACGAGTCGAAATACAATCTAAGGTTGTTTCAAACTAGCCTGGTTGATTCTGGCGCTGTTCGCAGGTGGAATCGTGCTTGTTTGTCCTGTATTTCCTATTTTAAATAAAGGTCTTTAAATAGTTGGTGTTGGCTTGTCTGCTTTAAATTTAATGTCCTTTGCTGAAAATCAGTTAAATGTGACCTAGCTTTGAAATGCAAATTTATATTTATATATTTTTTTTTTATTGAACAGCTACCTTGCATGGGGGTGCAGGGCTTTGACCTTATGCAACTCTGTCTCGTTGTCAAAGGTCATGAGTTTTATGCCCTGCGCGGCTGCGTGACGGATGTGCGACGCCGGCTTGGCGGGGTTGGCGAAGATGATTCGGCTGGCGTCCACTCCGACGTCCAGAACCTTGTTGATCTCGGCCTACGACAAACAACATCGCCTGTAGATGTCATGTCGGAACAACATCGCCTGTAGGTGTCATGTCAGCGATACGATCCTCCTGAGTTGACAATTACACAACATTAGATCCAAGGCATGATTTCATTCATTTGTTTTGCCAAAGGAATAGAACTCAGTAAAATTAGCATAGGCCTACATAGTTTGTAGGCTTTAATTTTTTCAAAAAGTGGGGTGCAGCTATTATGTGAAGCCATTTGTCAATAGTAGGTATAGGCCTAACATACTCTTACGTTGAGTGGTCAAAATAGGTCTGCAACCATTACTCGATGGCGGTCTATAGGCATAATCGAGTCAATACGGTAATTGAAGCTAAGCGAGCTAAGAAGATGGAGAGAAAACCACTGAATTCATGCCAAATTCTCTCTGAACACACCACGAGTTCGGAAATCTTTTGTTAGAGAAAAAGAATCGGTCAAACCATTCTTCGCTAATTATTTGAGAAATGGTCACCCAGTTCTATATAAATATTAAATTTACAACCTACCTATGTCATAAATAGGTCTATTGTTTCTATAGAAAACACTACGTATTAACAGTTAATTTGATGTTGCTGAAAAGATGGAAGACTATTAGTTGAATTTGATATTATACCTTGGAAGCGCAATCGAAGCTGGTGCCCAATGCAGCAAGGACTTCAATGACTGTCAGACTGTCATTACACTTAACCGCTGAAAAAAGGAACAAGAACAATTAGCAAACATTGAGACTCAGAAATATTTAGGCAGGCTAATCTGGCATCCGTACATCAATAATGAAATGGAAATTACCATAAAAATATAGTCAGTATTTTGTAAAATTGTACATTTAAACCATCAGCTTTCTTTTTAAAATCGTGCCACGCTACCCTTACAATCCAATTATTTTTGCAAAAGGGGGTGCGGAGGGCATTCCAGTGGAAATGTTTACTGCTACGTACTACAAAAATGACTCAATTTACTTAAAATAAATTCTGAAATATAGCCTAAATAAATGAGAGTTCATACCCTCTCCTCTATAGAGGGTATATAACCATGTCGGCTCCGAGGGGTAAGGGTAAAAAGAACAACAAGCTCACTCACCATAGTACGGCTCCACTCGTGGCATTTTCATCTTCCACTGTCGGTGTTTACGCACGATGTCCCCGATATCGAACACGTAGAACGCCTCCTCCTGGACGCCGGACAGACAGATGTTGCGGACAACCTGTTGAACGTCGGTCTCGCTGTCCAACACGTGGATGCGCTCGTCAAGATTTGTCACCTTCATGGCTGCTAAGTGCGGTGCAAGCGGCACTGATATGCGGAAAGACTTGATTGAATAAACAAACTGGAAAGGAAGATGGAAGATCGGTAAGCACAAATCGTAGGCACAAGTAAACCTAGATCCTATGGTAGAACAACACAATGATTAAAATACTATGAGCTCTAAGCCTCTAACAATACCGGATGGTTCTTTCATCAGTCAACTTACAATTCGTAGTTCCAATAGTATTGTAGTAGTACTTCCATCATTGAATGCAACTTGCAGTGCTAGCCAATTTAATTTCCCCTACTAACTTAAGGTTAAAATGTATTGATACGGTACCAGCATAGCTCAACACAACCGTGCACCACAATCCTTGAGAAACGCAGATTGAGTGCATGTTAGTTGATAATAAAAATGACAAGCAAAGTGGTGGGTGCAGGTTTATCTTGACGTTACATTTTTTTTATCTAGAGCCTAGCTCTATTGATAGATGAACTTGATCTAGCTAATCATTTTATCAGTCAGACAATTTTTTAATCATATAGCCTATAATTGCTTGACACTGATTAGTTTCACCAAGTACCTACTGTAGTTAGTTATCTTTAGTTTAATTAAATTCATAAGGCATGAACTGCAAGTTAATTCGTAGGTAGTGTTTGACCACAAAGTAAGAACATTCAACTCTAACTGGACAAAACTCGTTAGGTACAGGTAGTAGGCCTATGTAAATGTTTTTAAACGTCCACTCCATGGTACATTTACACTTTACATTATCCCGTTAATGGGGTGATTGAAGCAAGGTCATGTCCTCTCCGGTTATACTTCTAGTGAGAATGTAGACTTAGACCATTAACAACTGTCAGTGTCAGGCCTAGGTAGGTCTACATATTTTTAGCTCACGTGACGTCACTTCGAAAAACTTGAAAATACTTTCCTTAGGCCTACTATGAAGAGATGAAAATACTTTCCTTAGGCCTACTACGAAGAGATGAAAATATTTGTCGAATGGCGGGAACGATAATTCACTTTCAACATTAAATAACTTGATGGATTTTTTTTCCAATTTGGGTACGGATAACATAGCCTAAGGTAAGCCTAGCACATACATTTGAAATAAAACCCTTATCTTAAGATTATCATGTTCATTATTTGTTGTAACAGTAGGCTTACAGGTTTCAAAATGTAGGTAGCAAATATTTTTCAAATTAGGCCTACGTTTTTTTTTTTACTTTCCCTTTTATTCTTTGCCTCCTTTTAGGATTTTGAACCATCTGTAGAATTAGATCAGATAGGCCTAAGCAATTCCAATTATTTTATTATTAATTGAGTTTAGTTAATTTTTTTTTTTAAATCAATGTTTCATCCTAAGTAGCCTTACAATGTTTGTGGTGTATATTGACACCATTTATCACCCCAGCCAATGTGCCGGCCAACTTACGAGGCAGCCCTGTATCAGGGTGTATCAGTTCGTTAGCTCTAGCAACTCTCTCGTCTCAGCAGCGGTGGTGTCCGAGCCAAGGTGGATCTCCGTTCAGAGTGAGCCTCCAATCAATCTTATCCAGACAGAAACCTGGTGCCGGGCTCGCCAACAAGCGACCGATGCTGCAACCCTGCCAACAAACAACAACAAATAAGCTAATGTAATATGCAAGTCTTGCACAGTCAAACACACAAAATAGTTTGCAAGGGGTAGTAGTCACAACTCACAAGTAGAAGTCAAGTAGTCACAAGGGGTAGGCCTAGTTTGCATGCCGTTGGATGTAAAATAATAATTTGTTCAGAGGAAGAAAAAGACGATGTGGGGGAAGTGTACGGCATGGATAGCCGTCTTCGATAAATCCGGATGGGAAAGAATGTAGTGGGACCCTCCCACCCCCTAGCCAACTTCCAAACTTGGAAATAGTGTTAGCTATTGATTTAATTTAAATGCCTGCAACCAATGCCTAGTTGCCATCCGCAAATTAACCTGAATAGAGAGAGGGTCTCTGTTAAGCTGGCACTCGCCGAGGGATGGCAGCGCTGTCGCCGCCTTGCACATGGCCACCGAATCGCCAAAGAATAAATAAAATAGTGCTGTCAAAAACTGTTTTTGAAGAACACAACTACTTTAAAATAGAGCCCTGTCTGATTTATCTAAAAAATTGAATTATTTAGCCTACTATGCGTGCAAAAAAATGCATGTTATTCGATGTTCCTAAATATTGACATTACATTTTGCACGGTTGGTAGAATAAGTGCAGGAAAATTAAATATATCATTACCAACAAAGCAACAAAAGCCTACTGTAACTGCAATTCTTAGAATCATTGTTTAGTTAAAATACTACTTCCATAGCATTAACTTACTATTGCTTATAAAATGTTAACATAATATAATAATATAGGTACTATACAATAACATGACCAAATCAGGTGATGTTGGTTGTGGACACAAATTGTCAATGCCATGCATGCTCTTGCTTTGGCCTTGGCAAGTGGCAGGTTATCTGAGATTGCCTATAATTTCCCATATCACCCAAAGATCAAATGCATCTGTAATACAAGGACACCAATGTGTATTTACCCTCCTATAGGTACCCCCTTAACAACTTGAACTTGACAGAATTAACAAATCATAGCCTACTCAAGGTGTTGGTATTTCCAAATTTACATTCATTATTATATTATTTATTTTATCTAAGGTGTTATTTACGAAGCTTGTATACCTATCCACCTAGTTTTAATCATTGAGCAAGCTTTGTAAGCACAAGCCAGCACCATTCACAATGCTACTTATATTCTTGTTGGAGAAATGGACTGGCACACAAACAAAGATTAGCAAACAAGGTATGCTAACAGAAAGGAACAACGAGGCTAAGTCTAACGGTCAGTTCAAAGTTTAAACATCAATATAACGAGACAAGCACCAAGTCTATGGTATATTTCAGAGTTCATCGGACACAGTCGAGTTGACCTCCAGCTTTATTACGACCATGTGATATTATCACACCAATTAATGCACATTTAGTTTTGCTCAGCCAAACGAGATATAAAAGCCAAGTGCAAATTGACCTTTCAGTTTTATCAAGTCTAGGGGCCTAATAACTAACGATGAAACCAGTTAACCCTTTCAACAAGATACTGCTAGAAACGTAGAGGAATGCCCTGCCAATAAATTAATTTAGACTAACAATGTGAAGAATTCTGGCAGTTAAGTGCCGCGGAGTTGAGAGATTTGATCAACTAGGCAGAGGTTACACATCTTAGTCTTACACCCAAACTATCAGGAGTGACTAGTCATCAGTGTGAACTGTGAAGACTAGGCTATCCCGCAATATATTAGGTAAAAAGTTGCAAATTATCCAGTGGCGTATTTAGGCCTATGCAACCTAGGCAGCTGCCTAGGGCAGTAGAGTTTAGGGGGGCGGCATTTTGCCAGAGTTACTCAAGACTATGTAGTTTCGATATTTTTCACAAAACAACTGAACATTACAAAATAAAATACTTTTCTCAAGAAAATAGTGATCATCTGACTCTGTAGTAGGACTATTATGATTTTTTAAAATTAATAAATGTTTTTGGGAGCTTTTAAAAGTTGCAAATTCAGAGAGAAAAAAAAAATGCGTTCGGCGATAAGAACCCTTGCCACAGCTGAACTTTTTGTCTTTACCCTAGACCAAATACTAGTTTTGCTAGGCCGAATGACTGGGACCACCAGTGATATTGCTTCCTCTCTACAAACTAGAAACTAATGATACATCCGTGGAAACCGCTCAAGGATCATCCATATAAAAAAGTACTTCTTTAAAGTAAGAGGTCCATTTTAAGTATTAAAATCTAGTGTTTTGTTATTGCAGACCTATTAATGATTGTGCTGTGTTAGAAGGAATATGCCCAAGATTACAATGGGCACACAACTTTTCTGCAAAGAAGGTGCAACGTGTCCAGTTAAGCCTAGGGCCTAAAAGTGAAAACCGTTATTTAAACTTAATTTTTAAGTAGTAAGTTAGGGGGGGGGGGGGGGCAGGAGATTTAATTGTCTAGGGATGGCTCACTACCTACCTAAACACGGTCCTGAAATTATCACTTCTCAATCAAATTTACATTAGGCTACCGAGAGACTACTATAGAAGGGAGAAATCCTAAAATTAAAACTAAAATAGTTGACTTGAAACATTCCTGAAAACAAGCTTAAATAGACCTATACTGATTTGCAATTTGGGGACTCTTTTTAATGCTCTGGTGAGTCTAGTCAAATATGAAACTAAGATCGAGTTAGGACTCGAGTATGAGTAATTTGCGTAGTAATTTTCCTCCCTGAACAAAAAACCTTCCAGTCACTCTTCATATTTTGAAAACTAAAATTTACTCTCATCCCCCCTTTAAATTAATTAATCTTTTAAGTGTTAAGCCTACCACAGATAGGATGAGGAAAGAGAAGCAACTAAAACAAAAGTCAGGAGAAGGCTTGAATTGTAAAAAGTTGCTCGTATGAAAAATAACTCAAACTAAATAATAATAAAATGTAAATAATAAATCTCTCTTTCTTTACCTGGCTGCTTTCACTACACGATGATAGCATTCACAAAATGTTCAATATCGAAAGACACTCAAAAACCGGCCGGCTTTTGAGGATAACACTCTGCATACCCTGCAACGCGCACAAGTTTAACTACACGAAGCTCGACCAAATATCTTCGCTCCAAGCACACAACTTCGCTATCACTCGGGTTCTTGTTATGAATTGCAGTACCACGGTGCAGCACAAACAGCTTTGTCAGGCACGTAGCTTGTTGGAAATAATACTGACGCGTCAACAAGTCGCCTGGCTTGTTATGTAGTCTTGAAGGAGAGAGAGTGGTGGGGGTAATTAACAACTAGCTGGTCTATAGACACGTGCGCATTCGTAACAAAAAACAAGCTAATAGGAGAGTGGTGGGGAAATCCAGACTGACCAGTGGCCAGTAATGGACTTTAGAACAAGGAGGGGAAATGGCATAGGAATGGAGGGGGAGGTAGATAAATAGGTCATTATAATTCTATCAAGAACACATAGGCCTAATATTAAAGACAGGTCAATAACTGCAGACCAATTTTCAATCTTTGAAGTCTTTGTTTTAAAAGTCAGATACGGTAGGTATTTCTAAACCCTTCAAACTTATTTGGCCAAATAATCTCTGAAACAAATGTGAGAATTTGTTTTTGGCATTTAAATAGTTTAAATAAAGTTTACGGGACCCTAATAATGTCATGTTCAAGACAGCACGACACGACATCTACTTCCATGTTGTGTAAGTGGGTCTAAGTCACGTGTGGTGTTCAAACTACGTACATTGGAATGTAAATAGTAACAAGGCACGCAATACATCCTGTGAATGAAGATAATGGGCGGTTGGCAACATATGACCTCAGCAAGTTCTCAACTTCAAGAGCAGGAAGTTCAGTTTCCATCCCAGGGCAAAGCCCAACCTGGCAAGTTTCCTGTTACCAGACGACAAAGAAGAAGAATACATTTAAAGCTGACATAGTGTGCAATACAGCTACTCTAGGCAATTCTCATATTGCAACTGATACCTTACTACCTAGGAAGCAAGTTTCCAGCATGCTCAACACATGCAGATTTTTTAAACCTTTACGCCAAATAGCTGAAACTATCACGTTGCGGCCTTGCCATCTAGTACTAATCACTGCCAATATAATATTCAATTCTTTTGACAATCACAGTAAGCTAAGGATGCTATGCTGTGCTCGTAGGAAGCAAACTTTTAGGGTTTGATCCTCCACTCCTTAGCAGCACCTGTAGGCTACTTTCCAATGAACCTACCCAGTGGCGTAGGAACCGGGGGGAGAGGGGGGGGGGGAAACTAACGTGAGTTAAATATTAATCCCAGAATTTCTGTAGTAAATATGCACTTACACTTACAATTCGACAGTCACCTTGGTAAAACGAATATGTTTGCCTGTAGGCCTTTCTTCGTCATGACATACAAAATTAGGTTGAAATTTACCAAAATGGGCCACTTCATGTTCATTTTTTGAGTTTTTAGATCGCATAGTTGCAGTAAAACATCGTTTACAGAGTGCGACGTGCAGTTGTTAAAACAGGACGAAATAACTGTAGTATGGTGAATTTTTTTTTGACTTCGGCGAAAGAGAGTTGGGGCTTTGCCCCAAACCCCGGCTGCCGCACACAAAATCTTTTAATGGATTTGCCCCCCCCCCCCCAATTTTCAAAACCTTCCTATGCGCCTGTATCTACCGATAGCACTGCTTGGTGATAAGTAACTGATAACACTACACGATACAAAAAATAATTTTACTTACCAGCCTAGGGGCCCTATCTGACATAGGACTATCTCTGACCCCCACATTTATTTTTGTAAATTTCTTTGGATTTCCAGGCTGTTAAAACTTAAAACCCAAATAGCCTAGACCAATAAAATTTAACAATTATATACAAAGAAGGCCCATTAAGCCCTAATTTACCAGTATCTTTGGATTTCTAAAATTGGAATTTTGATTAGGCATAGGCCCTAGGTTGTTCAAGTGAATAAAAAAGGATCAAGAACGAGGCAAAACACTACGTTAGGTCAGACTGTTTTGACAACCCTAGTCCTACAGGCAATTATCGATACAATCTCAGAGAGTTCTTCTTAAAAAAGTGGCTGTCCAGACTTGTAGGTAGGGTAGGCCTATGGGGCATCTTAATGGTAGGCCTAGGCCTAATTACATTACCGTACAATAATAACTTATTTAAACGTTCACTATTTTCATGGATAAAATAGGGTCAAAATATTTTTTATAGGGCTAAAGGCCGTCTGATATCGAATTCAAATAAATTTGTGATAAATCGTCAGCAATAGGCCTAGCACTACATGTAGGCTAATAAACTAATAATGCATAGCGGTAGCCTAGTTCTAATAATTAATAATTGTATGAGTATGACGTGCCTGGAAATCGAAAATTGCATTCTTGGTAGGCCCTACTGTATGGGACTGCCAAAGAGTAAAAAACACATGAATATAATTAGTTTTTACTCTTTTTACATTTAAATTATTAAACAAAGACTAAATACCCATCCCCAGCCAGTAGGTAGGTCTGTCTAAGGCCTGAAATAGTTTTATTTATTTTTAAAGCTGTAGGTAGACCTTATGGTAGGTACATAACCAATCACAATAGAAGTTAAACTTGGCTTAGCTGTGTTTTTCTAGTTTAGGCTAGTTAGCAACAGCCAACAGGTTAAAACTGGCCGACCTAATTGGTACTATTCTACTTTGACAAGGATTGACATTGGAATACAGCTGACGAGAAATAATTTGATGGAATTTGCTGATAAACTAACAAAAGTATGCTAGCCCTATAGTTCATAATCAGTCTTGTTTTAGGCCAAGTTGACCTTAGCTTGGGATCAGTTCTTGATATTTAGTTTTAAACCTTGGTAGCAATTAAAGGCCTTGGCCTATTTCATTCCACAAAGAAAACGTACCATACACTAATGACTAATGAGCTCTATTATTAAGAATAAAATAAAGTTAACTTTTGAGAAACCAGTACACCTGGTAGGCCTACTACTTTTGCAGTTGGAGTGGGCCAACTTTTTAACAAGGGGAAAAGTAGGGAAAAGTAGGTTAGGGGGGGTGGGCGGGGGGGCACGAAGCCCGTATGTTTTACAATATCATTATTAGGCATATTATTATTATAAAACATACGCGCTTTGCGCCCCCCCCCCTAACCTACTTTTCCCATTGTTAAAAAGTTGGCCCACTCCAACTGCAAAAGTACCTACCGTAGACCTAGGGGTCTACACAGGTTAATATTGCACATTTATGCTTTGAGGCCCCACCAATCAAACGATAGGCCCAACACCGGCATACTATTATATTATTAGGCTACTGAAAACAACCATCACATCAATGAAAACTAAAAGCCCCAAAAAACAACACCAATGACAAACCAAAATAAAGTCCCTACACTACACCAAAGTACACCCCCCGTTGCCCACAAAAAAGTGCCTAACACGCCAACAATATCAGGCTATGGCCAAGTCGTTGCTCGTATGCGGCAACGGACATGCCAATTGTCTTTGTCCATGGTCACTACCGGGCGCCAACGACCCATGCCGTTGCCAGAGTCAACGACCACCCACCACCACCACCTAGGGAATGGGACCAGTCTAGCCTACAATATTGATTGCATGCATGACCTGACAGCATTTTGTGTCGAGACGGATGCAATACCCAAGGGATGCCCTGGGTTTTTAAACTCTGCACCTTTTGGTTCAAAGTTTAACCTAGCGCCTTACAAACTAATAAAATAAGTAAATAACCAAAGTATGCACTCAAAAGGTCACAAAACGAAATTTGCAATAGGGTTAGGGCCTGGCCTAGCCTAGGACTCCTAACCCTATCCACCGAGAATAGAATGGGAATGGCCCAATCGAGGATGAAATCAACGTAAAATCGCCAAGTTTCAATAGGGCTTATTGAGGTTCAAAGAACTTGGTAGGCCTAGGTAGTTCATTAATCATAGAATAATTCAAGGCTTTTCAAAATGATCGGCCTTGCAGGCCAGGCTGGCATGGATGTGGGCGACGTGTGGCGGAAAGGATTTGTTTTACTAGTTTAACATAAAATACGAACCTGTTCCGAAGCTAGCCACCCGTTGGGCTGGCTATTATTTGATGACGGAATGGTGGATGGTTTTTATACACTTTAAGAATAATAACACTCGGCTTATTTAATTAAAAACCACGGAGGTTTTGAAGTTTACACCTGCAGAGTTCTTCACCATTACGCGGAGAGAGCAATCTGCTGGACAATGTGGCAACTACATCAGCTTAGCGGACTACTTTTTGATGGTTTGATATTCATGCGCGAATTTCAGAGAATCGATGACGTAACACGACGTAGTGACGTCAAGTAGTAGACTACTATTTCGTAAAATTGTGCAACTGGTGTGTTGAGTTTGATGGGGGGGGGGGGGGGGGGGGGATTACTACGCCGTTATTTTTATTTTTTCCTTGAAGCTCACTTTCCTGCGCATTGAAAGAGAAACAAAAAATAGCCTAATTTTTTTTTTATCTTTTCACATAAACAATAAAAAATTTGGCCAAAGGTTTATTGCAGTAGAATATAATAATATGATTTTATAGTATGTTAACCGTATACCAAGGATACTGTAATAGGGCCTACACTTCGTTTGGGGTCTACACCTCCTTGTGCGTGCGATTTTACAGCCAATATTATTTTGTATGTCCTGTGGCGGATCCAGGGGGGATGACGGTGAGGGCGATCGCCCCCAATGCTTATAACAATCGTGCTACTTGATAATAACATACCAAACTTCAAATCCCGTCGAGACCGGAAATCCTGACTGAAGGTTTTCCCAAGGTTTTCCTCAGTCTTTAATGTGAATGCAAGGGATTGAGTCCTCGGACATCCCTTCACAATAATTGTCCTATCCGCAACATACCTATAGTTAGATACCTGAAAACACGATTTTGACCAAACTTCCCACAAAAAAATCCTTTGCGGGGTTGAGCTGGAGGGCCACGCCCCCCCCCCCCGCGTTGCATTGCAGCAGCTACCACCCCTTCTGGATCCGGCCCTTAAATATCAATGATATGGCCCTATTTATCTGTCATCACTCGATTCACGATTGCATGATAGAAATCACGAAACATTAAAAAAAAACATTAATTTTAGGCCTATCGGGGCACTAATCCCGTTTAGCTGGTTTTGCAACGCTGACCTACTTCTCCCCTCCCCCAATGTCAATTTCTGATAACAGTACTGCTTAATGTTATATAAATTAAAATGGGTTCGTATTTAAACAAAAAAGACATGGAAATGGTTGGGACTGACCCTGAAATATTTTTTTTCTCTCATTAAAGTAGAA
The DNA here is from genome assembly GCA_024449915.1 of Sweltsa coloradensis. NCBI lineage: Eukaryota > Metazoa > Arthropoda > Insecta > Plecoptera > Chloroperlidae > Sweltsa > Sweltsa coloradensis. The sequence goes on from JAMZAV010000181.1 coordinate 519,112, forward strand.
AATATAGGACCGTACCCCAAAAGACCCTCCCCATAGGTCAAGGCTAAAATTAATGCACCCCTGCTACTTAGTGAGGCCCTGGAAGCGATGCTCGCCTATAAATCACTGGTCCGTCCGTCTGTGCGTAAGTCACGTCTCACGTTAGAAACCGAACACGAACTCCGATTGAGACGAGTTTTTTTGTTGGCATTGGCATAAAGAATGTTTTTGAAGACTGGTAAGGGTGGCAGACATAGCCGTTTTTAAAAGGGGTATTTTTATGTACTCAACAACTAAACCAAGAAATTCCAATCAATCAATCATGGATAATATTTTATTAGGTTCATACGATTAACAAGGCGCTGGTCCAAAGTCTATGGCACTTCGAGACGAGGGCGTGGGTTCGAATCCTGCATGAGGCATTGTTTTTTTTGTAATCGTCCTTCACTGTCACATGTATCACCCCTCGTCGTCTCGAATAGCCTTAGTGCATTAAGAGTCGTTAAACAACACAAATCATTGTCATCGAAAATTGAATACTCCAGCACTTGATTAGGTAATTATTTGATTGTGATAACACTTTATTAAGGCCTAGTTCCTTTGAATCAAAACTTCTAAAATTAATAACAATTTATTATAACACTTATCTAAAAAAAACATAGTCCATAACAAGGACAGAGGTGAAAAAGCAGTGGCGGATCTAAATTATGATCATGGGGTGGGGGGGGCAGAGCTTCCCACTAATTGGGCGATTTTTTTTGAAAATCAGATTTTAAGAGTGCATTTGGTGCGTTTTCGAAAAAAAGTGGTGGGCTGAAAGCAATACCGAAATATTGTAGTTTTTGTGCGTCTAATTTGTTTTGTCGTCATGTCGAGCTTACAATTCACAGCATACGTGCTGAAACCTTAGAGCAGGTACCTGCTCTAAGGCTGAAACCAAGCAGCAAGCTCAACCGGCCGTGTCCTGCTGTAGCGTGCACAATCACATCCCGATCCAACAATTCCACGAACCACACACAACTTCACTCCCCCCCCCTACCGCCCTACGTGATGATCATACTTTCTAAGGTTGCCTTTTATAATTATATACTTTTGTAATATATACCGATCGCTACGCTGTTTGCAAAATAAAATAATAAAATATAATATATTTTATTTTGAAAGAAACCGCCACACTACAAATTGTAACTTCATAAACCCTGCAAAATAAGCATCTCTAGCGATCCGGCAGAAGCGAATATGCGCTCAGCTCAGCTTTTTTATTTTTAGGTGTAGATAATCAATCTATTCTATGGAATAACGTTAACATGTTTCTTGTGTGTTTGATTGATTTTGAATGTAAATAACGTTTATAGGTAATCTTTGTAGTTATTATTATATTTGTGTGAACTTCGGAATTTCCCAAAGTTTAAAATTTAAATTCCAATTTCGCCAATCGAAAGTCAAAATAGTGGGAATTTCACGAGTTTCACAAGCCTCTTGAAAATTCTGTTTGTATCGGTTTTTCCATTCTATAATTTGACTTTCTGGATTTCACGTCTCGCATTTGCAATGATCGTTTCAGTTCAGGCCAATTCTTTGCAACCGAGTGGGGATATCAATAGAACCGTTTTTCATTAAAGTTCCTGTGAAATATTGTTGGATGACGCGTACGAGCGTAGCGAGCGAAGCGAAGATTCCATTTCACTACACTGGAAAAAAAAAATCCGGAATGTTTTTTTTTTCTTTCTTTCTTTCTTTCTTTCTTTCTTTCTTTCTTTCTTTCTTTCTTTCTCTTTCTTTCTTTTCTTTCTGTATTTTTGTGTGTTTGTTAACACGATTCCGGGTAAACTGATACTCCGATTGCAATGAAAATTTTTTGGAGACCTTCGAATCTCTGAACTTAGAACTGCCACGTTTTTGAGCGCAATCGGGAAATATTTCACATAAAAAACGCAATTTGACGATTTTTTTTCGATTTTTAAAAAATTTCTTCGACTTATAACACCTACATGCTTTATCCGATTGTAATGATTTTTTCACAGAACCTTAATTTTATGAATTAAGATATTCATGTGAAATTTGAGCGTAATCGAAAATTATTTCTCATGAAAATCAAATTTTATGTTTTTTTTTTTTTTTTAAAAACAATTCTTTGACTTATAAACACCTACATTCTTATCCTATTGTAATGATTTTTTTACAGAACCTTAATTTCATGAATTAATATATTCGTGTTAAATTTGAGCGCATCGAATAATTATTTCTTATGCAATTGCAATTTACGATTTTTTCTTTTTAAAAAATTACGATTAATTAAAACAATTAAGTTAATTTTTTATTTTATTTAATTTAATTATAAAAATTAGTTAATTTTTTATATAATTTAATTTAATTAAAAAAAATCTTCGACTTAGTAATGATTTTTTCACAGAACAACAGAAAATCCGCGTAATACTGGCATCTCAATGCACCATACGCTCATCCAACAACGCGGCGGGACTTAAGCGTTTTCCTAGTGTTAATATTTTTTAACAGTTCAGCTAAGTTCCAATCAGTGGCGTAACTAGCCTTTCTTTCTTGGGGAGGTAAACATTGCCCACAAATTTATTTTTTTATGTTTTACTATAGTACACAGAATGAGCTCGTTTTGAAAGAAAGTAGAAAACTAAAATGTGCAAGAAAGAATGGTCTTGGGAAATTTTTAGAATTTCAGGTCATTTGAGTAGAAATCTTTCATGGATTTTAGAGACAAATAAAATATCAAGCAGTATGATGTACAAAATGACAAACCTGTGGCATGGAAGGGCCTACGTATGATAATTGCCGTATTTCTCTTTAAGTGGGAAGGGGGTGGGGGTTTGTTGGGGGGGGGAGAGGGGGGAGTTTTAATTTTTAACATTGCAATTCCTGGTATTTTACTAGGTTTTAGCGTGACTTTGTCGATAATTGGATGAGCGTAGAGAGCGAAGCGAAGATTCCATTTCATTACACTGGAGAAAAAAATCCGAAATGTTTTTCTTTTTTTCTGTTTGTATTTATTTTTGTGTGTTTGTTATCACGATTCTGGCTAAACCGATACTCCAATTGCGATGAAATTTTCTGGAGGCCTTCAAAATCTCTGAACTTAGAACTGCCACGTTTTTGTGGGCAATCAAAGAATTATTTCTCATGAAAATCGCAATTTTACGATTTTTTCGATTAAAGAAAATTCTTCGATTTAACACCTACATGCTTATCCGATTGTAATGATTTTTTCACAGAACCTTAATTTAATAAATTAATATATTCATATGAAATTTAAGCGCAATCGAAAAATTATTTCTCATGAAAATCGCAGTTTTACGCTTTTTTCGTTAACAAATTGAGGCTCGTAAATGGAAAAGGCTGTAAGTGCCTCGAACGGAAAAAATAACTTTTTTCGCGGAAACGAATGAAAATGCCATTGCCAATAACAAAGGAATGGATGTATGTGCTTTTGTGTACTGACTTAGTCCACAGAGTGGTGGAAAGGTAGCTCCCACCTACCAAGATGCATCGAGCCGAACCTGGGGAAGGATCTAAGTGCCAGCGCCATGTTAATGTGGTGTGTGTTCTATGCAGTTACAGCGTTTTTAAATGTTCACCTTGGACTTTCAGCCTTTTTGGATGAGCGTAGCGAGCGAAGCGAAAACTTCAATTTCACTGACCCCCAAAAAAATTTAGCTCCAATGTTTTTTTTGTTTTTTTTGTTTTTCCGTCTGTTTGTTCGCTCGATTCCGGGCAAACGGCATATGCGATCTTGATGAAAATTTGAGGGGACCTTCGTTTTCTCTGAACTTAGAGGTGTATTGTTTTTGGGTACAATCGAAGAAATATTTCTCATGAATATCGTACTTTTACGATTTTTTTTCGATTTTCACTGCGATATTTTCATCACATTTGGGCCGATTCTGACCAACTGGGTGGGGCTACAACGTTCATATTTCACATGAACATTAAGATTATGGTGTTGAAGTACCTTTTTAAAGAAAGAGTTGAAAAAGTTAGCTAGAATCTATAGAAATAAAGGTTTTAATATTGGTTTATCAATTTTTAGTGCGATATTTTCGTCACTTTAAGGGACCGATTCTGACCAAACGGGTGGGACTACAACGTTCAGATTTCACATGGACATTAAGGTTATGGTGATGTAGTACCTTTTGAAAGAAAAAGTTGAAAAAGTTAGTCAGAATCCACAGAAACAAAGTTTTTAATATGAGTTTTTTGAGGTTTATAAACTTGACAAAAATCACCTACAATGCATTCAAAAAGCACTTGCAAAGGAAAAGTGCAAACAAACGCAAAAAACGCAAACAAAAAACTTACAAAAAACCGCTCATCCATCAACGCGGCGGGACTTTAGCGTTTTCCTAGTGTAAAACACTACGTGGTACTTACATCATCTTTAGGTTATTGATGAGATGACTTTCACCTTTATCCATGCATCTTTTATCCCGTTTAAAGAAATTTAAATTAACTAGGAAACGCTAAAGTCCCGCCGCGTTGATGGATGAGCGTTTTTTTTGCGTTTTGTGCGTTTGTTTGCACTTTTCCTTCGCCAGTGCTTTTTGAATGCCTTGTGGAGGTGATTGTTGCCAAGTTTCTATTGTTATTTGTTAATTGATATTATAAACTTCAAAAGACTCATATTAAAACCCTTTATTTCTGGAGATTCTGACTAATTTTTTCAACTTTTTCTTTCAAAAGGTACTACATCACCATAACCTTAATGTCCATGTGAAATCTGAACGTTGTAGCCCTACCCGTTTTTGGGCAGAATCGGCCCAAATGTGACGAAAATATCGCACTAAAAATTGAAAAACTAATATTAAAACCTTTATTTCTATAGATTCTAGCTAACTTTTTCAACTTTTTCTTTCAAAAGGTACTACATCACCATAATCTTAATGTCCATGTGAAATATGAACGTTCTAGCCCCACCAGTTTGGTCAGAATCGGCCCAAATGTCACGAAAATATCGCACTAAAAATCGAAAAAAATCGTAAAAGTACGATATTTATGAGAAATATTTCTTCGATTGTACCCAAAAACAATACACCTCTAAGTTCAGAGAAATTTCGAATGTACACAAGATCGCGTATGCCGTTTGCCCGGAATCGAGCGAACAAACAGACGGAAAAACAAAAAAAAAAACAAAAAAACAAAAAAAAAAAAAAAACACCCGAGCTAAATTTTTTGGGGGGTCAGTGAAATTGAAGTCTTCGCTTCCGCTCGCTACGCTCGCTCGCTCATCCATAAAACAACATTATGCACAATATTAAAATTCAGTTTGATGCTTTTTTTAAAAAAATATTGAAAAATAAAGTTAGGAATTATCAATACATATATTTGATTTCTGAACATTTTGGTTCGCGGCACTTATTACGGCCTTCTCCATTAACGTGCCTCAATTACGCTCATCCAACAACGCGCCTGAAAAAGCGTTTGCGAAGCTTCCAAGTATAAAATTGTGAATATTGTCAGTTTTAATGTCAGTCTACAAAATCTTGTCACAAGATTATGCTCCCCCCCCCCCCTGCAGTTACTACACTTGACTCCAATAATCTGAAACTTGATCGCGTTCGCGTGCACTTTTCCCGCGCTGGCATCAGCTAGTTTGTTGTCCTTGCCCATCTACAAGGTTCAAACTCGAGCTCGGGGCACAGTACCTCGCCTCATGACCTAACTTGCAAATGTCAAGTTTTATTTTCTCGCCATGCACATTGCCTGCTTAGCAATAGCATGCTAGTATTTTCCTTGCCAATTTCCCTGAGCGCACTATTTTCATTGAATCGTGCGCGCGGAGTCATGTGCAGTGACGCGTCTAGAATGACGTTACGTGAGGAAGGAAGTAGCTACTAATTGTCACCATGTGTTAATTATCACCTCGCGTCGCGTTCGAGGTGAAAAACATAACAAGAATAAACTTATGAGCTGCCGCAGTTGGTATTAGCAATACAACCAACCAACCTCGTATAGGCCAGTTACCTCAACAAGTTATCAGTAACCCCTCACTGATATTTTGCACATACTTTACCCATGTTTTTTTTTTTTTTTTTTTTTTAATTTAAGAACTTTTTTCTTGTGGGGCCTTCTGATAGTACGACAAAGGGGACTTTCGAAATTTCTTACCCATAGTTTGCCACTTTTTTTTGTACATTTCAAATCATATGTTTCAGGAAAGACTACAAAAGGCTTGATTGCCCCCCCACCCACCCCCCCCCCCTCGATCTTAATCCTTTTCAATTTGGCTAGAAAGGGCATTCATGCTAAAGACCCTTTTTGTTATAATATGGGATGCTTAGCCGTCTCATCGTCGACTGTCACCAAATAATTATTTTTGGCGCCGTGGGCTCTAACCTTTTGTTTTGCTTTTTTTAGTCCAAATGTCCATCAACGCGATTACAAGAAGCGTTTACTAAGTAAGGGTCCTTGTTATTAAAATAACATACAGTTTATTTGTAGTTCATAATAGGATGAGCGAAGTGAAGACTTCAAATACACTTGCCTCCCAAAAACATCAGAGCTAGGGGCAAACGATTTATGCCATATGCGATCTTAATGCAAATTGGAGTGGACCTTCGAAATCTCTGAACATAGACCCGCCTCGTTTTTGGATGCAATCGAAGAAATATTTCTCATGAATATTGTACTTTTACGATGTTATTTTTATTTTTAATGCGATATTTTCGTAATATTTAGCTCGCGACCGGGCAAACGGCTAATCCGATCTTGATGAAACGTTATGGGAACGTTTGAAATCACTTGATTTAGATGTTTAAGTGATTTTGGGGACAATCGAAGAAATATTTCTCATAGAAATCGTGCTTTTACGATTTTTTCACCGATTTTTAATGCAATATTTTCGTGATTTATGGACCGATTCTGACCAAAGGGGTGGGGCTACAACGTTCATATTTTCCATGGACATTAAAGTAATGGTGATGTAATGCCTTTTGAAACAAAAAGTTGAAAAAGTTGGCCAGAATTCATTGAAATAAAGGTATTAATCTAAGACATTTTCTGGTATATAATCAACAAGTAAGTAACTATAGAAACAATTGACAACAATCACCTACAATGCGTACAAAAAAGCATGTCTTTGAGCCTCGAGATATTATATATTATATTTTTAATTGGTATTAACACAGCAATTAAGCTTAATACTACTTTATAAAAACTAAAAAGTATCCTAATTTAACAAAAATAATTTTGTAATGGAACTTGAAAAAGTAATGAGATCCCACACTAAAAATGTAGTAATCATTGTACAGAAATATTCATACAGCTCATCCATCAACGCGACTACAAAAAAACGTTAGCGAAGCGGCCTAGTTTATAAACATTGCACGTGTACCCATATACTATACTTTTCGCATAACTCTAGAACGTTATTCCAAACTGTTGACGCAAACTCTGTTATGGAATGTACGAGGGAACGGTACTGAACTGAAGTGAAACTAATAGGTTTCAGGCAGTAATTCCTCGTCCTCGATCTAATGAATGTAGGCGAGGGCTTCGATGACGTCAAGCAACTAGGCTTTATCAGCCTCGGGCGGCCGTGATGTGCGTCATCCGATTCCATGTGCTGTGTGTGAACAAGAGTGGGGGCTAAGCCTGTTCAAGCTGGTTTCTACATGTTCTCAGATATTAACCCTAATATTGATTTTCTTGGAAATTGAGGAAAGATTTAAATAAATAGAAATAAATAAAGGGAAGCTAATTTTAAAATTTTCTGATCAGGCACACGGGACACGTCAAATATTGCTTCTTCAACATATAATTCTTAACTGCAATTACACCAAGCAAAGCGTTCAACGAGCTTGTTTGAGATTAATGTTCAACTGTATAATAGTTTGCCAAAGAAAAAATATTGAATTTTTCGATATTGTGTTATAAAAATATAATTTATGTGAAAGCCTGCCCAGGGTGCAATTTATGGCCCTTTTTAGGTGAAACTAGGTATGTTGCGGGTAAGACAATTATTATCAGAGGATGTCCAAGGACTGTTTAAGAGAACTCAATCCTTGCATTCGCATTAACGACTGAGGAAAACCTCGAAAAAAAAACCCTTTTGTCAGATTTGTTGGTCTCAACGTGAATTTTTAACCCGGGACCTCCCGAATCAGAGTCGCCCGGGGCTTAACGCCCGAGCCAACACAGTCGATATTGTGTTTGATATGAAAGTATACAAACGGAATAATTCGCTGTAAAATCCTTTTTTCTCCTCCTCCTCGTCGACGTCGTCATTTTTATTGCCATTGATTGTCGTACCTACCACAGGCCCAATTTGGGAATAATTTGTAGTTATTGTTAATTGTAAATATGTGAATGTTGTATGAAGCTTAATCACAAACTAACAAATTGACAATGACAATGTTTTCTAACAATGCATACATTGTATAATCATGGAGGTATAATGGTTAACCTTACTATACTATGTCTGCAATACATACAATACGTTCTGCCCCCTTTGTTTATTTTAATTATTGGTTGCTTATACCATTGAGTATAGCCTATAGCCATTTCCATACTCAAGCTTATACCCAAGTTCTAAATTAACATACACCACATCAATATTTGTGGGTAAAGTGTTCACGTTTTGACTTAATTAACTACATAGATTTTCTCACTCTTGTCAGTGCCTCGGATGGAACTCAAACTCTCACTATTTTAAGGTTAAGCCACCTCTTAAAAAACCTAGGCAGCTGCTCATAACTAGAGAAATGGGCTTTTGACCACATTATTAAAATCCGGATACAGTTGGTTATGGGTGACTGCGTTGTTCAGCTATACAAGGTCATAAAAATGTTAATGTCATCTAATTGGTCTAGTCCAGATTGAAGTGGTGACAAATAACATCAATTTAGTTCATCATCAGAACGACGCAATTCTAGATACTTTGATTAAATTCTGAGACAAAAATCCAACTTCCCTTTGTTTTCTGTGGTTATGGTGCTAAGCAGCTGCAGTTTTTGTGGGATCAATAAAATATGAACATATTGGTATTTAGCGTCAAACCAATTAAGTCACAACTGATTTTCAGTGGGAATATTACATTTAAAGTTGACCAAGCCAACCCTGATGGCGAAGACACCATCGACGAGAACAATGACCAACTAGAGACCTGAAAACACGTGGAGCAAAACAAGTTGACTCGATTCTACCCGCGGACATTGACAGAATCATCAAGGCTCCAACGTCAAACTTTACACATTCCTAAGCCAAGAAATTACGGACTTCTATATCAGAACTTAAAAATTTTCCCCCTTTAATTTTTTTTCACACTTTTTCAGGAATAATTCATTTCCTTCAGGCGGTAGGCCTAAATTAGATATATGGATTGTGAGGAATCTTATACCAAGCTTTATCATTCTAGTGTTATAATGTTATAATGTTCAAGCTACGTATCATGAGGTATGCTGTACTTGAATGCATCAGGAACAAGAGGTTGTTTAGAGTCAAATTCTTCGTTGCTAGGCAACCAGTTGCTGTGACGACACCAGACGACTCGAAAAATAAATATCAAATGTATACTGCACTCGGGACGCTCATGGGTGGTATTTAGAACGCACCCAAGGCACGTGGGATAATACCATGTCTCCACCGGATACTTATAAGAATCTCACTAGGTAAGTTTACCTATACTTAAGTATAGTTCATACGAGTACTTTAATGTGGCTCGTTGGTCTTGTGGTTAGCATCTCTGCTTCCGATGCAGAAGGTCCAGGGTTCGATTCCCGCTTTAGGCAGAAGACAAGAAGACTTACGTCCATCAGTTCTTGGGTTAGGAACAACGAGGTACATAATAAATTCAAAGTTGTACCCCCTCAATCTAACTTGTCCTTGTTCAAGGATTGATCAGGGTTCAATGAAAATGAAATGTTGATTTACGCAAAGCTTATTCATGTCATAGACTGGAGACCACAAAGAGCGACTTCATGCAGACGTTTCACTGTTACCACACGCATTGTTATTTGACAATCATGTCTATTTTTTACTTTATCATATTCATCATTATTCACCATCATTGCTGAATATTATGTGTTCACCGCCGTTATTATTTACTACAATTAAATTAAAAAAGTCCGCCCCAACCGGGAATCGAACCACGGATCTCCCGCATTCCAGACAGGCGTCTTAACCACTAGATCATCAGGACGGGTACATTCTAATCTCTGAATTGTAGTTGCATTATATATATGACGCCTGTCTGGAATGCGGGAGATCCGTGGTTCGATTCCCGGTTGGGGCGGACTTTTTTAATTTCTGAATTGTAGTAAATAATAACAATTACACCTACGGGAGTGTTTCCCGACCAACCAAATCGGGAAAAAAGTTAAGCATGTTAGTTTTTCGTATTTTAAACAGCCCGAGGCCTGCATAATCTCGCATGTTAATGCATGTTAGTTTTTCGTATTTTAAACAGCCCGAGGCCTGCATAATCTCGCTATTGAAGTGCCGTAAAACTACTAATACTACGACTAATACTAATACAAGTACTAGCCAGTGGAAAATTTAAATTTTTATAATTTTTATCGTGGGAAACCTGTTATAGGGTGCAATTAGCCCCTCTTCAGGTGAACTAGGTATGTGCGGATAGGAAATTGTGAAGGGATGTCCGAGGGCTATTTAAGAGGACTCAATCCCTTGCGAATTCGCCCTTAACGACTGAGGAAAACCTCGGAAAAAAATTTCAGTCAGGATTGCCGGTCCTCGACGGGATTCGAATCCGGGACCTCCCGAATCAGAGTCAAGCGCTTAGCGCCCGAGCCAACACTGTCGGTAGCCAGTGGAGAAATGACAGAAGACATGTCACTGCCACATGCTTGCATGAAGATCCGCCAATTAGATCTCCCAATAGAAGCTTCAATATTGTTCTACATTTGAACGCATGATATAACATGGATGGACCTTATCATTAAAAATATAAAATGTTATCTATTACAAGATTATTCACTTTTGTCTCCATTTAACGAGATCGCAACAATAAAAATATATGGAGGTCAGTTTCAGTTATCATCAGTGCCATATAAATTAATAAAAATGTAGGTCAACAGTCTATCGCTTTTCATTGAAAGAAGCGTTGAGTTCGTGGTGATAGTGGTCGCGTCGCGTAAAAGTTTATGAACTATGTTTTATACATATATTTAGTTTTGAAATCAAGGTTTTTAAACTAAGGCTCGCTTTGAGGACATTGAATGAAAGCAATTTGTCGTAAAAGTTTGCCCCGACTGGGGATCGAACCCAGAACCTCCGGGTTTACGTACCAATGATAAGGCTCAAAGATATAGTCAACCTTTGCTGATTGATTTTAAAAATATTTATATTTACGACGTGTGGGGGTAATTCGAAGCCTTAGGACTATTTTGAGTTACGCCCAATTCGACGATCGCATATTCGAATATCTTAATTAAGTTATATCATGGAAAGTATCTAATCGAAATCTTTGAAATCCTGCACAACATCATCCCATCCCATCGGGTGTCTTGGAACCTTCGAGATTCAAGACATCACCAGGCCCAGTCCCTATATAAGTGGGTTCTACTGCCGAGCTGCCAGAATTTGGAACTATACTTCCTATCCGATGAAATACAAGGTCTTGCCATATCTGCTTTCAAGAGAGCTATTAAGTATTCTATATTGATTGCTTAAATTAATATAAGCTGTTTTTGATATTACGAATTGTTAATGTTTTGTTAATTTGACTCTTCTATGTTTGTCTCTTTTATGTTTCTTTGTTCTATGTTTTATAAGTGTTTGTTTGTTATCACAGTTTGTTGTGTAGAGGTTGGCAGACACCTTGTGTTCGGGGCATACTGCCCTTCTCTGCCAACCTTCATACTAAGCCTATTAGTGGAAAATAAATAATAAGACTAATAAAACAAATAACTAAGGCCTATATATTTGCTACAAATAACTTTCTTACTTATAGAGGTAGGTAGAGCTATTTTCTCTGGTTGCTCAAGATTTGGTAACAAATCTATTGTTAAGAAATCGAGGGAGTTTATCAGTTTTCCGAGGACGCACTCTTTGACGACGTCATCAGAGAGAGGGTCGACCTGTCTCTTGCACACCACGAACCATCCTTCGCCTCCCATGACATCATCCCAGATGAAGAGGTTCTCCACCCCGACCTCGTCCGGGATATCAGCGCGGAGGAAGTTCTGTCTGCTATACAACACGGACGGAGCTCATCGCCAGGTGCTGATGGTATCACCAGACTGATGCTTCGCCAGGTCCCAGCCAAGTCTTTCTCTCACCTCGCTACTCTCTTCTCTGGGTGCCTCCGTTTAGGCTACTTCCCTCCCAGTTTAAAATCTGCTGTCATCGTCATGATTCCAAAAAAAGGGACAGCCACCAACGAATCTCGCTAGTCACCGGCCTATTAGTCTTTTGAACGTTGTGGCAAAGGTTCTTGAGAAAGTGATTCACTCCAGGCTGGTTGCTTTTGCTGACCGCCTTCACATCATCCCCGAGTCACAGACCCCCTCATCAAGCTGGTGACGGAGGTTTCAGGGGCGTTAAACGATGGCCAGTGTGTGTTAGCTATTTTTCTGGACATATCACGCGCCTTTGACAAGGTTTGGCATGACGGGCTCTGTTACAAGCTTCTGCAACTGAAAGTCCGTATTGTAATGGTGCGCTTCATCCAAGCTTTTATCACGGGACGTCTTGCTTGTGTGCGTGTACAAGATCAAGTATTCCGCTCGTTTACCCCTCTTGCTGGTGTGCCTCAAGGTTCCTGCCTCTCTCCCCTTCTCTACCTGATCTACTGCCACGATATTCCTTCTCCCTTGTCCCGTTACCTTGCCTTAGCCCTCTATGCAGACGACACGGCCTACTGGTGCAAAGGGCGCACAGCGAGAGAAGTCTTCCGCCGTCTACAGCGCCAAATTAAAGCTCTTGAAGCTTGGATGCGTCGTTGGCGTGTATTGCCGAACGCCTTAAAGACACAGCTTATCCTTTTTCACCACCGGCACAAAACTCAGAAAATGTCTCAACGACCACTCCGTCAGTCCATCTCACTTTGGGGCGCTACGGTGTACCCTAGTCGATCTGCCAAGTACCTTGGAGTAACCTTTACAGACATTCTGAACTGGGGTGCTCATTGCCGTGACGTCATCAACCGTGCGCGGTCGAGACTAAATTTACTCGTGATGCTTCGTGGCGACTTTCTGGATGCAGCTTCCGTACTCTACGGCACACTTATAAAGCTTTCATTTCCCTCCCCTCTTTGAATACGCGGCCCCGGCGCTGACACCTGTCTTTGGAGGATGTCTCCAGCAATACTTCTCGCTGGAGCAAAGGATCCTTGGCCACATCGCGCGGAATGAAGACGTGTATACCCAAACCGGCGTCGGTGGTACCAGCTCTTGACTTGACACCCTCGCAGGGGCTTACGTGCAACGTCTTCACGCAGGCGGAAGGAATGAGCTTCACAACCTCATTTCGCACCCACGAGCCTTCAGGCCTCGCCCCTGCTTCAAGTACCCTTATCCGCCTTTTGCCTTTCAACTTGCCTAACTTTATAAATTTCATGTTCTCTTGTTGTTTTTCATGTATGTAATGTTTAACTTGTTAACTCTGTTATCACCGTGTCAGGCTACAGAGGGCCACACTTGCCCGCATTAGCTTTCCTGCCCTATGGGCAGGTAAAATTCAATAAAATAAAATCTATATTGTGACTTTTTTGTCGAAACCGTAGTCAAGATCATTTTTCTGACTAGAAATGACATAACGTAAATACGTCATTTTGAAATTTCTCCTAGGAAACCTTTCCAGATTGCAATGCATGCCCCGATTGTGTCTAACGGTATAGGTAGGCCTATTTTTGGAATTAGGACATTGAATTGAAGAGAACGTCCGAGGGTTGTTCAAGAGGATTTGATTCCTTGCATTCGCATTAACGACTGAAGAAAACCATGGGAAAACTTTAGGTCAGGATTGCCTATGGCGGGATTCGAACCCAAACTTCCCAAATCAGCTACAATTGCTAATCAGCCAAATTGAGCTACATCTGTCTATATTTTTCTATATTCGAGACAGCACTGTCATATGACGATTATTAGTGATTATTTTGTAACCCGATCTTACTATTGTAATGGAAAGAAAAAGTTAGAGTTATAAAGCGTTTTCTCTAAAGCTATGCCAATCACATTAGATTTATTTGCCAACGCAATTTGATATTTTGATATCTCGCGTATTTGTACTCTCGCAGAATCAGATTGGTCTAGGCCTACAAATTAATCAATTCCAGATAGCGGTGATTAAATTGCCTATTCCGTTTCATAGCTGTTTGGCAATTCGCACGAAATGTCATCAACTTGAATCAACTTGAATCCATCCACACATTAAGGCGTGGATGAATCACCTCTCCCATCAATCGAATTTTAATTAAGTATATTTGCTGAGGTACACAAATGAAGGAATTAATACTGATCATAAAAATAATAATTACGAAATAATATATTATAGGAACCACGTATTATTTATCACGTGGTGAACTATAGGTTATGTCAGTTTTAATGGACGTATTCACCTCGGTCTCATTTCGTAATAGTCTACGCAAGATGGCTGAAAAGTTGGTTGTATAAAAGTGGGATATAAGATAAGTACAATAATTATTTCATAATAATTGTTCTTGACTTATGCATGACCTCAGAACTAGCCATATTAAATTTACCGGATACTGTTGTAGAGTGACTAAACCAAATTTTGAGAGATCTTCTTCCTTCTCTCTCTCTCTCTCTCGCTGATTTGCTGTTCCTGATTATTGGGAAACTTAATATTCGTTTGAGTGGGATCGTAAATAAACCATTTTTTCCATTTTCCATTTCTTTTTCGTTGATTCTTTCTTTCATTCCTTTTTTTTTCCTTGTCTATTTTACTTTTTGCCTTTTTATATTCGGTTCATTAATTAATTGCATTTAATATCCTTTTTGAATTTGGTACCAAAATTATTATGTTATTAATACATTGTTGTTGTAATATTATTTACTTAATTGTAGTTCATTGTTGTGTCTGCATCTGTGTATTAGATTTATTTAGAGTCCTATGTAAATCATTTTAATAAAGACGTTAAATAAATAAATAAAATAAAAGTCTCGCAGCACAATCTATATCTTACATTATGAAAGCTCACTCGAGGTTTATATTAAATTAATAATTATTAATTCCGTCACAATATTTTACGGGAACGACGACATATCATGTGATAAGAAAGAACTATTGGTTGTGTCAGTTTAAACGGACGTATTCACCTCGTCTCCAAAAAGATAACAATACCTATTTTAAATACATTAGTTTTTTAATACATTTCTCTTTGGCCATCAACTTCTTTTGTCCCTAAAGAATTAAACGCATTGGTGACCATCTGAGAGTCCACTTAGTATTCCGCGCCGAGCTTCAGTGATATCCGCAAACTGTTAGTGGCATGACCTACCTCTATCGAAATATTCTCAACCGAGTGGCTGAGTTCAGTCGAGGACGGCAATCTCCGAACGTCTTATAAACTAAACCTAGGCAGTCGTAGGTACTGAAGAAGATATTTATCCAACATATATTGACCTTTTTTAAATTAAAAACAAACTTTACCAAAAAATGTTGTTGTAATGTTATTCTTTGTAAATTATCACTTATTTCTTTCCATTAGAGTTAACAGTTTTTTGCATGTAAAGTCTTGCTTTACTTGACAGTGACTCTGTAAAAATATATTATGCAGTCTGAAATACCAGTAATGTTTTTAAGGGATAACTTCCAGAAGCCAGTAATTATTAAATTGAATACACATTGCACATATGTTATGGTCATGTATAGGCAGCTTTCTAGAGGTACATAAATATAACATAATAAAACATCCATAAAACATTTTTAAATCAATCGCATAGATTTTTAGGATTTTGGATTTTTGTAAAATCTTCAAAATTGTTAAATTTCGGAATTTATTCGTAGCTTATGTTGGGAAGTTTATCATTTTTGTGACAATCATTGTATATTCTTCGTTGAGTAGAAGATTTGTGACCTTTTAACACAAACGCAGCAACAATTACACCCTTACTATATTCTACCTGCATAATGTAAATCAATCACATTTTAATGAGAGTGCACGTTTAATTACGTAGACATAATCCCCAGAACAATACAGGTATTAATTATACCTGGATAAATATAGAGAAACCAACTTGTATTGTGTAAAATATTTTTATTTTTACCTCGAGACTAAACATAGGTATTGTTATACTAGCATGCATCATCATTCAACCGTCGACGTGAGAATATACACGTGTGGCGCGTGATGCTGGCCTCCGTCACGTGCAACTGACAAAACACCAGCCGGATACTGACGACCGCAGAAAGTTGTATAACACCGTTTCCGTTTGCCGTTGATCCCATGGGAAACCCTAGGGACAATTGTATGCCCATCATCAGTACTGTATGTATTGGTTGTAAGGAATATGACACATTTGGCAGTTGGCACATAGTAATTCGCTCGGCCGGTAAAAATCCGACGTATATGAAACTTTACAATTACATAGTTTGTCAATAAAGCATACTTGGACAGCCCTACAGTCGTAGATTTTCAATATTTTATGTTTAACAGCCAGGACCAATCCACCATTCCATTATTTATTTATTTGACAACAAAACGGTTATTTTGAATCTTTGGTGATCATCGAATCTACTGATATCGGTATAAACGTATTGGAATAATAAAATATTTCACATATTATATTGGTCTGAAAAAACCTATTGATATAATTCTTGCCGCTTTCAAAGTTGTCGCCGCAAATAAATAGTTCAAGCATGGTATCTGTTTGTGAAATCCACTTTGAGCTACCTCTATCGAGATATCCTCACCAATCTACCTGGCTGGGCACCTGAGTAGGAGCCAGTCTGATCCCAGAGTAATCTTAGTACAAGTCATAAACTAAACCTAGATAATGATAAATAATAATACAACAATAAAAACCACTAAAATGTGCTTATCATTGATAACGGGGAAGAAATTGATACAAATAATATCGATTATGTAAATTGAAAATAACCTACCAAGGTATGTTGGAATATTGTTTTGCCATTATCAATATAACGTTGATATGCGTTTTATTTGATTAGTTTTGCCAATAGTATGCTCTAAATAAATTGAATACAATAGCTTGTTGCATTCGAAGGCGATAAATTGCGCAAATTGATTAAGTGGTCATTGGTCAAGATAATACAAACATATTGCAAAGAAAAGTCATAGAAAAGTATGAGGAGTGGAGGCTGATGCAATATCACTTACGCGGTATTATGTAATAGGCCTTCTACTATCACTCCACCATATCGTGATAAGCATGAGCTCTTAGGTGAGGGACACACTTGTCCGACCGCTCATGATAAATCACTGCCGTTGAATCGAGCATCCATAAGAATACAACTTAGTGTCATTGATAATATTGGATAAAAAACTCATATCTTATCAAATTTTAAACATTTATCGTATAATTACTTAGAAAATGAAGAGTTTTTGAAAATTTTGATCATTTCTAATAACTTACAAATTGTTTTTTTTATTGCAACCTGTGTTTTAATTTACGGAAAGTAACAATAATATATTATTTTTTGTAATATTACGATTCTCAAATTCAAAATGAGGAATTTAATAACTATTAGTATAGACCCTAAACATAATCGTATGTATACCCCAATCATATGAAGGAGGACGTGGGTTCAAATCACGCTTATGGCATGGGATTTTGTTATTTATTTATTTAACGTCTATCCTATTCAGTTAATTATCCTTACCATAATCACCTCTCATAGTCTCTGCAAAAAAAAGACATTAATCAATATAAAACATCAATGAAAATACTTTGTCATTCAGTATTAATAACCGAATAAGATAATATACGACTATACGTCCTACATAAAACGGCCAAAGGTTCGCACACCAGTTTTACCCTACAAAAAAAATGTTAAAATGTAAATCCCATCATTTGCTTACTGAGCAAACAATGGTAAATATTATCAGGCGGGATTGACGGTAGCTGGTATAGACCTGACGATGTTCTTACCTATAATTTTGATTTAATTTTTAGATGAATCCCTCGAGAATGATATAGGCACAATGCAAAGCACATAAATCTCAAAGAGAGAATGATTAGTTACGCAACCTTAACTTTGGGATACTGTCCGCCTCGTTGACCTTGACCTTGGGCTAACAAAATACCATGACTTGGGGGACGGAGGAATCTAGAGGACTTT
Source organism: Sweltsa coloradensis (assembly GCA_024449915.1). Lineage (NCBI taxonomy): Eukaryota > Metazoa > Arthropoda > Insecta > Plecoptera > Chloroperlidae > Sweltsa > Sweltsa coloradensis. The sequence continues at coordinate 537,340 of JAMZAV010000181.1, forward strand.
GTTTCTTTGCAATGTGGTTCTAGAAGGCTGTGAATCAGCAAATTTGTTGATTTAAGTTAAAGCAGAGTCGATAAAGAAGTTAAAGGGGAAACTTCTTTATCGACTCTGGTTAAAGTCTACGGCTGGGCGTGGTGTAAAATCTGGTCAAGTGTGTCTCAGCAGATTGTAGAGTGCGGTAATACATCCATAAGCTTCTCAGGTCCAGCCAAGCTACATTAGAAGTATCTCCTGCTAGTAGAGGAACTGTTAATTCACAATAGTGGCGGTAACTAAACCCCAAACTTCAAATCAGCCTGAGGATGATTCTGTCCAGCACGGTCCTCTCATTATTACATCCTCTACATCCTCCTATCCTTGTCATCCTGTAAGAATTCACCAGAGCATAGCGCTGCTAATCGTTAATGAAGAGGAATGAACCAAAAGTCCATCTCGCAAACATCATCTAAAAGTTTTGACTCCCCGAAACTATACAGGCGAGCACTGACAGCTGCTATTTATCGTCGGGGACCTCTTCTTCTTCCCCCGAAAACCGCCTCGACGACGACCATGACAACACGAACGATGAAAAAGACGATGACGACCACGATGTGACAAACCCCCCCCCCTTTCCTCCCCTTACTCGTGACTGGTTCTTACCAGAGTGGGACTTTCCTACCCCTAAATTCCCTAAGCTAGAGTGGCGTATTTTGACCTAACAGTTGACGAGCCCTTAAACTTATTGAATCCAAAAAATCTCACTCTTTCCTTGTCCTACCTATGGCTGGTTCTGACCAGCATGGGATTTTCCACCACTCATTACCCGTCTGGGCCCGGGGTAGAATTGGCCAAGAGCATGGCTCTGCTAATCGTAACAGGCGATTTAAGAGAAAAATTCTACCTCGCAAACATCAGCTAGTAAGAAATGGTAGTATATTACTCACCGAAACTAGAGATGAGCTCTGGCAATCGTCGTCGGGGACACCTAACCTTTCAATTGTAGACCTCCCCGACGACGATGACAATGACACAACGAACGAAGACAAAGACAATAACGACCGCGATGTGAGAACTCCCCTTTCCTCCCCCTACCCGTGGAAGGTTCTGACCAACTTGGGCCCCTCACACATATCCCCAAGGCTAGAGTGGCGCAGTATGACCTAACGGTTGACGTGCCCTTAATCACCCCCCCCAAAAAAAACAACAACATTAAAACACCATAAATTTTTAGAAAACAATGTAATTATTAATACATAGCTTATGTATTAAACTCAATGAATCTAACCATGGAGGCTTCAATATTGGAGTTGTCTTGTTTCCATGTGACTTAATCCATCTAACTTCGGTCTCTCTTCCCTACATCCTTTTGATACAGTGACGCATTATGACAAAGCGGTTCACCCGCCCACAAAAAAACTCAATACAAGTACAACTGGTGTGATTTGATGTTAAATTAGAGTTTTGGGAAACACTATTTCCTGTTTGTAATCTTGAGAAACAAGCCGTCTTTAGATCCCAATGTGAAGATCATAGGGTCATAAACCATAGGATTGATCGTCTTTTCCGAGATGTCGAATTCATATTTCGTTAGGAGTGAGATGAGCGCCACCTTCGTCTGCATGTAGGCGAAGCGCATTGCTGAAACAGGGTCCACACTAGGTTACAGATATGATGATGTCAATATGGATTTTTACAAGGCAATGCAGGACGGTCTATGCACGGTTTGATGTTCAAAGTTTGCAGGCAACTATAGAGACGAGCTCTGGCCGGCGACGTGAGAATCTTCCACCATTCCACCCCCTTACCCGTGACATGGTTCTGTCCAGCACGGTGGGGTCTCCCCCCCCACTTACCCTAGACTAGAACCCTGTCTGGGCCCGGGGTAGAATTCGGCCCAGAGCACGGATCTGCTATTCGTAAAAGGCGACGAAAGAGATGAAGACCATCTCGCAAACACCAGGTAGTATGAATGTATAAGGGAGTATTTTACTTCACGAAACTTGAGATGAGATCTGGCAATCGTCGTCAGCGATCCCTCATCCTACCCTTGACGGCCTTCCCGACGATGACGACAATAGCTCTGTTCTTTTGTCCATCTATTTTTACACCTTTTTGCACCTTTGAAGAAAAAAAGCGTTCTTTTGTCCAGGGTTAATTTCAGTATTTCTTCCAAAGACGTGTTCTTTTGTCCAGGGAGTAATTACAGCTTTTACACTTTTTGCACCTGTCTCTTGAGGAGGTGTAAAAGGTGTAGCTATGGAAATTTGCACCAATTTTAAAATAAACTTCGTTATAATGTGCGACTGTTTAATAAATAGAAGATAAAACTGGTAATAATAAAATAATATGGAATAGAACTGTAGAAAATGCTCAAAGCTATGTTATTGAGTGTGATATCTTCTGAAGTGTTTGAATGAATGACAGCTGACAACATAACCTCGAATTTGCTGTCAAATACACCAAATCGTTCTTTGTCCCATCCGTGAATATTAACACTTTAACCCAATTTCTGATTCTGTATTTTACACCTAGGTGAAATTACCACAATTTGAGGTGGCAAAAGAACTAACCTTTTGCCAACACGAAAGATGACAAAAACGATGACGAACGCGATTTGAAAACCCCCACTTTCCTCCTTCTACCCCTGGCTGGTTTTGACCAGCATGGGACGTTCCTCCCCATATAGGTAGAGGGGCACATTGTGACCTAACGGTTGACGAACTCTTAAATAATGAAGCACGAAATACAATTACTATCATCTGAACCATTTTCTCTTCTTTTAATCTAGGTGCCCGTTAGGGTGCCGCAGCCAAGCCGTGGCTTGCAAGAATATTACGTTTAAATTAATAATTACCATTTCTATTTTGCCAAGCTTTTCAACGGTGTTGTTACGGGGCACTGTACGTTTATGAATTAAGAATGCGCAAATGTGGAAGGGTAGATGAGCTTGCCCCTTTTTTAGATCGCATTACATTTGAGTGTGTAAGGTTTGGCTGTAATTTTACAAGTTTTTGTGTGCGTGGGATAACATAGACAAAAATAAAATCGGCGCAACATGCATGACCTAACCGGTTGATGCGCCCTAGTTTCTCACGTCAACGTTAGACAAAATCACTGTATATGTATCACTTCGTCTGGGCCCGGGGTATAATTTGGCGCAGAGCATGACTGTTAATTCATACAAGGCGAGGGAAGAGACAAAGTCCATCTCGCAAACATTACCTAGTAAGAGGGGAGTATTCTCTGAAACTATAGGCAAGTTCTGGCAATCGTCGTTGGGGATCATTCCCCCTCGACCTCCCTGAAGACCAACTCGCAACCTTCACGTGGTTTGACAGGTGAGTAGGGGAGAATCACTCCCTAAACTAATGGCGAGCTAGCTGGGTCGTCGTCGGGTAACTTTCCCTCTTCCCTTTGACTACCTCCCCGACTGCGACGACAATGACAACACGGACGGACGATGACACAGACGAAGAAGACCACGACATGGGGGAACCCCAGCCCTACACATACGATTGTGGCTGGTTCTGACCAGCACAGGCCTGTCTACCCCGTGTCCCACCGCGTCTCCCCTTACGTTCCTCCCCTTGGAAAGAAGTATATATGGTTGTTAACTCTTAGGCATAATAAACAAATATCTTGGTGGCGCGAATAAAAAACTAATACTTATAACGACCATGATAAAATAAATGAACAATAATAAAGATAATGACGGAGACTACCACGATGTGAAGACCTCCTGTTCCTCGCACTACCCGTGTCATTGTTCTGACCAGCATGGGATTTTCCCCCCACCCCACATCCCCTTAGTTAGAGTGGCGCATTATGACCTTATAGTTGACGCGCCCTTAGTGCAAAAAACTTTAAAAAACTTAAAACAAAGAAACGAATACTACCCTATCCTATCCTGTTTGTTAATCGATTTTCTAAACTACAGTGCGCTTTTTCGCGAACGCTTTTTTTAGTCGCGTTGACGGATGAGCTTTTTTGTAAGTTCGTCGACGTCGACGTCGACTCAGTGTTCGTTCTACCAACTCACCAATGCAGATGCGCGGTCCCTCTCCGAAGGGCATATAGGCGCAACTCGGTAAGGCCGCCTTGCGCTCGTGGGTGAAGCGCTGAGGGTCGAACGTCTCCGGATCCGGGTAGTACCGCGGGTCGTGGTGAATCCCGTAGATGGGTATCACCACCGGCGTCCCTGGTTCCACCACCAAGCCGTCTTCCAGGGTGATGGCTTTGTTGCACAGACGGTTGAGCATGGGTAGAGGAGGGTGCATGCGCAGCGTCTCTATTGAAGGTTAGTTATTGATTTAAAATCTTTTCTCATCAGACTGTTATCAAAACTTTCAAAAGGAGGGCATTAAATAAAACAAATCAAATAAATGCAGACATAAAGTTCGAAATAGTAATATTACAACAATTTTTTGTTCGATAATATGTTTAAATGGGATATTAACAATATTAAAATAAAATAAATTAAAATGGACCAAATATAACATAAAATAAAATAAAGCAACAAAAATCATCTAAAAAAAGGAAAAGAGAAAACTACAAAATCAAATAAATCCATGTTTTATGCAAGGTAGTCAACCGTTTCTAAACAGAAGCTGCACTTACACAAAAGCGGGCAAAGAGTCATGTATTTATGGACAGTGATTCGTTTTACTATCACCTCTATAGTTTTCTTTTCTTTTATAAACATTGAAAACAATATAATCATAAAAATCAAAATAAATATCACAGGCGGAACAATATGACCTAACCGGTGTAAGCGCCCTAATTTCTCAAGTCGTCGTACACTCAAATCGTCTCTCACCCTCTGTCCAGCCACTCACCTGCTACAACCATGGCCAAGTACTCCATGTCTTGCATTGCTTCGTAAGTGAGGGAACCTCCATGTTTAGCAATTACAGCGTCCATATCTTTGCGCAGGCGCGTCTGAATGTCGTGGTTGAGGGCTAGATGGTACAAACAGAAGCTCACTGCGGAAGACGAAGTCTCGAAACCGGCAACGAAAAACACGAAAGCTTGGGCAGCAATCTCGTCGATGGTCACTTTCTTCAGAGTGTCTGTTAGAATTAATGTTGGGGAGCTTTTATTAATACCGATTATGTGTAAGTGATGCTTTGATTATTGATTTGTTTGTCTCAAGTTCATCCAAAAAAAGTAAAAACTACGCCTAAGATAGAATTTGGCAGGAAAGAGAGACAGTCTATCTCGCTAATATCAATTGGTATAGCCTAAGTGAGGGAGTAGACCCATTTTACTCCCAGAATCGTGAGGCGAGATCTGCCAGTTGACGTCGGGGACTTATTTCCTACCTTGACAACCTTCCCGACGACGAACGACGGGAGAAATATACCCCTCTCGTCCCCCTACCCTTGTCTGGCATGGAATTTTCTTCCCCATATATCTAAGCTCGAGTGGCACATTATTACCTAACGGTTGACGCGCCCTTCATCCGAATTAATTAATACCTAAAGCAAAGTGACCGAGCGGGATTTTGCTCCCCATATTCTCTATAGGCTTGAGTAGAGCTGATAACGTGCCCGAAAAAAAGATCCACCTTCAAAGTAATTTGTTTGACAAAATTTTAATTATATCCAAAATAATTCATTATATCAATTAAATAAATACATTTTTATTATTGTTATCACTATGATCTTGATTTCTCCCCACATAAATCACTAAAGACAATATAAAAATAAAAATAACCACACAACAAAATAAAAATAATTTTCTCACAATTATACCATTACTACTAGAGAAGAAAAGGAATTCCCAGACTGAGATGGGAAGAAGTTACAGCAATGGATTTGAAAAGGAGAAATGCAGCTTGGGGAAGGGTTAACCAGGAAAGATGTTGGGAAGAACGAAAGATATGGCAAAAACTGGTGGAGGTCCCTGAGGAAGAAGACATTGAAGGGGAAAAAAGTGAAGTAGATGATGCAGAGTCAGAAAAAGATGATGTGGGAGGCATGGCTGACCGGCTTCGATAAGCCCGGGGAGCCAAGAATGTGGTGGGAACCTTCCACCCCCTACCCGACTTAGTTGGAAATAGGGCTCGATATTAATTAATTAATTACTACCTAGTTTCTCACGTCGTGTTGGAATTGTTCCCTGTCTGCTGCCTGTCCGTGGCTGGTTCCGACCAGCATGGGAATTTCCTCCCCACATTCCCTAGGCTAGAGTGGCGCATTATGACCTAACGGTTGACGTGCCCTTATTCCAAATAAACTAAAAGAACCTTAAACATAAACATACCCGTATCACTGTTTTTGTTGTCTGCTTCTTCACCAAATTCCTCTTCAATGTATCCTTTATTCTTTAGCTGGATCATTAACTGAAGAAAGTCTTTCCTTGTGACGTCATTCTGCTCTCGATGTTCAATCGTGTCTTTAATCAATTTGCGAAAAAAACAGGATATTTTCAAAGGAATTTTACCCAACTTAACGATAGCCGCCACTGATGGCACCATAGCGTTCAGAAAGAAGCCCGTAACAGTGACAATACCAGGCGTCACAAATGCTTTTCCCACTTGTCGAAACTCCGCGTCAGGATCCTTCAGACAGTTTCCCTCGACTCCGAATGCACAAGATGCAATCACATCCGTACTGTATCTCGCACCTATTTCCTTAAGGTCAATCGTTTGACCGAGTCGACCCTCTTCCTTGACGCATTCCTGTAACGCCCGACCACAATCCAGAAGCGTGTGAAACATCATTTTCATCTTCCCCGAAGTAAAAGTTGGAGTGAGTTTAGCTCTTAAATTCTTCCACTTTCGTCCACCGATGTTGAACAAATGTGCGCTGATGGGATCATTCTCTTCGTCGAAGTAGAAACCACGATCATGAAAGTGGTCAAAGTCTTTGATTAAGAAGCTTTTTATCACATCGAGATCCCTTAGGACCAGAGTCGGACGATGCAACTGAAATACACCGCCAAACTTGTTCTCCTTAAGCCAAAAGTAAATGTCTGAGAAGACCACGCCCATCTGTCGCTTCCCTAACATAACTTGGCCGAGGTTGCCGAATGGGAAGCTTGGTTCCAGATAATAGACGCCTCGTTTCTTCCAGTAGGAGAAGACCATGACGTAGTAGAGGTACAGGGCTCCAACAAGGCCAGTGATCAGAGCTAGGAGGTCGAGAGACCACCAAGCTGATAGGAGAGCCATCGTCCGGAGGAATCTAGGCACTTTTACACGTCGAGATGTATTTTACCAGCAACTCATCGATGCATACGTGTGTATCTGAAACAATCAAATATGAACGAATAATTTTATGAACTTATGTGTCATTGATAAAGAAAGTTCGCCCTCATGCTTCTAAACTCTCAAGGCGGGTAGGGGTGGAAGTGACATCCCGTCTGGGCTCGGGTTAGAATTGGTCCAGAGCACGGCTACGCTTATCGTAAAAAGCAACGAAAGAGACAAAGTCCATCAGGAAAACATCAGCTAGTAGGCCCTTTGTAAAGGGAAGTAATTTACTCCCAGAAACTAGAGGCGAAGTCTGGCCGGCGAAGTGAAAAACTTCCCCCTTTCGCCCCCCTCCCCGTGGCTAAAAAAATTAACTAAAACTAAAACTTAAATCATGTCTTACACCAGACACATAGCATTTAGAATAAACAATAGTTTTCAATACCAATTGTTATCACAATCATATTCTTAAATTTGATTTCTTTTATAAACTTAAATAACCATTACAACGAAACAACCCCGTCTAGGCCCGGTGTTGAATTGGTCCAGAGCACAACTCTGTTAATCGTAAAAGACGATGAAAGAGGAAAAGTCCATCTTGCAATCATCAGTAAGGGCTAGTGTTTAGAGGAGTATTATATTACTTCCAGAAACTACTGGCGGTCGGCGTTGGAGACCTCTTCCCCTTCCGACATCCCCGACGAGAACGTCGCTATGACAACAAAGACGACCGCGACGTGCTAATTCCCCCCTTTCCTCCCCCTACCCGTGGCTGGTTCAGACCAGCATGAGACTTACACCCACACACCCCCTTTATCCCCAAGTTAAAGATGATAAAAAGGCACCTACGTTGTTATCAATCCTTATAGCAGCCTTAAAACAATATGTTACACCTTATCACACGTGACGAACACTGAAGCTTATGTGCGGTAAATCAAGTCTTAATTTCAGGCCCTTCAAGATATTTTACCGAAGATAAGATAACGCAATTCGATCATTTCCATTAATATAATATGAAGTACTTTATTATGTCAAATGACAACGGTGATAAAACTTTCTTAATTAAATTTGATATATTTTCTAAATATATTTGTAATGCTCATAATAACATAAATACATTTTAAATTCGTATTTAGATTGATTGTTGATTGGTTGGATATTGCTTAACGTCTCATATTAATGCACTTTGGCTATTCGAGACGATGAGTGGTGATAGATGAGGATGAAGTATGATCAGAAGGGAGGAGGGGAGACCCGGTACCGGCATGTAGCCTTCAACTTTCGAAAAGTACCAAGGGGACCAACGGCTTAACGTCCCATCCGAAAGGACGGTGTAACCTTGACAGTCAAAAAGGATCCTCCACTATCTCGGATTGCCGAGCAGACGTAGTGGAAAACGAAGCCGTTACACTAGCTCTCGAACCCTCCATCTGCGACGGCTTTAAAGTCACCGTTCGCTAATTCCTAAGACAAAACTGATGGACTTATGTCAAATCAGAAGTTTTCAAAGCCTAGAGCAGGAATCGAACCCGGGACTTCTGCATTGGAAGCAGAGACGGTAACCACAGTAGCGTAGCCAGGAATTTAAAAGCCTGGGTGTAAGGCTGCTCGATGGGCTTCCTTGCCCCCTTCAAGGGCGTCCCAAGGAATTATGTCAAGGGGGCAAAAATTATAATTTGTGTTCCCGTGGTACATGCATGGGGGGGGGGGCAGAGCCTCCCGAAAATAGTGGCGCAGGTGATTTTGTTTTGAAAATCACGTTTTTACAGTGCGTTTGGTGCGTTTTAGAAAGAAAGTAGTGGCCTTAATGCAATACCAAAATAATGTAATGTTTGTGAAGTCGATTCCCGAAACTAGAAAACCACCATAAGGAATTATTGGAACGCTAACGTCCGGACGAGATTAATAGAGAGTAGTAATGTATAGAAAAAAGAATTCCGCCAGTATGTGTAATTACTATTACTCTAATTAACATATTATTATTTAATTTAATTGTTGCAGACGCCTTTGGCCCCCTTGGTAGAGGGGCTTGCCATGGGCCCCCTAAGAGCCCCAGGGGCCCTCAATCTCTCAGGGCCCGGGCGCAACTGCACCTCTTGCAACCCCTATTCCTACGCCCCTGGCTAACTACAAGACCAACGAGACACATTTCATAATTTAACATTTACCTTCGAGCCAGCGGTTTGTCCATGGAACTCTCTGTCTTGCGAAGTAAAAACAATGCCAACCAAAGATTTAATCTATCAAGCTGTATACAGTCTCTTCTGCTAAACTAAACTTTGGGCAACCCCGCAACGAACAAAAACACGATAAATGAATTCAAATATATGTTAACATGATTAATGGGATCAGCGAAGCAAAGACTTCAATTTCACTGACCCCTCAAAAAATTTAGCTCCAATGTTTTTTTTTCTGTCTGTTTGTTCGCGCTCTACCGGGCAAACGGCATATGCGATCTTGATGAAAATTGGAGGGGACCTTCGAAATCTTTGAACTTCGAACTGCCACGTTTTTTGGTACAATCGAAGAAATATATCTTATGAATTATTAATGCGATATTTTCGTGATATTTCGGCCGATTCTGACCAAACGGGTGGGGTTACAACGTTCATATTTCACATGGACATTAAAAGGTAATGGTGATGTTTTGCATTGTGAAAGAAAAAGTTGAAAAAGTTTGGCAGAATCCATAGAATAAAGGTTTTAATATGAGTTTTTTAGGTGTATGATAACAAGTAACTATGAGTTTTTTAGGTGTATAATAACAAGTAACTATAGAAACTTGACAACAATCACCTACAATGCGTTCAAAAACCAAATCTTCGGGCCTCCAGTTATTTTATAGTCTAATAATTGGTATTACCATAGCAAAAAACTACTTTATAACAAATATCCTAATTCAACAAAAATGATTTTGGAATGGGACCTAAAAAGGTAAAGAGATCCAACGTATACTAAAATCTTACAAAAAAGCTCATCCATCTACGCGACTAGAAAAAGCGTTCGCGAATCGGCCTGGAGTAGTGAATTGGCTATGAAATGAAAATCGGAGTATCATAAGCCTTGAGCCTTGAGTGAACTGGTAAATGGTTTTTTGAAATGGGCCCAATAGTACAACAAAGAAAAAAAGTGAGTATAATAAATAAACTTAAACTTCGAAATATGTTTTTAGCTACCTATACAAGTCAACGCTGGTTATAGGCCTATAATTTAATTTTTTTGTGAATGAGATGGATAATGATAATGGATAACAGGATAATGTATATTATTAATAATAATAAAAAATAAAAAATACCAGTGAAAGTAGGCCTACAGCTGTTCTAATATAATCGGGTTAAAAAAAAGTGTGGCTCGTTGGTCTTGTGGTTAGCCTACCTGCTTCCAATGACGAAGTTCCAGGGTTCAATTTACACTTATGTCAGAAGTTTTTTAACTTCTGATTTGGACTTAAGTCCATCAGTTCTTGTCTTAGGAATTTGTACACGGTGACTTTGGAGCCGTCCTAGCAACAAGGCACATAATAAATTTAAAGTTGTTGTGAATCGGCCTTGTTGACTCTGGCGTTTATCCACTGGTGTTCGCACTGTCCATACCACTGATTGCTATATATCCTATTAAAAATATCGATCTTTGGTTGGTTATCGTTTACTCGTCGATTGCGTCGGGGCCTACAGGATTGGCTTGGTCACTTTGGTTTACTGTCCCCCACTGAAAATCAGTTGTGTGACTGAATGGGTAGACTCGGGTAGACTATATACGTATCGTATTTATTTATTTATAGGATTAGCGTAGCGAGCGAAGCGAAGATTCCATTTCACTACACTGGAGAAAAAAATCCGGAATGTTTTGTTTTTTTCTTTCTTTCTTCTGTATTTTTGTGTGTTTGTTAACACGATAGAACTGCCACTTTTTTTGAGCGCAATCGGGAAATTTTTTCTCATAAAAACGCAATTTTACGATTTTTTTCGATTTTTAAAAAATTCTTCGACTTATAACACCTACATGCTTTATCCGATTGTAATGATTTTTTTACAGAACCTTAATTTTATGAATTAAGATATTTGTGTGAAATTTGAGCGTAATCGAAAATTATTTCTCATGAAAATCAAAATTTTACGGGTTTTTTCTTTTCTAAAACAATTCTTTGACTTATAACACCTACATGCTTTATCTTATTGTAATGATTTTTTCACAGAACCTTAATTTCGTGAATTAATATATTCGTGTTAAATTTGAGCGCAATCGAATAATTATTTCTTATACAAATTGCAATTTTACGATTTTTTTCTTTTTAAAAATTACGATTAATTAAAAAAATTAAGTTAATTTTTTATTTATTTTATTTAATTATAAAAATTAAGTTAATTTTTTATTTAATTTAATTTAATTTAAAAAAATCCTCGATTAAGTAATGATTTTTTCACAGAACAACAGAAAATCCACGTAACACATGGCATCTCAATGCACCATATACGCTCATCCAACAACGCGGCGGGACTTAAGCGTTTTCCTAGTTTATAGGATTAGCGTAGCGAGCGAAGCGAAGATTCCATTTCACTACACTGGAGAAAAAAATCCGGAATGTTTTGTTTTTTTCTTTCTTTCTTTCTTTCTTTCTGTATTTTTGTCTGTCTGTTAACACGATTCCGGCTAAACCGATAATTCAATTGCGATGAAATTTTAAGGAGGCCTTTGAAATCTCTGAACTTAGAACTGCTATACGTTTTTAAACGCAATCGAAAAATTATTTCTTATGAAAATCGCAATTTTACGATTTTTTCGATTAAAAAAAATGTATTCGACTTATAACACCTACATGATATATCCAAATGTAAGGATTTTTTTCACAGAACCTTAATTTTATGAATTAATATATTCGTGTGAAATTTGAGCGCAATCGAAAAATTATTTCTTATGAAAACCGCAATTTTACGTTTTTTTTTCGATTTTTTAAATTTCCTCGACTTAATAACACCTACATGCTTTATCCGATTGTGATAAGTTTTTTACAGAACCTTAATTTTATGAATTAGTATATTCGCGTGAAATTTTAGCGAAATCGAATAATTATTTCTTATGAAAATCGCAATTTACGCTTTTTTTTCGTTTTTAAACAATTACGCTCATCCAACAACGCGCCTAGAAAAGCTTTTGCGAAGCTTTCTAGTTAATAACTTATATTAGAACTGTACTGGTAGTGGCATTTATTACTGTTTGTTCGTTTATTTATAATAAATCGAACCATAGCTATGCATTAGGCCTTACGAGCCTAATAATCTCTGGAAATAATACCCTTTATCAATGTACATAGAGAAGAGTGTACCTACGGTCTTACCTGTTGGCTGTTGCGAGGTGTGTTCTAAGATGATATTCGGCGGCAACACGACTGCTTCCGTATGAAGCCGAAACTTGACTGAACCAAGGTCGATGACGAGTATTTTACCTACTACTCGACAGTCTTCAAAATGCCCAACTGACCTTGTACATCCCGTAACGAACATGATTATTTAAAAACAAATCTCACTTGAATGTAATTTATTTGTGAGCGATCGCTGCGTTGATTCAAGTTTTCTGGTAGAAGTTTTTATGAATGGAGCGCGGGAAACGGCGCGCGTTTAGGTTTAAGGCTATTCCAGAGAACTCTTATCGATATTTCGAATGTCAATGGAAAATGGCTAAAAGTTGGTTGGATGAAATTACACTCAGTCCAGAGACAAAGGGTTTTAAAAACAATAACAAAAAGCATATTTAAAAAATTGAATATGCACTAGAACATTTTTCGTATTGCCCCAAAATTTGCATATAAGGGCCAAAAAGGTTTCGTCCCCCCCAAAAAAAATTTGATTTTTTTCTTTTTTATTAAAGTTCATCTTTCACCCAACCCCAAAACTTTCAGACACTTTTTTTGCTAATCAAAAAAAAATGAGCTAAAACCCCTAATAAATGTTTGTTTCGGTCCTTTCCGAGAGGTTTGAACAGTCGGAACACAAAGGAAACGAGGCCTAGTGCAGGAATTTGGGATTTAGGAGGATAAAACATTTTTCTGCTTCAGAGATGACGAGTGGGCGGATTTTTGTAAATCAAGGAAATTGCATGAAAGTTACTGAATGAAAAAGGAACTTGAATAAAACAGAAAAAAAAAAGAAACATTTTTTTGGAGGGGGCAAAAGCTACCCCTTTTGGGGTATTATATGTAATTTTGGGTCAATCAGAAAAAGCCAGTTCTAGGAGCAAAATTTAAATTTTTAAACTACAATTTTTTTTGGGTTTTACCAAAATTTTTTATCCGTATGAGTATAAGGGAAAAAATTTTTGAAAAAAAGTTGGATGTGTGAATTTTTTTTCACAAGGTCAAAATAGAGTTTTGAACAGGTTGACGCAAAAAACTACATCAAACGTTTTTTTCAGAAATTTTTTTCCCTTATACTCGACGGAGCAAAGGTGGGTAGTACAAAAAAAATCATTTCTTAAAATTTAAGTATTGCACCCAGAACTAGCATTTTTTACTTACACAAAATTTTCATATACCCAAAAAGCCAAATGGGCTTGTCCCCGTCCCCCCAAAAAAGTTTTTTTTTTCTCTTTTTTTTAAAGTTTCCCCTTTTTTTTCAATAATTTTCAGCATTTTTTTTATTGACTAGGGGCCCAACCTCAGGCCAGGGTGCAATCGCACCTCTTGCAACCCCTATTCAATTCCTATTCCCCTGGCTAACTACAAGACCAACGAGACACATTCCATAATTTAACATTTACCATCGAGCCAGCGGTTTGTCCATGGAACTCTCTGCCATGCGAAATATAAAAACAATGCCAACCAAAGATTTCTATCAAGCTGTATAGGCTACAGGCTCTTCGGCTAAACAAAACTTTGGGCAACCCCTCAACGAAAAAGGACACGATAAATTAATTCAAAGATATGTTAACATGATTAATTGGATGAGCGAAGCGAAGACTTCAATTTCACTGAACGCTAAAAAAATTTAGCTCCAATGTTTTTGTTCTCTGTTTGTTTGTTCGCGCTCTACCGGGCAAACGGCATATTATGCGATCGTAATAAAAATTGAAGGGGACCTTCGAAATCTCTGAACTTAGACCTGCCACATTTTTTGGGTGCAATCTAAGAAATTTTTCTCTTGAATATCGTACGTACTTTTACGATTTAAAAAAATATTTTTAATGCGATATTTTCGTGATATTTGGGCCGATTCTGACCAAACGGGTGGGGCTACAGCGTGCATATTTCACATGGACATTAAGGTAATGGTGAGTATTTCACTTTGAAAGAAGATGTTGAAAAAAGCTTTGAGTTCCCACGCTAACTAAAAACTTAAAAAAAAGCTCATCCATCAACGCCACTAAAAAAAGCATTCGCGAAGCGGCCTAGTTTAAGTGGATGGAACGTTGGTTCCATTTCCTGCACGTTTTTCTCATAAGGCATAATATTGCGTGCACACTTGTTGGATGAGCGAAGGTTCTTGTCTTAGGAATGTGTAAACGGTGAATTTGGAGCCGTCCTGGCAACGAGGCAGATGATAAATTTAAAATTATTCTGAATCGGCCTTGTTGATTCTGGCGGTGATCCGCGGGTGTTCGCACTGTCCATACCACTGATTGCTATATTTCCTATTAAAAATATCGATCTTTGGTTGGTTATCGCTCACTCGTCGATTGCGTCGGGGCCTACAAGGTTGGCTTGGTCGCATTGGTTAACAGTCCCTCACTGAAAATCAGTTGTGTGACTGAGTGGGTAGACGCGGATAGACTCTAAATACGTATTTATTTATTTATAACATATTAACTGTACTGGCAGTGGCATTTATTACTGTTTGTTCGTTTATTTATAATAAATCGAACCATAGCTAAGCATTAGGCCTTTTTACGAGCCTAATAATCTCTGGAAACAATACCCTTTATCAAAGTACATAGAGAAGAGTGTACCTACGGTCTTACCTGTTGGCTGTTGCGAGGTGTGTTCTAAGATGATATTCGGCGGCAACACGACTGCTTCCGTATGAAGCCGAAACTTGACTGAACCAAGGTCGATGACGAGTATTTTACCTACTACTCGACAGTCTTCAAAATGCCCAACTGACCTTGTACATCCCGTAACGAACATGATTATTTAAAAACAAATCTCACTTGAATGTAATTTATTTGTGAGCGATCGCTGCGTTGATTCAAGTTTTCTGGTAGAAGTTTTTATGAATGGAGCGCGGGAAACGGCGCGCGTTTAGGTTTAAGCTGTGATACGGGGTTACGTACTTCATCATACACAAACACTTCACAAGAGGTGACAAAAATATGGATGTTCAGGCTTTGTTAAAAACAACAATAATACTGAAACCATTACGAATTTTAATGATTCGTTTAAAAAATACATTGCGTTCTAAAAGTCGGAATGTGTTTCCTAGTGATACCCAATGTAATATAAGAAAAAATCACATTTAGAGTTTTGACAGTCAGTTTTGAAAACTACGGCAATGGCTTTACAAGGCATGCTGCTTGTCCTAATGGCGTCGACTTGCATTAGTTTGTGTTTGAGTGAACCCATTACAAGAATGCAAGCCTTAAGTTTTGCGTACAACTGGATGGCAAAGAGGGCCAAACCATCAAATACAACAATGAATTCGACCACACCAAAACTCATCAGTACATGGGAAATAAATGCTTCTACTGTAAGTATAGCTATACAAATATATTAATAAATCAATATTAAACATTTATATTAACATTTTTACATTTTACAATTTTATTTGTAAATTACAACGACTGGACTAGATCATTCCTCTACTGATCTAAAAGGTAGGAACAGCGGCGTAGTCCATCTCATAAACATCAGCTGCAGGTATATAGGGGAGAAGTAGGATAATACTTGACTTCCCAAACCCCTGTCAGGGCCCGGGGTAGCATTGGCCCAGCATGGCTCTGCTAATCGTCTAAAAGCGAATCAAGAAAAAAAATCAACGTCGCAAACATCAGCTGGTATGTAAGGGAGTATTTCACTCCCTGAAACTAGAGGCGAGCTCTAGCAATCGTCGGCAATCGTCCTTTGACGATCTCCCCGACGACGACGACCATGACAACACGGACGATGTCAAAGACGATGATGACCATGACGTGACGAACCCCTCTCTTTCCTCCCCTTACCCGTGGCTGGTTCTGACCAGCATGGGCTCTTCCTTCCCATATCCCCTAGGCTAGAGTGGTGCATTATGACCTAACGGTTGACGCGCTCTTAATTATAATAAACAAAAAATACTTTACAAACACCATAATTTTATAGAATACAATGTAATTATTAAAACATAGTTTTTTGTTTTCCCATGCAGACTTCAATATTGGAGTTGTCTTCTTTCCATGCGACTTAATCCTTCTAGCTGCGGTCTGTCTTCCTTATACATTTTGATTGAGTGACGTATAATGACGAAGCGATTGACCAGCCCACAAAAAACTCATTACAAATGGGGTGATTTGATGTTAAATGAGAGTTTTGGGAAACACTATTTCCTGTTTGCAATCTTGAGAAACATTCCATCTTTAGATCCCAATGTGAAAAGCATTGGTTCATAAACCATAGGCTTGCTCGTCTTTTCCGAGATGTCGAATTCATATTTCGTTAGGAGCGAGATGAGCGCCACCTTCGTCTGCATGTAGGCGAAGCGCATTCCTGAAACAGGGTCCATATACTAGATTAGGAATATGATTAAGGGAATCCCTAGACCCAAATATGATTTCTAAAGAATGCAGTAAAGACGTTTGAAAAGTAAGTAGAATGTTAGAGGGGCTTAATAAAGAGCGGATAATTTTTTTGAAATTTTTTTGACGCGACATAACCTCAGAATCAACAATTGTATTCAAATTACTGGAATCAGTTGCTCAAGTTCAAAATTGAAGTTTTAGCAGCGGTTTGTTGTACATATTATTTCTACATTCCTTTATCTACAACCTAACTAAAGTATTATTGGTTTTATATGGTTTCTGGCGTTGCACGATTTTTTCCGTTATTAAACGGTACAAAATTTGAAATTGTACCGGCAGGCAAAACAAATTGTGCAACGCAACAAACCATATAAATCCAAAATTCCTTTTATTTAGGTTGTAGATAAAAGAGTGTAGAAATAATATATACAAAACCGCTGCTAAAAATTCAATTTTGAACTTGAGCAACTGATTCCAGTAATTTGAATTCAATTGTTGATTCTGAGGTTATGTCCCGTCAAAAAAATTTCAAAAAAATAATCCGCTCATTTATTAAGCCCCTCTTACATTCTACTTACTTTTCAGACGTCTTTACTGCATTCTTAAGAAATCATATTTGGGTCTGGATGTTTATTTTTTTCAAGGCAATGCAGGACGGTCTATATATACGGTTTGATGTTCAATGTTTGTAGGCAACTACAGATGCGAGCTCTGGCCGGCGACTTGAAAAACTTCTACCATTCCAACCCCTTACCCGTGACCGGTTCTGTCTAGCACGGTGGGGTCTTCCCCACTTACCTTAGGCTAGAACCCCGTCGGGGCCCGGGGTAGAATTTGGCCCAGAACACGGTTCTGCTAATCGTAAAAGGCGATTCAAGAGAAAAAGTCTACCTCACAAACATCAGCAAGGGAAGAGCGGATATATAACTCGCCGAAACTAGAGGTGAGCTCTGGCATTCGTCATCGGGGACACTTCCCCTTTTCCTTGACGACTCCCCAACGACGACGATGACAATTTACTCAACGAACGATGACGATGACAACGACGATGACAACCGCGACGTGAGAACCCGTCATTTCCTCCCCTACTCGTGGCATGGTTCTGACCAGCATGGGATTTTTCTTCCCACTCCACATCCCCTAAACTGGAATTGCGCATTATGACCTAGCGGTTGACGCGCCTTTATTCCAAACAAGCTTTAACATAACTTAGAACAAAGATACGAAAAAAATCGATCATATCATGTTTAAAAAAAATCGTTTTTCTAAAAAAAAAATACTTTAACCAGACAACCCGTGGCTTGGTGTGGTTGTCAATCGTTTCATCTCACTTGTTTCATTGTTGTAAAGTGACGATGGCATCCTAAAAACTTTCAAGGTTATTTAAGCAATGAATACTTTTTGCTGACAATCTGAATGTCATGCTCATAAAAATATTTTTTTGCAAGTGATGGTAGATATTATTATTAATAAAGGTGAATATTTATATAATATCCCATTACAAACAACGAATTATAATAAATTTACTATATCGTACCTGCGCAATATAACGTTCCCTATCGAAGCGCCCTAGATTCTCACGTCGTTGTAAGATACACACAATTGTCTTTAATATTCCTGTCTTGGACCGTGGTAAAATTTGGAACGGAGCATGACTCTGTCAATCGTTAAAGGCGAGGAAAAAGGAAAAGTCCATATCGCAAACATCAGCTTAGAATGTACGGAAGTATTTTACTTCCTGAAACTAGAGGCGAGCTCTGGCAATCATCGTAGGGGAGACCTCCCCCTCCAATTGACGACCTACTCGACGACGACGAAAATTGACACTTCGAACGATAACAAAGACGATGACAAACTTAATGAATCCGATCCAAAAGACTTTTTAGTCATAGTCTTTTGGATCGGATTCATTAAGTTTAAGTTTAAGACAGTTTAAGACGATTTAGTCATAGTCTTTTGGATCGGATTCATTAAGTTTGTCATTGTCAACGTCATCGGCTCGAAATAAATAAAAAAAACTATAGTATTTAATATTATAAGAAGGCTATTTTTCCGATTATTTTTTCTCTCATTTTATTTAATTTTATAATTTCGAATATAGAATTAAAAAAAAACAAAAAAAAACAATCATTCAATTTATTAACTTATATAATATATACGCGGCGCAGTATGACCTAACCGGTTGGAGAGCCTAGTTTCTCGTCTAGTTTATTTAGTTAGTTTATTTAGTTTCTCACGTCGACGTCAATGTTCTGTCTACCAACTCACCAATGCAGATGCGCGGTCCCTCTCCGAAGGGCATATAGGCGCAGCTCGGTAAGGCCGCCTTGCGCTCGTGGGTGAAACGCTGAGGGTCAAACTTCTCCGGATCCGGGTAGTACCTCGGGTCGTGGTGAATCCCGTAGATGGGTATCACCACCGGCGTCCCTGGTTCCACCACCAAGCCGTCTTCCAGGGTGATGGCTTTGTTGCACAGACGGTTGAGCAATGGCAGAGGGGGGTGCATGCGCAGCGTCTCTGTGGAAGGTTATTTATTTATTTATTTATTTATTTATCTTCTATCCTCAATCGTTATTGAAACTGATTTCCAAAGGTTAACTAAATAAAACTTATCACATAAATGCAAACAAAATAATGAGCTATAGTTAAATAAAGTTACTTTCTCGATTTCCCGTCGGTGTAATTGTTATTATTTACTAAATTCAGAAATTAAAAAAGAAATTAAATTAAACAATGTGGGAGATCCGTGGTTCGATTCCCGGTTGGGGCGGACTTTTTTAATTTCTGAATTGTAGTAAATAAAGACAATTAAATAAAGTTATTTAGTAAATAATACAACAATGTATATTTGTATAATACTAGGGAAACGCCAAAGTCGTTGTTAAACGAGTGAGTGAGTGAGCCAAGTGTTGAGTACCCGGGAACATCCACTTTCCTCCCCTATACCTAAGGATCTAGCCCAGTATGAGAAATGATACCGGGTACTCAACACATGGTTCACTCACTCGTTTAACAACGACTTAGGCGTTTCCCTAGTTATGTAAATTGAACATTTGAAATGCGAATCGTATTCAAAACGTATTAGCGTGAAACATTAACAAATTTCCAAGATAAAACAAAATCACCTAAGTTTGCATTCCCATTAAACACCCCTCCAAAATATAATGTGGGTGTAAAAATATCAAAAATGTTCGAGCTAACGGGTATCGAACCCCAACCCTCCGTGCGGTAGTCTAAATGCTTACCAAGAGGCCATGCAAGCCACGTAGATTTTGTCCCGCTAGCTGCTACTAAATAAATTCTACGATATTTTGAAAATCACATTTTTATTTATTGTAGGATGAAATCGCAATGGATCTAGCTGATTTTGTTAGCAGTTCTCAGTAAACTCATACCAGATGTCTGTTTAAAATTTCAGCCCAATCTGTTCAGCGGTTCGGCTGATTTTCGACGTACAGACAGACAGACAGATAGACAGACAGAATCACAGAATGAGAACCGTTCGAGTTGAATGGAGACACTCGGTCGCTCCGCTCCCTCGTTTAACTAGGGAAACGCCAAAGTCGTTGTTAAACGAGTGAGTGAACCAAGTGTTGAGTACCCGGGAACATCCCCTTTCCTCCCCTTTACCTAAGGCTGGATCTAGCTCAGTATGGAGAATTATACCGGGTACTCAACACATGGCTTACTCACTCATTTAACAACGACTTTGCGTTTCCCTAGTTTAAATTGAACATTCAAAATGCGAATCGTGTTCAAAACGTATTAGCGTGAAACATTTACAAATTTCCAATATAAAACAAAATCACATAATTTTTATTTCCCATTTAACACCCTTCAAAAATAATATGTGGGTCTAAAAATATAAAAAAGTTATACCCAACGGGTATCGAACCCCAACCCTCCGTGCGGTAGGCTACATGCTTACCACTCCACGTCGACGTTATGTTTTTGTTTACTAGGAAAACGCTAAAGTCCCGCCGCGTTGATGGATGAGCTTTTTTTAAGTTTTTAGTTTGCGTGGGATATCTTTACTTTTGCAAGTGGTTTGTTTTTCTGCCGACGCATTGTAGGTGATTGTTGTCAAGTTTCTCTTGTTTTTTGTTAATTTGTCATTATTTAACGTAAAAATCTTACATTAAAAGCTTTATTTCTATGGATTCTGGCTAACTTTTTCAACTTTTTCTTTCAAAAGGTACAACATCACCATAACCTTAATGTCCATGTATAATATGAACGTTGTAGCCCCACCCGTTTGGTCAGAATTGGCCCAAATGGCACGAAAATATCGCACAAAAAGTCAAAAAACTTATATTAAAAGCTTTATTTCTATAGATTCTGGCTAATTTTTTCAACTTTTTCTTTCAGAAAGCAATACATCACCATTACCTTAATGTCCATGTGAAATATGAACGTTGTAGCCCCACCCGTTTGGTCAGAATCGGCCCAAATGTCACCAAAATATCGCACTAAAAATCGAAAAAAATCGTAAAAGTACGATATTCATGAGAAATATTTCTTCGATTGTACCCAAAAACGTAGCAAGTCTAAGTTCAGAGATTTCGAAGGTCCTGTCAAATTTTCATCAAGATCGCATATGCCGTTTGCCCGGTAGAGAGCGAACAAACAGACAGAAAAACAAACAAACAAACAAAAAAAAAAAAACACCCGAGCTAAATTTTTTGGGGGGTCAGTGAAATTGAAGTCTTCGCTCCGCTCATCCAACAAGACGATGACGACCATTGATGAACCCCTCCCCTCCCATCCACCCCTTCCCCCTTTCTTCCGCAGACCGTAACTGGCGGGATTTTCCTCCCAATATCCCCGAGGTTAGAGTGGCGCATTCCATTATGACCTCTCCATTACTCCCCCTACACATGCTGGTCCTAACCAGCGGAATTCTCCTCTCATATCTCCTAGGCTACGTGAAAGACTATACGCACGGCTTTAAGGCTATTGTACCACCTCTGGCCGATAATTTGAAAGTCGAAGAAACATGTCTGAAAAGTTTGCAGAATGGAAGAAGGCCTTTAAAATAACAGAAAAAAATTGTGATTTTTTTGGGGCTGGACATAACCTCACTATTGGAAATTATATTTAGATTTTTGGACAAGAGTGTACACAACAAATTTAGTTCAAAATTAAATTTTGTGATTCGGACGTTTGTAAGAGGGATCTCATTACTTTTTCAAGTTCCATTCCAAAAATAAAAATCGGGGAAAAAACTGAAAAGTACGATTACTATGAGAAATATTTCTTCAAATGTCATAAAAATCATAACATACATCATTTCAGTGATTTTAAAAATTCCCATAAAGTTTCATCAAGATCGGAGTAGCCGTTTGCCAAGTATCACGAAAATATCTCATTAAAAATCGAAAAAAAAAACGTAGAAGTACGATAATCATAGGAAATATTTGATCAAATGTACCCTAAACGTGAAAAGTCTAAGTTCTAAGATTTCGAAGGTCCCCTCAAATTTTCATCAAAATCGCATATCGCTTCCAACCCAACAAGACCTCTCAAGTGCAAATTTATTGCAAAATGAGGTTAAAAAAAAACCTTTCAAGTACAATAAAATACTCAACAATAGGAAATTCATAACAATGAATATGTATCTAATAACTAAAGATGAATTTTTAAATGACAAATCATTTTCACAATGATCACTTGAGAGCAAACGAAATAATATGTTTTTTATCTCTCCTGAACATTTTTACTTAATGCACTTGAGTGGTCTTGTTGGGTTGGCAGCGATATGCCGTTTGCCCGTAAAGCGCGAACAAACAGACAAAAAAAAAAAATACAAATAAAAAAAAAAAAAAAAAAAATTAATTATAATTGTTGTCGCGACAACGCAATTCATATTCAATTTCTTCTTTAGATAACCGTTCTAACTCCATTTTAAATTAAACAATTATTAGCCACTCAAACACCAGAGCTAATTTTTTTGGGGGGGGGGGGCGGGGGGGGGGGGGGGGGGGATCAGAGAAATTGAAGTCTTCGCTTCGCTTATCCAATGACATAAAGATTGTGGTGATGTACTTCCTTTTGAAAGAAAAAGTTGAAAAAGTTGGTCGAAATTCATAGAAATAAAGTTTTTTTTAATATAAGCCTTTTACAGGTGTATAATTAATTAAAAAGTAATAACAAGTAGCTATAGAAACAGTAATGAGATCCCACTTAAAAACGTAATCATTGGACAGAATTATTTAAAAAAGCTCATCCATCACCGCGACTGGAAAAAGCGTTCGCAAGGCGGCCTAGTAATAATAATAAAAGACAAATAATAAAGCTCAAGCATTAAAGCTCAAGCATTCGTGCATAGCTGGCCGCGTGACTCATTCGGGAGGTCCCAGGTTGAAATCCCGTCTAGACCGGCAATTTTGACTGAAGTTATTTTCCGAGGTTTTCCTCAGTCGTTATTGCGAATGAAAGGGATCCGGATTGAGTCGTATTGTCCTATCCGCAAATACCTAGTTAGACACCTGAAGAAAGGCATGCATTGCACCCTGGGCAGGCTTCCCAAGAAAAGTTATTATCTACAACATCCACAACAAGGAAAAGATGGAGTCAATGGAAGATGTGGAGGTAATGTTGTTTGCCGATGACTTAGTGGCATGGTCTGAGTATGAGGAGGTAGTCCAAAGATATACAGACTTGTACCAAGCTGACCCTGCCAGAAGCAGGAAACGGTGAGGATAATGATGATTATTATTGTTAGCTGCAAGATACAATTTTTAGTATTTTGGATAGAATGTGGAAATAATACACTATTGCGTGGTAATATCATATTAACTTAAACTCGCCTCCCATCTCTGTCTCACTCACCTGCTACAACCATGTCCAGGTATTCCATGTCCTGCATTGCTTCGTAAGTGAGGGAACCACCATGTTTAGCAATTACAGCGTCCATATCTTTGCGCAGGCGCGTCTGAATGTCGTGGTTGAGGGCAAGATGGTACAAACAGAAGCTCACCGTAGTAGACGACGTCTCGAAACCAGCAACGAAAAACACGAAAGCTTGGGCAGCAATCTCGTCGATGGTTACCTTCTTCAGTATGTCTGCTAGAATTATGTTAGAGAACTTTTATTACCTGACACACACAAAAACTTGTAAAAAACCAGCCAAGCATTTCACATCCAAAATGATTGGGATATAAAAACAAGCCAATCCTTAAACACCTAAAAGTGTTGAGTTATACTTGAAGAGCCAAGCGAAGTTTCATCCAGCAGTTGTGCCCTACAAAGTTATATGATATCATTTCGCCCCGTGACTAACGCCAAGCGATGGATTTCAACGCTGCGTATACCTATACAAAACATGATGAATGAAACATAAATTAAAAGTCAATTCATATTAATCAAAGCATTCAAATATATAATAAATAACACTAATAAAGCTTGGAGCATTGAAAAAAAGTTCGACCCTTTCTGTACGCTCTCCGTTGCGTAGGCATTTGCCACCCCCCACACTTTTCGACAGATATCAATTACCCAGGACCGAAAAGTCACATATTTTCTATTTGCTGTAAATCATCATCATCATAAGAAAAGCCACACTTTTCTATTTGCTGTTCTAAGTAAATTTAAATTATTGTACTTGTCAAACAGTCGGTATTGACCACCTCTTCTATGGAGGATCGAACCTTGCTGCACACTTTTAGGTGTGTAAGGCTTGGTTTGTTTTTATATCTCAATCATTTTCTGTGAAATACTTTCACCTAAATTACCGTTGTGTTAGTGATGTTTCGATTATTGTGTTGTTTGTCTCAAGTTAATCCAAATAATCTTCCTCCTATCCGTGGCTGGTTTTGACCAGCATGGGTCCTACTCTCTATATCCCCCTAATCTAGAGTGGCGAATTATGACCTAACGGTTGACGCACCCTTAAACTTAATTTTTATTCCCTGAAAACAGAGGCGAGCTGTGGCAGTCGACATCGGAGACCCATTTCCTACCTTGACGACCTCCCCGACGACGAACGACGACAAAAATATCCCCCTCTCCTCCCCCCAGCAGTGTCTATTTCTGACCAGCATGGGATTTCCCTCCCCATATCCCTATCAGGGACGGCTCGTGAGTTATTATTGAGGGGGTGCACATAAGTTGGATGTCTCATTCTGCGGGAAACAAAGGGGTCCCCAGCCGCCGGAGGCGAATATTTTTCAGATACTAACCGTCTGAAGTACCCGGAAAACGAAATAGGGGCCCTGAGCTATATCAGACGTTGAAAAAACAAAAGATGACCTGAGGCTATTTCTACCGGCCGACAGTGGCATTATACTTACTGTAGAATGACTCCTGCCGAATATGCCTTGCCCTGGGCCACCCAAAATATCCATACAAACAAATCAAACGGCTTTTTGGGAATATAGATTGGCTTTAAACCTTAAATTTGGAATTTAGTTCGAGCAGATATTTGGGGTTGCGCGTGCACCTGTGCACCTATACACGAGCTACCCCTGATCCCTATAGGTTAGAGTGGCACATTATTACCTAACGGTTGACGCGCCCATAATCCAAATAAACATAAAAATCTAGGACATAAACATACCCGTATCACTGTTCTTGTTGTCTGTTGCTTCACCAAATTCCTCTTCAATGTATCCTTTATTCTTTAGCTGGATCATTAACTGAAGGAAGTCCTTCCTGGTGACGTCATTCTGCTCCCGATATTCAATCGTGTCTTTAATCATTTTTCGAAAATAACCGGATATTTTCAGAGGAAGTTTACCCAACTTAACGATAGCTGCCACTGATGGCACCATAGCGTTCAGAAAGAAGCCCGTAACAGCGACAATTCCAGGCGCCAAAAATGCTTTTCCCCATTGCCGAAACTCCGCGTCAGGATCTTTCAGACAGTTTCCCTCGACTCCGAATACACAAGAGGCAATCACATCCGTACTATATCTCGCACTTAGGTCCTTTAGGTCAATCGTTTGCCCGAGTCGACCCTCTTCCTTGACGCATTCCTGCAATTCCCGACCACAATCCAGAAGCGTCTGAAACATCATTTTCATCTTCCCCGAAGTAAAAGTTGGAGTGAGTTTAGCTCTTAAATTCTTCCACTTTTGTCCACCGATGTTAAACAAATGTGCGCTGATGGGATCATTCTCCTCGTCGAAGTAGAAACCTCGATCATGAAAGTGGGCAAAGTCTTTGATTAAGAAGCTTTTTATCACATCCAGATCTCTAAGGACCAGAGTGGGTCGATGCAACTGAAATACACCGCCAAACTTGTTCTCCTTAAGCCGAAAGTAAATGTCGGAGAAGACCACGCCGATCTGTCGCTTCCCTAACATAACCTGACCGAGGTTGCCGAATGGGAAGCTTGGTTCCAGATAATAGACGCCTCGTTTCTTCCAGTAGGAGAAGACTATGACGTAGTAGAGGTACAGGGCTCCAACAAGGCCAGTGATCAGAGCTAGCAGGTCGAGCGACCACCAAGCTGATAGGAGAGCCATCGTCCGGAGGAATCTAGGCACTTTTACACGTCGAGATGTATTTTATCAGCAACTCATCGATGCCTACAACGGGTGTACCTGAAACAATCAAATGTGTATGTTGTATTACGAACAATTTTATGAACTTATATGATTGTGTTATTGATAAAGAAATTTCGCCCTCATGCTTCTAGACGCTCAAGGAGGGAAAGGGTGGAACTGTCATCCCGTCTGGGCCCGGGTTAGAGTTGGTCCAGAGCACGGCTCTGCTAATCGTAAAAGGCGATGAAAGAGGAAAAGTCCATCTCGCAAATATCAGTTAGGGCTAGTGTGTAGAGGATTACTAGGAAAACGCTCAGTTGGACGCGTTGTTGAGCGAGCACCGGTACGTGCAACACGACCCGAGTACGACATTCCCATAATGCTACATACCAATAAGTCTTTAAGGTCTTGACCGATTTACCTGAAAATTTGTAAAATAGGAGAGAATGGATAAAATCCACCGCCATCTAGAGGACCTTGACATCATTTCTTTGGGAAAACTATTTTAACTCTTGATTACTTCTAGGTGGCAGTACATAGTGACCAGAATTCTTGTGCGACTTTTCGTTGCCATGGTAACGTTACTTTTGTTAAAATGTAATTTCTATCTACACTACTTATCGGATCAAAATAAAATTAACATATTCGTGACCGGACGGACATTCTAAATGATTTGTCTACCTCAGATTTTGTCGCCGTTTAGTTTTAAAAAAAAAACTTTAGATTAACTTTAATGTAACTTTATAACTTTTTGAACGATTTTGCCACAAAACTAATGGCATTCAATCGGGAACGAAACTTGCGGATGGTCAAAATTTCAACTCGATCCGAGCCTCCATTCGACCGCTATCATGAGCCAAAAAAGCTGAGCGACTTTCCGTTGCCATGGTAACGGGACTTTGTTATAATGTAATTTCCGACTACACTACTTATCGGATCAAAATAAAAATAACATATTCGTGATCGGACGGACATTCTAAATGATTTGGCCACCTCAGATTTTGTCGCCGTTTAGTTTGAAAAAAAAACTTTCGATTAACTTTAATGTAACTTTTTAACTTTTTGAACGATTTTGCCACAAAACTAATGGCATTCAATCGGGAACGAAACTTGCGGATGGTCAAAATTTCAACTCGATCCGAGCCTCCGTTCGACCGCTATCATGAGCCAAAAAAGCTGAGCGACTTTCCGTTGCCATGGTAACGGGACTTTGTTATAATGTAATTTCCGACTACACTACTTATCGGATCAAAATAAAAATAACATATTCGTGATCGGACGGACATTCTAAATGATTTGGCCACCTCAGATTTTGTCGCCGTTTAGTTTGAAAAAAAAACTTTCGATTAACTTTAATGTAACTTTTTAACTTTTTGAACGATTTTGCCACAAAACTATACAGCAACCCGCCTAGGTGGTATGCACATGTGTGCAAAATTTCAGGTCGATCAGAGAAACGGTGCGACCTGTACCGAAGCAGTAACAGAAAAAAAACAAAAAAAAACAGACATTCGAGCCATAAGAGTCAAGTGGAGACGCTCGCTACGCTCGCTCAATTATATTACCTTCCAAAATTACTGGTGGTCGTCGTCTGAGACCTTTATCCCTTCCCTTGACGACATCCCCTTGACGACTTCTATGACAACACGAATGAAGACAAAGACGACCGCGACGTGTTAATTCCCCGCTTTTCTCCCCCTACCCGTGGCTGGTTCAGACCAGCATGGGACTTACATCCCATCATCCCCTTGGCTAGAGTGGCGCATTATGATCTAACGGTTGACGCCCCCTAATTCTTTTAAAGTGTTGTTCCCTCGTATCGGTGGCCTTTCCAAATTCCGTTATGCTATGATTTTTCTCGCGCATAAACTTGTCTTATCAAACGTTTGTAGTATGTATTGATAACATAAATTTAACAATCATTGCTCTTGTCTGTCACACATGGCTATATTTATCCAAAGCTCTTGACAACACGGCACCACGGTAACCACAATCTTATATGATACAAAGATAACGATGATAATAATAATTTAAGGCACTTACGTTTGTTTGTTATCAATCGTAATAGCAGCTTTCAAACAATATGTTACACCTTATCACACGTGATGAATACAGCTTATATGCGGTACATCTGGTCTGAATGTATAGGCCCTTCAAGATATTATTTTACCGAAGATAAGACCACACAACAAAAACTTGTAAAAATACAGCCAAACCTTACACACTCAAAAGAAAAAAATAGATATAAAAAAGGGCCAAGCTGATCTACCCTTCCACATTTGCGCATTCTTAATTCATAAACGTACAGTGTCCCGTAACAACATCCTTGAAAAGCTTGGCAAGATAGAATTTGCAACTATTAATTTAAACCTAATAGTTCATCCAAATTCTTTTTTTCTTATTAATTTAAACGTAATGGTCATGCAAATTCTATTTTGCCAAGCTTTTCAAGGATGTTGTTACGGGACACTGTACGTTTATGAATTAAGAATGCGCAAATGTGGAAGGGTAGATGAGCTTGGCCCTTTTTAAGATCTAATTTCTTTTGAGTGTGTAAGGTTTGGCTGTATTTTTACAAGTTTTTGTTATGTGTGGGATCTCATTACTTTTTCAAGTTCCGTTGCAAAATTATCTGTTAAAATATAATTGGATGAGCGTAGCGAGCGAAGCGAAGATTCCATTCTACTACACTGGAGAAAAAATCCGGAATGTTTTTTTTTCTGTATTTTTGTCTGTCTGTTAACACGATTCCGGCTAAACCGATACTACAATTGCGATGAAATTTTCTGGGGGCCTTCGAAATCTCTGAACTTAGAACTGCCACTTTTTTTAGCGCAATCGAAAAATTATTTCTCATGAAAATCGCAATTTTACGATTTTGCTCGATTTTTAAAAACTTTCTTCGACTTGTAACACCTACATGCTTTATCTGATTGTAATGAATTTTTCACAGAACCTTAATTTTTTATAAATTTTTATATTCGTGTAAACTTTAGCGCAATCAACATAATATTTCTTAAGAAAATCGCAATTTTACGATTTTTAAAATTTTTAAAACATTTCTTCGACTTATAACACCTACATGCTTTATACGATTGTAATGATTTTTTCACAGAACCTTAATGTTATGAATTACTATATTGGTGTGAAATTTGAGCGCAATCAAAAAATAATTTCTCATGAAAATAGCAATTTTACGCTTTTTTCGTTTAAAAAAATTACGCTCATCCAACAACGCGCCTGAAAAAGCGTTTGCGAAGCTTCCTAGTAATTTTATCAAAATCGATTTATTTCTATGGTATTACCAATTTACAATAGAATGTAAAAATCATGTGGCCCAAACACCGGTGTCTTCCCACAGTGCCGCTTCCCGTAAGGCCATCAACCTTTTTTTCCCCCCTATGCCATCATTCCTACCTGTCGATAAAGACCATGTTACAGGACGCGTTGTTGGCCTAAGGGGAATTGATTTATTCCCCTTAGGCCAACACCCTGCATTTCATTATTAAAAATACAAAGAAGGTTTGTTGGCCTTGCGGTAATTGATTTATTCCCCTAAGGCAAACAGCATGTATCATATTTTAAGGTAAGGGCCGGGGCGTTGTTGGCCTTGGGGTAATTGATTTATTCCCCTTAGGCCAACAGCGTATATGAATTATTTAAGGTAAGGAGTGGGGCGTTGTTGGGGGAATAAGGCTGTTGGCCTAAGGGGAATAATCAAATTCCCCTTAGGCCAACAAACCTTGTTTGCATATTCAATAATGAAATGCAGGGTGTTGGCCTAAGGGGAATAAATCAATTCCCCTTTGGCCAACAAGTGTAACATGGTCTTTATCGACAGGTAGTAATGATGGCATTGGGGGAAAAAAAAGGTTGATGGCCTTACGGGAAGCAGCACTATGGGACGGCTCCCCAAACACTTGCTTGTTGTAAACAAAAACAATGTAGGCGATTATTGTCAAGTAACTATAGTTACTTGTTGATTGTATGCCTGTAAAGGCTTATTTTAAAACCTTTATTTGAGAGCCTTCCAGCAATCTTTTTTAAGTTTTTCTTTCAAAGGGAATTACATCACTATTACCTTAATGTCCATGTAAAATATGAAAGTTGTTGCCCCACCCGTTTGGTCAGAATCGCTGGGCAATTGAAACTGACGAATTAGTAGTAGCCAGTAGTAGCTAACATCCTTAAAGTGATTTTGAGCATGTTTCAAGTAATTTTTTCACCAAGAAGGAATGCTCGTACCCCAACCAAATTTGGCATGTGTTGTCAGGTACCTAAATCCCCTCGATTGTGATAGTTTTCAAGTTCACATCACGTTTCATGACGGTTGGGTAATACCTCGAAAACACCCCAACTCTGCTTGCTGTATAAGGTGCTTGAATGTGTAGCGCGCCACGGCTTGGCTGCGGCGCCCTAACGGGCACCTAGATTACTCAATTCGACCTCTTCCATTCATATGATATGAAAAATTTTATTATGTCAAATGACAACGGCGAAAAACTTTCTTCATTAAATTTGATACTTATAAATAATTTTAATGCTTATAAGATATTTCATTTAAATAATAAAATAAATTTTAAGTTCGTATTAACAGTCTACCCACTCAGCCATATAACTGATTTTCAGTGGGGGACATTAAACCAAAGCGACCATATAGAAATCAGTGATATGGACAGTGCGAATATCCGCGAATCAACGCCAGAATCAACAAGGCCGATTCAGAATAACTTTGAATTTATTAAGTGCTTCGTTGAGGATGGCTTTATAGTCACCGTTTACTTATTCCTAAGACAAAAACTGATGGACTTATATATCCAAATCATCAGAAGTTTTTCTGCCATGCGAAATAAAAACAATGCCAACCAAAGATTTCTATCAAGCTGTATACAGTCTCTTCGGCTAAACTAAACTTTTGGGCAACTCCGCAACGAACAAGGACACGATTAATGAATTGTCTTAGATCTGTTAACATGATTAGTTTTAAATCAGGACCCCATATAGGTTTGCCACGTCCCGCTATCGGTGGGACAGTCCCAATATTCAATTTTTAGTCCCGCGTCCTGCCAATATACCAAGCGGGACACATTTTACCACTTGGTAGACATTTTTTCAATCAAAAGGAATTTTTGGTGGTTTTCTGGATTTTGTACTACAAAAACGACAATATTTTCATTCATTCGGCCTGGTATTTTTTCTCTAAAACGCTCAGAATGCATTGTAAAAGCCTATTTAAAAAAAAATCGCCTGCGGCACTATTGTTGAGAGCCCCCCAACCCCCGCGGTGGTATTTTTGCCCGGAAAGATTTGTCATTCTACCTTGAATTTAAATTATGGCAACCCTAGCCCCATACTATACCTCATCTTACATATTCACTGATTGATTGGATATTGCTTAACGTCTCATATTTATGCAACTTGGCTAATCGAGACGAAGGGAGGGACATATTCACCTCACCCGTTATCTCATTAATATGATCACTCATCATCTTCATTAGGCTAGTACATAATTCCTAGGTTTATTCTTCAGGCTTACAGTTAAGTACTTCATTAAGCTCCATCCTAGTAACTACGCAACTTAGTATTACATCACTACATTTAGTTTAACTTCATATACGGTCGAGGGACACTCATTTAGTAAGTGGATGGAACGTGGGTTCCGTTTCCTGCATCCTTTTCTCATTAGGCATAATATTGTGTGCACAAAATGACTTGTAATATTTATATATACAATGTAACATGTCTGATGACGATCAATAAATAATAATACATAATAATAAAAATAATTTTAGAGTAAATACGATCCTCCTTATAATGGATATCTTTACCAGTTTATTTAAGTTTATTTTTTATTTAAGGAATATAAAAACTTTAAATTCGATTTATAAACTGTTATTTTTATCCGGCTGAAGCGCCCTTGTGTCTCATGTCGTTATATGTGTGCATCTTGCAGGCCTAACACGGTTTTCTCCGTCTAGGCCCGGGATGTGCTTAAAAACCCCTTTTCCTCCGCTCCGCCTATGCGTGGTTAGATCTGACCAACAAGGGACTTTCCTCCCCATATTACCTAGGCTAGAGTAACGTATTATTGCTTAACGGTTGACGTCTACTTCATCCAAATAAACAAACGAAATTTTAATGAATCCAAAAATACAACTACGAAAGGCATAAAAACATTGTAAAATATCTAAAATTAAATGAAGATTTGATATAGTGATAGTTGGCTATGAAATGCAAATCGGAGTGTCATAGTTCAACCATAGCACTGAGAGAACAGGGAAATGTTTTATTGAAAGGGGCCCAATAGTACAACAAAGAAAAAAATGTGTTCACTACTTCAACTTCACAATATGTTCCTAGCTTCAAATATACCTACCAAGTCAACGCTAGATACATAATTTAATTTTTTGTGAATGAGATGGATAATGATGTTGGATAATTGGATAATGTATATCATTAATTGAATTATTAATCTAAAATAATAAATACCAGTGACAGTAGGCCTACAGCTGTTCTAATATAATTTGTTTTAAATAACTTATATTAGAACTGTACTGGCAGTGGCATTTATTACTGTTTGTTCGTTTATTTATAATAAACCGAACGAGAGCTATGCCTGACGAGTGTAATAATCCTGGAAATTCAATGTACTTATAGACAAGAGTGTACGATCTTTGGTCTTTACGGTCTTACCTGTTGCGAAGTGTGATGCAAGATGATATTCGGAGGCAACACGACTGCTTCCGAATGAAGCCGAAACATTACTGTCGAGCCAAGGTCGATGACGAGTATTTTACCAAGTGCTCGACAATCTTCAAAATACTCAACTTGACCTTGTACATTACGTAATGAACACGATTATTTAAAGACAAATCTCATGCATTCGTCTCAGGCTTGAATGTAATTTCTTTCTAAACGCTCCCAGCGTAGATACAAGTTTTCGGGATATGAAGTTTTTATGAATGGAGCGCGGGAAAGGGCGCGCGCAATGCAGCTAAACGGTTATACTAACATAATTTACAAGCACGAAACTGAAGAACCATTCTCTTGTTATCCGCACTCGTTTGAAAAGATATAGCTATATATATATAATTAATTGCGAGACTAACGAGACGTACATAATATAATTATTATTGTGGGAAACCTGCTCTGGGTGCAATTCATCACCCTCATAAGGTGTCTAACTAGGTATGTTGCGGATAGGACAATAATTGTCAAGGGATATCCGAGAGCTGTTTAAGAGGATTCAATTCCTTGCATTCGCATTAACGTCTGAGGAAAAACTCGAAAAGGAGAAATGAAGGATTGGTGGTCTCGACGGGATTTGAACCCGGGACCTTCCAAATCAGAGTCGCTGGAGCCAACACTGTCGTTACGAGACAAACATAATATGGGCCTGGAGTAGAATTTGTCCCAAAGCATGGCTAAGCTAATCGTAAAAAGCGAGAAAAGAGGAGCTAGTATGCAAGGGAGTATTTTACTACCCGAAAGTAGTGGCGAGCCATGGCAATCATGATCGGGGACCTCTCTCCCCTTCCCTTGACGACGACCATGACAACACGACAGATGACAAAGACGATGACGACCACAAAGTGTGACCCCCCCCCATTCCTCCCATCTCCCATGAGTTCTGACCAGCATGGGTTCCTCCTCCCCAAATCCCCTAGGCTAGAGAGGCGCATTATGACCTAACCTAATAAACCTAGGGGTTGACGCGCCCTTAACTTAACGAATCTACAATCTGAAATAAATAAATAAATGCGAAAAAATAGGAAAATCTATTTCTTACAAACATCAACTGGTATAAGGCGAGCTCTGGCAGGCGACGGGAGGTACACCCCCCTATCCCCATTTAAAAAAAATGTTCAGCATGATGGTGCCCTTCCGTACGTCCCCTAGGCTAAAGTGGGGCATTATGACCTAATGGTTGATGCGCATTTAATCCAAATTAGCTAAACCCTAAGCTATATATAGCGCATTATGACCTTAATGTTGACAAACCCAAAATCAAAACAAACCTAAAAGGCCTAACGAAGATACGTACCTCATCATACACAAACACTTTGCAAGAGATGACAAAAAAACATGGATGTTACGGCTTTGTTAAAAACAACAATAATACTGAAACCATTACGAATTTTAATGATTCATTTAAAAAAAACATTACATGTTAAAACTCGAAATGTGTTTTCTGATGTCAATGTTATATAGGCTAAACCATTCATAATATGCGTCTCTATTTCCCAACTGATCATTGAAGCAGTTTAAGTACTACTCGTCACGATTGACCGCAAGGTCAAACAGTTGACGTGTTTTAAAATATTACATTTAGAGTTTTGACCGTCAGTTTTGAAAACTACGGCAATGGCTTTACAAGGCTTGCTGCTTGTCGTGATAGCGTCGACTTGCATTAGTTTGTGTTTGAGTGAATCCATAACAAGAATGCAAGCCTTAAGTTTTGCGTACAACTGGATGGCAAAGAAGGCCAAACCATCGAATACAACACTGAATTCGACCACACCAAAACCCATCAGTGCATGGGAAATAAATGCTACTACGGTAAGTACCTATACAAATAAAACATAATAATATTAAACATAACCTTATTTATAAACTACAACTGCAGGACTAGATCATTCATCTACTGATCAAAAAAGGTGAGAACAGCGACGTAGTCCATCTCATAAACATCAGCTGTTGGTATAGTTGTTTCAAAGCAAGTAAGCAGATGCTGACCAGCGGTTGGATTGCAGACAATCAGCGGTCCCCGATTTAAAATACTGATCGCTCATTGGCCCTCTCCGAAACTATCCGAACCCCCGTCTGGCCCCGGGGTAGCGTTGGCCCAGATCATGGCCCTGCTAATCGTCAAAGGCAAATCAAGAAAAAAAATCAACGTCGCAAACATCAGCTGGTATGTAAAGGAGTATTTCACTCCCTGAAACTAGAGGCCAGCTCTGGCAACCGACGTCGAGGAACCCTCCGTCTTCCCTTGACGACCTTCTCGACGACGACGACTATGACAACACGAACGATGACAAAGATGACGACTGTGAAGTGAGAACCCCCCATTTACTCCCCCTACCCGTGGCTGGTTCTGACAAGCATGGGCTCCTCTTCCCATATTCCCTAGGCTATGAGTGGCGCATTTTGACCAATTGTTGACGCGCCCTTAATTCAAAAACTAAAATAACTTCATACCGTAGGTGAGAGTGACGTATTATGACCTTACGGTTGACGCGCCCTTTATCCAAAATCTAAAACACTACATCCCGTATGCGAGAGTGGCGCATTATGACCTTACGGTTGAAGCCCCTAATTGAAATAACCTAACCTAAATAAACTACTCTCCTCCCCTTGCCCTTGACTGGATCTGTCAAGTACGGTGGTGTCCTTCCGATATCCTCTAAGCATGCAATACTCTCTGGCCAAGTTTCCCACGAGAGGAAAAATACATTATACGAATATTAATGATTCACTTGAAAATCGTTGCGCCATAAAACTCCCATTGTGTTTTTCATTTACAATGTAAAATAAACCATTCAATATTTGCTAGTTAAGCACTACCCATCACGAATAGTATATTTTCCCCAAGGTCAAATATATTTCGTGTTTGATATTCTTTTTTCCAGTTTCAATGCCATCGGCAAATCAATTCATGATTCATTTTGATAACAAACGGAAAGCATCCGCAGCCAACAAGATGCAAACAATGTTCTTTCAAAATCTGAAGTGGTAAAATAGTTTATTTTATTTTCAACGAAAACAGGTTTCCACCTTGCCGGTTATTATTTTCTACCTTATGCGTTTTGATAAAATATACTCTATATACTTGCGATAGTGTTTTTAAATAACCATTTAAATCATATGCGACAAAAGAAAGCTTGAATT
The DNA here is from genome assembly GCA_024449915.1 of Sweltsa coloradensis. Taxonomy (NCBI): domain Eukaryota; kingdom Metazoa; phylum Arthropoda; class Insecta; order Plecoptera; family Chloroperlidae; genus Sweltsa; species Sweltsa coloradensis. Next base: position 573,589 of record JAMZAV010000181.1, read on the forward strand.
TAGCCCAGATCATGGCTCTGCTTAATCGTAAAAGGCGATTGAAAAGAAAAGGTCCATCTCGCAAACATCAGCTGGTATGTAGGTACGGGATTACAAACTCCCCGAATCTAAAGGCGAATCCTGGCAGTTGTCGTTTGGGACCTCTCCCCCTTCTCTTAACGACCTTCCCGACGACGACGACCATGACAACACGAACAATGACAAAGGCGATGACGACAGCGACGTGAGAACACCCTTCCCTTCCTCTGACCATGGCTGGTTCTGACCAGCATGGGACTTTCCTCCCACATCCCCCTTGGCTTGAGTGGCGCATTATGACCTAACGGTTTTCGCGCCCTTAATAATATTAATAATAATAATAATAATAATAATAATAATAATAATAATAATAATAATAATAATAATAATAATAAAAATTTTCCAAGGTGACTCATTTAGCGCATTATGGTTTTGTCTGTCATTAAACCCACTGTCGCATATGCTTAACGAATCAACATACGGATTTAAAATTAAGGACAATAATATGGTATGTCACACAATTTCTCACCTATTCTTCATGGATGATCTAAAGTTATATGCATCAAATTTTGTTCAACTAAACAGTTTAATCAATACTACATTTGAATTTAGTCAAGATATCTGCATGGAGTTTGGAGTAGACAAGTGTAAGACGCTACATATCGAAAAGGGTAAGGTTACGCAGGCAGAAGAGTTCCAGCTAGATGATGGAAATAGGATTGGAGTAATGGATGATAACGAAGTATACAAAAAATTTTGGATTCTCACAAGCTGCCAGAATTGAACATAAAGTAATGAAAGAAAAATTGATAGATACATACAAGAAGCGACTAAAATCTATCCTCAAGACGCAACTAAACGGTAAAAGCAAGATCACAGCAATAAATACATATGCTATACCAGTACGGTACTGACATATTCATTCGGAATCATTAAATGGACACAGACAGACATCCATGCGCTGGAAATATTAACTCGTACTACACTTACTAAACACAGAATGCATCATCCTAAATCAGCAATAGAGAGATTGACACTTCCAAGAGAAAAAGGAGGACGGGGCCTAATTGATCTGAACAACTTATATTATAAACAACTAGACATTTTAAAAAAATATTTTTTACAAAGAGCAACCAATCAACACTGCATAGGGCTGTGGTACTAGCTGACAAAATCATTAACTCCACTCAAACTAGCAAACGAAAATGTCAATCTACAAGGAAACTCATAACTGACGCTTCAAAAAGTTACGTCTCTCAGAAAAAACCCTACACAAGAGACATTATGATGAACTACATAAAGGTCACGTAGATATTAAAGCATCAAATAGGTGGTTAAACAACGGGGAACTATTTGGAGAAACAGTTTATGCTGGCTATTCAAGACAGAGTGATTGCAACGAAAAATTATAAAAAATACATTATACAAGATGCGACAGTAAACGATCAATGTAGAAAATGTAGTGTAAGGGGTGAAACAATCGAACACATCATATCCGGGTGCCAGTCACTATGTCAAACGGATTACCTCTACAGACATAACCAAGTAGCTAACATTATTCACCAAAAACTAGCAATCAAGTACAACCTCATTGATAACACACACCTTACTACAAATACAAACCGGGGAAAGTACTAGATAGCAAAGGTTTCAAATTATATTACGACCGCACAGTTATAACAGACCAAACTATACAACACAACAACGGATATAATTATAATTGACAACAAGAAACTACCCTTATTGACGTTGCTGTCCCAATGTGCCATAACGTTGAGACTACATGGAAGAAAAAAATTGACAAGTATAGTGAACTTGCAATTGAGATCAAGAAGATGTGGAAACAGAACAATCCCATACGTGATATCGGCTAATGGCATCATACCGAAGAAGCTACATGAAAGCATTAAACAACTAGATCTTCCACCCAATGTTTACATCGAGACTCAAAAGGCAGTAATACTCAACACGTGTAGAATAGTTCGTAAATTTCTAAACTAAGAATGATACTTCGAGATTCCGAGACAGCTTCCATCCTGACATGGTTTTCGTGGTTTTCCATAGTCCGAAGAGCAAATGCTAGGATGGCGACGAGAAATCGGCCACGACCGTACACAGCAGAAAGAAAACATCATCTACAAACTATATTATAAATGACTTATTTTAGTTAGAGTTAAGACAAAGTAATAATGTAGGTATGTAATATAGATACACATGGAAGTACTTGACGTAAGTCCGTACAACATGTTAGCTCCGGTTTTGACCGAGTTTGTATGAAATACATCCAATAAAATAATAATAATAATAATAATAATAATAATAATAATAATAATGATAATGATAATAATAATAATATTAATAGTAATAATAATTATAAAAAATACCATTGTGGCTGGTTCTGACCCGCGTATTAAGGCTTTCCTCCTAATATCCTCTTGGCTTAAGTGGCGCATAAAACCTAACGGTTGACGCGCCTTAATGCAAATTAAAAACAAAACCATCAAACATATTTCCTCGAAAAATATATAACAAAATAACAATATAAGCATTGATCACACTAACAATATCACAGGCGGCGCAATATGATCTAACCGGTTGAAGCGTCCTAGGTCCTCACGTCGTCTATATCTTTTCAGTTGACGCCTTTTAATGTTTTAGCCCGAGTTTGTGACGCGGCACGGGTACCCGGTAGAGACTCACAACGTCACCACGGAGGACGGGTACCTGCTGACTGTGCACCGGATACCCGGCAGTCCCAAGGCGTCGTCTACAGGCGTCAAGACGCCGGTGCTGCTACAACACGGGATATTCGCCGCCTCTGACGTCTGGGTTCTGATGGGACCCGAAAAGAGCCTGGGTGAGTTCTGCCTGTGGCTGGTTCTGTCCAGCACGGGCCTGTCTCAATAGTACAATCCCTCACGTTAAAATGTCTCATAATTTCTTAATGATTGACGTGCCCTCAAACTTTAACCCTTTCAGACCCAAGCTAACTTTTTCTAAATCAACAAAAATTCAAAGTCCATTTTTTCTAAGATAGCTGTTATTGTTATTCAATTTTTTATTGTGTTTTTAAAGAAATATGGCCCATGTAAAGTTTTGCCTTTTGAATAAAAGCTTCATTTAAAAAAAACAAATTTTCTCCTTTTTTAGCCTTTGTGCAGATTTGTATTCCCAATCTTCTAAAAAAAAATCACTTTTTGTCCCATTGGCATGGGGGAAATTAAAAAAAAAATTATAAACATAATACAAAAATACAAAAATTGTGGTCAAGTTGAAAAACCCTATTGTGTACCCAGATTAAAATTTGAAAGTTGATATACACAATATTGTGTTATCAGGGTCTGAAAGGGTAAATGACAAAAATAATGTCAAGACCACCTACTCCATCACTCGCATGTATCCCGTTTGGACTTGATGTATAAACTAGCCCAATAATTCCTTTGCCGATCGTAAAAGGAATAGGGGATAATACCATCTCGCATACACATAAGGTAGTAAGCAAAGGAGTTATAATTACTCCTCAAAACTAGAGACGAGCTTTGGAGTTATTCGCCATCCACAAAGCTCTGAAATACATCCTACATTGCCGTTGTGGAGAATAACGTTTTTGTTCAGATAGAATGAGATCACTTCAAAAACTCTTGTATTCAAGTCATTTTTGTTACAAGACAATAGACATAGACAACTCTCCCAAACAAAATGAGAAACTTAATGGCAACAAACCTTCTAAATTTTTTATCGAAGTAATTTATTTAACACATATGAATCCACATCAAGCACATTTCCTTCAAATATTTTTGAATTAGCAAAGCGAAGACTACAATTTCACTGACCCCTAAAAAAATTAAGCTCCAATTTTTTTTTCTGTCTGTCTGTCTGTTTGTTGGCTCTCTACCGGGCAAACGGCATGCGATCTTGATGAAAATTTGAGGGGACCTTCGAAATCTCTGAACTTAGACCTGCCACGTTTTTGGGTACAATCGAAGAAATATTTATTATGAATATCGTACTTTTACGATTTTTTTCGATTTTTAGTGCGATATTTTCGTGACATTTAGGCAGATTCTTACCAAAAGGGTGGGGCTACAACGTTCATATTTTAAATGGACATTTAAGTAATGGTAATGTGTTGCTTTTTGAAAGAAAAAGTTGAAAAAGTTAGCCAAAATCCATATAATAAAGGTTTTAATATGAGTTTTTTTTTTAGGTTTTTAATAACAATAATTAACAAGTAACAATAAAAACTTGACAACAATCACCTACAATGCATTCAAAAAGAACTTGCAAAGGAACAGTGGTCCCACGCAAACTAAAAACTTACAAAAAAAGCTCATCCATCAACGCGACTAAAAAAAGCGTTCGCGAAGCGGCCTTTTCTATTTAAATGAGCGAAGCAAAGACATCAATTTCACCGACCCCCCCCCCAAAAAAAAATATATATATTAGCTGGGGTGTTTTAGTTTTTTTTTGTCTTTATTTCTGTTTGTTCGCTCTCTACAGGGTAAACGGCAAATGCGATCTTGATGAAAATTGAAGGGGACCTTCGGAATCTCTAAACTTAGACCTTCCACGTTTTGGATACAATCAAAGAAAATATTCTTATGAATATCGTACTTTTACGATTTTTTATGATTTTTAGTGCGATATTTTCGTGACATTTGGGCCGATTCTGACTAAACGGATTGGGCTACAATATTCATATTTAACATGGACATTAAGGTTATGGTGATGTAGTACCTTTTGAAAGAAAAAGTTGAAAAATTATCCAGAATCCATAGAGATAAAGGTTTTAATATGAGTTTTTTGAGGTTTATAATAACAATTAACAAGTCACATCACCTACAATGCATTCAAAAAGCACTTGCAAAGGAAAAGTGGTTCTACGCAAACTAAAAACTACAACAAAGCTCATTCATCAACGCGACTAAAAAAAGCGTTTGCGAAGCTTCCTAGTTATATAAACTTAAATCCAAATGTTTCCGGGTACTCAACACATGACTCGCTTACTCGTCTAACAACGACTTTGGCGTTTTCTTTGTATTTAAATAATTGGATGAGCGAAGCGAAGACTTCAATTTCAGTGATTTCAGTCGCGCTGATGGATGAACTTTTTTAATCAGTTTTAATTTGCGTGGGTTTACCTTTGCAACATCTTTTTGAATGCATTGTAGGTGATTGTTGTCAAGTTTCTATTGTTACTTGTTAATTGTTATTATAAACAAACAAAAAAACTCATATTAAAACCTTTATTCTATGGATTCTGGCTAACTTTTTCAACTTTTTCTTTCAAAAAGCAATTATTAACGTTGTAGCCCCACCCATTTGGTCAGAATCGGCCCAAATGTCACGAAAATATCGCAACAACACAGTTGGTGAATCAAAATGTTTGTTATTGGATTCATCATTAGTATAAATTATTTTTGTTATTGACATAATTATGTTTGTTATTATCGGGATTAAGAAATAAATGTATAAATTTGGGGTCGAATTATGCGCTACGCTATACTGGCTTAGTGCGCAATAATGTATAGTACCGTTCATTTTATTTTTTACGTTTATTTTGGCACATCGAAAATCATGATTTGTATATTTTCCCTGAGAATTCTGATTCTCCACAAATTGCCGAAATCACTTTTTTTTCTTTCTTTAAATTACATTGCAGCAAATAATATCACTCTGACGCGCTCTTAAACTAAATGAATCAAACATAAATTGGTTTATTGTTAGTCTCTATGTGTAAAACATTATTCAATATTATTGAAAAAAAAATTGCTCTCACAGTAGCCAGCTATTTCTACAAACACAATAGTTAATATGCAACAGTTTTGAAATACATTAAATATTAATGCAAGCTGTTTCCAATGCCATTGTTTCTAAAGATTATGTGTGGCATTTGTTATAAATTCATAACCAAATAATATTGCATTTTACACCATTTGTTTAACTTTGACTTACTTGAACTATCAGATTGTAAAACACTAAAATTAAAACTAGGTTTCACAATAGGAAGAATTCTCATCACAATTCGCACTTTTCTGCCACTATTTCAAACTGAATTACTTCACAATGTAATGCTTCATTTTCATTTTCATTTTTTTAAATTTTTATTTAATAATATGAAAACATGACCAAGGTAATTCCATACTTATTAATTACAATAATGATTTTAATGACTACTACGTACGTTCTATACTCACATCTAATACCATTACACACATATATTATACATTCTATCCTGGTGAAGGTGAAGGTTAGTAAACCCAGATGGTGTAGAAACCCCTCAAAGTATAATTAACACACGAAAAACATAATACAATATGGCTGAGTAGAAAAAATATTTTCTGTAGATTATTTGTAAAGTGTATAGTCAACTGTTAGGTCATAATGCGCTACTCTAGCCTATGGGGATATCGGGAGGAAGGTCCCATGCTAGTCAGAACCAGCCACGGGTATAGGGTGAGGAAAGGGAAAGCGTTCTCATGTCGTGGTCGTCATTGTCGTCGTCGGTGAGGTCGTCAAGGGAAGGGAGATTGGTCCAGCCAGAGCTCGCCCCTAGTTTCGGGGAGTAATATAACCCTCTACTTAAGCTGATCTTTGCGAGATGTACCTTTTATCTTTCCTCGTCATTTACGATTAGCAGAGCGATGCCCTGGGCCAAATTCTACCCAGGGCTCAAGAAAACAAATTCAAAACAATAAAATATTATTGCAGTTCACAGTTGTTGTTTTTTTAAAATCAAACATTAGTACACGTGCACTCAAGTTGCTCTGGTGTGTATGCACTTTACGCGTTTATTCGATTATCCGAGGTCCTGAATAGGTGATAAACTATGAACAACTCTGTTGCCAGCTCGCTTACACTGTTGCCACAGCCACAGGCAAAGCGGCCAACCTCGTTCTCTTGAGCCACTGATCGCAGAGCTTCGCAATATTATCGTCTATCCTGCCAGTCATAATTTTATATCGTTGTGAGGTCAAACATGCAAATTTGATATATATTTTTTGTAGATGCAAGTTAACACTCACGGTATTTTAAACAGGTATGCTTTGTTCTATTTTCAAGTAACAAATGAACTTCATAAATGACCACCTCGCCTCCTTTCACCGAGCATAAAAATCTCTCGCGTTTTTTCTTTGAACATATTTACAATCAATCATGGCCTCAGAAAGAATACCAGAATGTCATCAGTTCTCTGGAAACACTCTCAATTGCAGATCCAAAACTAGTTAACATGCAAGTTGTTAAAGGTAGATTATTTGATGAAGAATAGTCAAAACATACGTACCTTATGAGGTAATAGAAACTCTCACTGGCTCTCCGTCTATAATGTATTCAAAATTAAAATGATTACAGTAATACTAGGGAAACGCCAAAGTCGTTGTTAAACGAGTGAGTGAGCCATGTGTATAGTACCCGGTATCATTCCCCATACTGGGCTAGATCCAGCCTTAGGTATATGGGAGGAAAGGGGATGTTCCCAGGTACTCAACACTTGGCTCACTCACTCGTTTAACAACGATTTTGGCGTTTCCCTAGTCCCCTAGAGAATTTTTTTTATGATACAACAATTTTGCTATCATAGGTAATTAAAATAATTAATGAACCAAAATATAAAAATAAAAAAAACAAGAAAATAAATAAAATGGAAAAGGAAAGAGAAAAGAAAAGAAAAAGAAAAAACTGACTTATAAGACAATCCCACTCAAACGAATATGAGGTTTGAAATAAATCAGGAACAGCAAATCCGGGAAAAATCAAACTTTCGAGGAAGAAACCAGCGAACGTGAATCTTCTTTCTTCTATTCAGATCTTGATTTTAGTAAGTATACGTAAGTAAGTTATTATTAGTTTTATTACCTTGATAGGTACATTGTACTCTTTCTTTAGAAAAGAAGGTGAATACACACACATACATACAATGTCCGAGGAAAACTTTGAAAAACCCTTTGGTCAGGATTGCTGTTAAAGTGAATAGACTAGGAAAACGCTTAAGTCCCGCCGCGTTGATGGATGAGCGTTTTTGTAAGTTTTTACTTTGCGTGAGACCACATTTCCTTTGCAATTGCTTTGTGAATGCATTGTAGGTGATTGTTGTCAAGTTTCTATTGTTACCTGTTAATTGTTATTATAAACCTCAAAAAACCATATTAAAACCTTTATTCCGTGGATTCTAGCAAACTTTTTCAAATTTTCTTTCAGAAAGCAATACATCACCATAACCTTAATGTCCATGTAAAATATGAACGTTGTAGCCCTACCCGTCTGGTCAGAATCGGCCCTTATGTCTCGAAAATATCGCACTAAAAATCGAAAAAAATCGTAAAAGTACGATTATTCATGAGAAATATTTTGTCGATTGTACCCAAAAACGTGGCAGGTCTAAGTTTAGAGATCTCAAAGGTCCCAAAAAAATTTCATCGCAAATGGAATATCGGTTTAGCCGGAATCGTGTTAACAAACACTCAAAAATACAAACAGAAAAAACAAGAAAAACGAAAAAAAATCGTAAAGAAGCAATTTTCATGAGAAATAATTTTTCGATTGCGCTGAAAAAAGTGGTAGTTCTAAGTTTAGAGATTTCAAAGGTCTCTTGAAAATTGCATTGCAATTGAAGTACCGGTTTAGCCGGAATCGTGTTAACAAACTCACAAAAATACAAACAAAAAAGAAAGAAAAACGAAAAACATCGTAAAATTGCGATTTTTAAGAGAAATAATTTTTTGATCGATTTTTCGTTCGGTGCAGTTCTAAGTTCAGAGATTTCGAAGGTCTCCATAAAATTTCATCGCAATCGGAGTATCGGTTTAGCCGGAATCGTGTTCACAGACACACAAAAATACAAAAAAAAGAAAAAAGAAAGAAAAAAAAACATTCCGGATTTTTTTCTCCAGTGTAGTGAAATGGAATCTTCGCTTCGCTCGCTACGCTCATCCAAAAATACGTTCTCTTAGATTACAGAATCGCGTCCTAAACCATTGAGCCATCTCTATAGGTACTTGCTAGGAATTGTTATTTGGATAGTTGGCACGGAATGTCCGAGGACTGTAAGTAGAACTTTTCTAGCCTTTCCTAATAACTGAGGGATAGCTAAAATGAAATAACTCTCAATTATTGCTCTTGGAGACTATCAAATCGGCTTCCTTTCCGATTACAGCACCGCGTTTTAGAACGAAACTACTCAAATTTATAATGGCATTTTGAATACATGGCGATGAAATGCCGAATACTGTTAGTTGGACTCTATTATAGAAACACTCTATAAAACACTTCGGCCAAGATTGAAGGTAGCGTTCTAGCACTGAGCTGTCTCAATCGCTACTTGCTTGCTAGGTATTCTAACAATTGTTTACTCTTTAGGCAAGGAATGTCGTACATCTGTCCTACTATTCCTCTGGATGAAGACTGAGCAAAATCGAAAATTCCCTGAGTCATGACGTGTTAGGGTTATCGAACCGGTGACCTCCCAGATTAGAAGCTCGCATGCTATCACTGAGTCATATCTATCGATGGGTGGTGGTTATAGATGGACGAATCTGCCAATGATAGCGCCCTTTATGATATAATATAATACCCACAATTACCCTCTTATTAAACAATAATTCTAAATCTTGCAATTATTTCAATCGAGTTTTAAATTTGCGATAAGTGTTTTGTTTACCTCTAACATTTATAACCAATTAGATTGTGTTCTTAGCTCTTTATTAATAATCTTGTTTTCGTATTTGTTACTCAGTGCAAACGACCAGTTAGTTTAGTGGAGTTATTGTTTAAATATGTATTTCGAAAATGTATAGAGCATCAGATTTTGTAAACAGAGACAAAACGGGTTATTGTTAAGTAATTTTATTATTTGGATAGTTGGCAAGGCATTTTGTATAGGGTTGTACAATGGAGTTCATCATCCTCAATCTCCTAGATGAATACCGGGGGAATAAAACTCGGAAATACCAGCGTATTGAACCGGTGTCCTCCCAGATTAGAGGCTAGCACGCTATGCACTGAGATATATTTTGCAAAACAAACGTGTTACATAACATAATTGAATGTAAATTAATTCAATAAAATATTCCAAACTTATTTGGTACAATATAAATAACTAAATTGCAAACTCGTAAACAGAGAAGCTACACGACCTAGTGAATTTTTAGGACCCCCCTTTTCCCTTATACCGTCAAATAAGTGTGTGAAATTCAAAATTTTGGTACTGCGATTTCATTGGCTTATCACTTTACAAGGGCGTTCCCCACAGTTTGAATGGGACCTCACATAGTCGATAAAATTCACCCAGAGTGTGTATGAAGTGTGTATGAGCTATTTGAGAGCGCTCTGGTGGTTACACACATGAACTGCAAAAAAGCGCAAACAGCATGTTCTGAGGTCTTTGCTCAAATTTTACAAAAAGTCTTAAAAACAATACTGCTATATGCAGCTATGATGCTAAAACAATCCGAGGTCCTGGGCAAAGACCTCGGTTTGAAAAAGGACCTCAGAGCCCCGTTGTGTATTCATGCGCAAGACCTCACTTGATACGGTTTGCACACTCACACGCACACGCACACGCACACGCACACGCACACGCACACGCACACGCACACGCACACGCACACGCACACAAACACAAACACGCACAAATGAGTGAGTGTGTGTGTTGTTAATTAAATTATGAATCTGAACCTTTACGTCTCATGACGTTTCAACGGGAACTAATAAATGTTCAAGTAAAGTAACAGAGTGTGAAGGAAATTAATGGAAGAGAGAACAGACAAACTCCTAAAATGAACTATATGTAAGTAGATGTAATTCAAAAAAAATATCAAAGATCACTTTTTATTTCGGGATCAGAGAATACAACAAATTGACAGCAGATGTAAAGGGGTCAAGATATGTACATAGTTTTAAATTAAAATGTCTAGAATGGACCATTAAAAATAGAGAATAATTTGTAATATTATATTATTATGAGTGTGAGTCTATGTGAAAAGATAAAATTGTAAATTATTATGTGAGAATGGTATATTAGCAATATAGCTAAATAAAAGTAAATAAACGAAGAAAAAACTTCGTACTTTTAATGGAATGAGAAATAATATAGTTTCAAAGTGGTTTTCTATTGATAAAATGAGCACAACTTGGGGGCAAATTCCATAACAGATAGGCCTTTAAATTGATGCATACAATAATGCCACCTCTTCTGCTTGTAAGCAGCATCGCCACCCGGATCACTAAAGAGTTCCCTGCAATGTGCAATAAAGAAAACAGCATTAAATACAAATCTTTCAAGATATTTGATGAGGGTTTGTTTCATACAGGATAATGTTTTAACTACATTTAGCAAGTCATCCAAACTCGCTGGGCTGGCGCGGAGACGAGTTTAAGCGCTCAGATTTCAGCTTTTTCCGGGTTAATGGTTTATTACATCGGAATTATGATTCACACGAATGTTAATGAAGAATAAATCGATGAATTATATTTAATTAACCGTTTCTTGAGTAAAAATTTCGTGAATTATCCATAATTAGCTCAATTTTTGTGAATTCGGTAATTTATTCCAAGTGTACAGACTTTTTTAACGTATTTTTTTATACTGGATATCAACGTTTAAATTAATATGACTACGCAGGATTGGTAAATAGTAAGATAATTGGTTTAATAGGGATTTCCTGAATTGAAATTTCTCTTTTGGATTCCCATTTTTTCACGTTTTAGACTCACAATGGATTTATAGAGCTAATTTTTTGCAAACAAGTATGGATACCAATATAAAAGTACTCTATTGATATTCATGCTTAATTTGGTAATGATACATCCAAACGTACAGCTGTAATCATCAACACTTGAGCGCGCGTATTTAGGTTCAGCCTCATCCCCTTTTTAATTCAAATTTGTTTTCAAGAAAACAGAAGATTAATGCAATTTAATTAATAAACTACTACCAAACAAAAAAGCCATTTGTTTTACTTTATGTATAATGTTTGTGTGGCAAATGCAGGACGATTTAAACAAATTTGACTCGAATGTTTTCGTTTCATAGACAGTTAACTATGATTGATTATAGTCAATATCAGAAGTAATAAAGATCTTATGCAGGATGCAGACCTGGATTTGTGGCCTTTTACCCGATACACCAACATGTCAATGAGCTACAGAAACTAACGTTAGTTATTAAAATGCAACTTGCAACAATGCATTTACAAACAAGAGTGATTGTGTGAAGGTCTATAGTTCCTATGTCAGTAAGCAATATGATTGCTAAAAAACGTTGATGATATTGGATTTTGTGAAAACATAAAAATTAACATTTTTTTTGTCTGTTCGCTCTCTACCGGGCAAACGGAAAATGCGATCATAACGAAAATGAAGGGGACCTTTGAAATCTTTGAATCCCTTTGTCAAATTTTAGTACAATCGAAGAAATATTTCTCATAAAAATCGTACTAAATGATTTTTTTCAATTTTTAATGCGATATTTTCGTGAAATTTGGCCTGCGACTGGGCAAACGGCTACTCCGATCTTGATGAAACTTTAAAGGAAGGTTTTAAATCACTGAACTTAGAAATGTTATAAGTTTGGGGACAATCAAAGAAATATTTCTCATAGAAAATTGTACTTTTAGGGCAACGATAACCAACCATAAAGCTTATCCGTCAACGCGACTGGAAAAAGCGTTAGCGAATCTGCCTAGTTAAACAAAAATGTTCCAAATATATATTATGTATACTCAATAATGTTGGATCCATGCAACTGAAAACCGTTCAGAATGGAGTTAATAAATAATAAATAAATTGTATTTAGAGTCTACCCACTCAGTTATATAACTGATTTTCAGTGGGGGACTTTAAATCAAAGCGACTAAGCCAACCCTGTAGGCCCCGACGCAATCGGCGAGTGAGCGATAACCAACCAAAGATCGTTATTTTTAATAGGAAATATAGCAATCAGTGGTATGGACAGTGCGAACACCCGCGAATCAACGCCAGAATCAACAAGGCCGATTCAGCACAACTCTGAATTTATTATGTGCTTCGTTGCTAGGACGGCTCCAAAGTCACCGTTTACAAACTCCTAAGACAAGAACTGACGGACTTAAGTCCAAATCAGAAGTTAAAAAACTTCTGACTATGGCGGGAATCGAACCCTGAACCTTCTGCATTGGAAGCAGATACGCTAACAACAAGACCAACGAGCCACACAACAAGACCATACATCATATTTCTAACTGGATGCAGGAAAAGAAAATGCTCGCAAATATGCCTCAAATGCATCGCTCCCCCTTAAACGCATAATAAATGAGCCTATCTTAAAAGTTAAAACATTAACTTCACTTCAGGACTATAGACTTAAGTCGAACAAGATACGTGCATCTCCTAGCAAAACACCACCATAAGTGCTTTAGATCGCTACATGTATGTTTATTAATGTCAGGTTTTGTAATGTTATTCAAGAGCAGGTGGACATTGGACAACAACGGCACATGCCGATTAGATTGCAACAAGAAACGCAATATTATTAGGCTAATAAGGATTAAGAGTGCAGTTAGGTCACAATGCGCCACTCTGGCCTAGGGAGGGGATATGGGGAGGAAAGTCCCATGCTGGTCAGAAATAGTCACTGGTATAGGGAAGAAAGGGGATTCTCACGTCGAAGTCGTCATCATCTTTGTTATTGTTCGTGGTGCATCGTCGTCGTCGTCGGGGATGTAGTGAAGCGGAGGGAGAGTTGTTCCCGACACCGGCATCCAGAGCTCGCCTCTAGTTTGGGGAGTTGGTATACTTTTCTATTTACTATAGCTGATGTTTGCGAGATGGGCTTTTCCTCTTTCATCGCCTTTTACTATTAGCAGAGTTATGCTCAGAGGCAGGTATTTACGGTAAAAACTAATTTTCACCGCAAATAACCGTTAATTATAAAACCAACTAATACCTGTAACTGAATTCCCATAACTGTATACATTTTATTCAAGTTATTATTATATTATATATTATTATTTATGCAAGTCCATTAAAAGATTTTACACCTTAAATTTTCTAAAATATCAGAGGAGAGAGATAGTATAGAGCTTTTACCTAAATGTTGAATTATTTTCATCACAAATTCACCGCTTTTATTCATTGTAAAACAAAAGTTTGCTTTTATTTTCTCCCCAAACACGTGGCTCTGGTTATGCTCTAGGTTGAACGGGCGTATTAAAATCACCCTAACTATATTATTTGGAGACAGCAATCAGGTCTGCCATTTAGTGAGGTGTATAAGCCTATATATTTTACAACACACTCCTTGTAATAAATTATGTCATACAATGACAACAACGACACAATTTTAAACTTATATAACAGGAAGTATTGTTAAAAATACAAATCTATGGACTTTTCATTATTATTTACAAATAAATGTATTATCCTTTATAATTGTTTGATAAAGACCTTTAAGAAGAAGTCGAAACATTACTTTTCAGTAAAGTAAAAATATTTGTAAATAATAGTGAAAAGTCCAATAATTTGCATTTTTAAGCGAACAATGACATTATGACATAATATTCTACTATGTATAGTCAGATGAATGTATCACTTACGGGTAATTATCATTTTCCTCGTCATCATCAAAACTGGCCAGAGCGACTGCTACCATCAACAAGGCCAGGAATATCACCTGGTAAACACATCACGTAATCAATATCATTTGCTAGCAGAAAATCTCACAAAGATGACCACTAAACTCACATAAAAAGCGTTCTAAATCAATTTGAAATTAAAAATATAAATTCGTATTTATAGTCAACCCACTCAGTCATAAAACTGATTGTCAGGGGGGGGGGGGGGGTCACAGTAATTTAAATTCGACCAAGCCAATCATAAATAAATTGATTGTCGTATCTTTTACTAAAGTTTCTGGACAAAGTCGTTTAAGACTTGTTTGTATAGAAGTTTTGCAATTTTCTAGCCTGACATTTAAAAAAGAAAATCAATACAGAAACAAATCCCAAGTCAGCGGTCCAGGTACCCCCTTCTTCATTATCACGCTTAATTTTTATTTATTTATATATCTGGATATATTTGCATAACCTATTATTTAACTTTGACAGTTCCCTGTTGATTGAAATTACGAATTACCAGTTACGCAATTCGCGCACCTACGGATTTTCTATTATCCAAAATAATCCATACTCGCACGCGCATTTATATAACAACCCAAATCCAACGGAAGAGAAAATTGAATTTCCTACTCGAAAAATATGGTCGACATACTTAAACCATTAAAATAAAATTAGTAAAAAAATTAGAGTAGGTCAGGTTTATGTTTATGATTTGCAGGATTATACACTAGTGGGAATAAAACAAGAGGTTACAATATGTTAATGGTTAATCAGCAATCTTCTTTAGGTTTAATGACAGTTAAAACACATCAGAATAGGTCTTGAAATATACCAACCGCTATTTTTAGATCACTTTGTTGTACTTGGATAGCTGTGTTTGTTTTTTTCTAGGCCTATTCTGATGTTTTTTAAAATTACAATAATCATGAAAATTATGGCTGATTATCCATTGAAATATTATAATCATTGGTTTTATTTGAGTAGTGTTAAGTCCTACAGAATAATCATTGTTTAAATATAATTGCCGGTGATGCCCACTTTTAATGATAAACTTTATTTTATGTGTACTCACGGTCTTCATGATAATGTTCGTTGTCTTCTGATGTCGTCTGGGAGATGTGCTGGGTGAGCTGTGATGAGCTTGTGACATGGGGAGCTTTTATATCAAACTCTGCAATGATGATGTTAATGTCATATTAATGTTGTTTTGCTTCAAGCAACGAGACTTCAAGGCCCTTCTAATGGTGTGTTGATGGAAATACGGAATTTGATTATTATTAAAAGATTTAGCATCGTTAAGATGATTGGAAGTTTATGTGTATTAAATTTGGTCCTGTGATTTGAAATCAATTTTCATAATGTTTTGTTTGTGTATTTGAAGTAAAATTTCCACTCATTAGTAACAATCGGAATTAAATCACTATTTGGACCAAGAATTGTGTTATGAAACATACATTCAGATAATTCCATATGCCTGAATTTTTATTTTTGTAGACGACTTTTGTTATTTAGGTTAACATATTTTATACGGGGTATCACAATGAAAAGTGAAATTCTTTCACTCTATATACAGGCTAAGATAATAATAACAGAAAGGTTATAATTATTATGAAATACAATCTTAGGACTTTCACATGTACAAGGCTATTCGACCGCGTTTTTCTATTTTCCAAAATATGCTACCAAGTCAAAATATAGTGAATGGCTTTGAAACCTGGCTATTTTAGAAAATCAAAACTATTTTTTCAAATTTTTCTTATCCGGTACACGGCCAATATCGCCACCTCAAAATAATTTCAAACTTCAATTCGCCAGGGCACACCATTCGACGTAGGGTGTTGTGCTTTTGTGACATTCATTTTCAACTGGTTTTCTATAGGCTGACTGAGAGAAAAAAGATTTTTTTAAACAATTGTCGTTCCTGCGAATTTTTTCGTTTGGCGGTACAAATCGGTACAAAATATCACCAAACGAAAAAATTCGCAGGAAAGACAATTGGTAACAAAAATCTATTTTCTCTCAGTCAGCCTATAGAAAACCAGTTGAAAATGAATGTCACAAAAGCACAACACCCTACGTCGAATGGTGTGCCCTGGCGAATTGAAGTTTGAAATTATTTTGAGGTGGCGATATTGGCCGTGTACCGGATCAGAAAAATTTGAAAAAAATAGTTTTGATTTTCTAAAATAGCCAGGTTTCAAAGCCATTAACTATATTTTGACTTGGTAGCATATTTTGGAAAATAGAAAAACGCGGTCGAATAGCCGTAAGTCATTAACATTAAAAAAATAAAATTTATGTTTATTTCGGATATTTACCCTTCAAGCAATTAAAATAGAATTCCGTTTCCTGTGGTGTTATTCAAATAGACCGCCACCCATTTAGTGCATGGGGTTGGCAAGGCGGTGGACCAAGGAAGGTGCACAGGAACATGGCGTATGTTTAGTTGGTTTGTAAAGATTGTTTGATACAGACTACATTCTTATCTCTATGAAACACGACATTTCCTAGCAAAGGTCAACTCATCAAACTAATCACAGCCATCTTGGTCTCTATTATTTACTACAATTCAGAAATTAACTAAGAAGCTTCACAAACGCTTTTTTTTAGTCGCGTGATGGATGAGCTTTTAAGTTTTTTTTGCGTGAGATATCTTTACTTTTGCAAGTGCTTTGTTTTGCTGCCTACGCATTGTAGGTGACTATTGTCAAGTTTCTATTGTAACTTGTCAATTTATTATTATTTACCATAAAAACTTATTTAAAAGCTTTTCTTTTCGTCTAATTTTTCAAACCCAACCTTTACAAAATTTAATTTTGGGGGCATCAAACTCACTTTTAAAATAAACACTGTGTATATCATTATTAATCAACCCAACATCTTTATGTATCGATTAAATACCCAATATAAAATAAATATCATTGTCTTCAGGAATATCATTAAAAGTATCCATTTTCCAAAAATTCCAATTATTGCTTTTTTATCGAACTATTTTTCTTCAAACTTTGTGTATATCTTTTATTATTACACTTTTATTATCAGTAATTATGGGACTTTTCATTTTCTCTGCAAAGAGTAAAACTTGTACCCTGTACTAGTTTTAGTGAAAAAAAATATTCCACTATTACCTATCACAGGAAAAACTTATCAAACAAATGAAAACATTCAAATTTTTAAAGAATTTTAT
This sequence comes from Sweltsa coloradensis, assembly GCA_024449915.1. Lineage (NCBI taxonomy): Eukaryota > Metazoa > Arthropoda > Insecta > Plecoptera > Chloroperlidae > Sweltsa > Sweltsa coloradensis. The sequence goes on from JAMZAV010000181.1 coordinate 591,385, forward strand.
TTTATAAAAATTTTATTCCCTACATATAGGTATCCTTTTCTTTTTTTATTCCAATAAAAAAATTTTCTTTTCAAAAACAACCTTCAACAATTTTATAAAAATTAGAGAACAATATAATACCAAAAAACCACCATAAACTCATTTTCTTTAAGGGAAGACACTTTCGGGGACTTCTCCCCCTTCCCAAGAAGAGAGGGGTCCAAATGGGAACCAACCGTTTTCCCTCAAATTAGGGACAAGATTTTTTTCAAGCCTGGGACGCGCATGTGCCCCAAACCCCATCCCCTGGTTTTTAAAAATTTCCACATCCCACCATAGTATCAAAATAAGATATCTTTGATTTTCCTCCCCCACAAAATACAAAATATTCGGGCGCCCCAAAAAACCCAGCTCCCAAAAAAACACCAATATCTTTTAAAACCCACCCCTAAAAGGAAAAATACATGAGAAGCCCCAAAATGAGTGCCCCCAAAAACCCGTCCCCCTTTTATGAGCTAACGCTGGGGGTATGGGTAAAAACCAAATTATTAGAGGGCCCTTGGTATAAAAAAACCGCACTTTAAAATGATAAAACCCGATGAAGACTACGAAGAAGTTGACATAGTAAAAAAATAGAAACATAGGACATGCCCGGAAATTCGGCCCATGGGTCTCCGTCGGGGCCCCGTGGTGGAATTTGGGCCCCCGAGATAGCTCTGAAAATCGAAAAGGGGCGATTAAAAGAAAATAGTTTTTCCCCCCCCCAAAACATAAATAAAAAGAAGGGTAGTTTTCACCCCCCAAAACTAGAGGGGAGCTCTGCCAGCGTTTTGGGGGGAACCTTCCCCCTTCCTTGAGACCCTCCCTGACAACGACGACCATGACAAAAACAAACCTATGACAAAGACGATAAGGGACCGCGAGGGTGAGAACGCCTTTCCCAAACCCCCTTACCCGTGGCTGGTGCGGGCCCGGGCATTGGCCCCCCCTTTTCCACATTTTCTATAGCTAGAGGGGCGCATATAAACCTAGGGGTTAAAGCCCCCCTTTTAAAATTTTAATCTTTTTAATTTTAAAGTATCATAAATTAAAATACAATTTTGTGTTTCAGATCGATTTCAGTTGTTCGACCACAGCGTAAGAAATTGAAGAAATGCCAGGTAAAACCCTCCCCAGTATCACCGTCCCTGGGTCTTTTCCCCTACGCGAAAAACGATACCTCCATACACCCAAAATGTAAGTCTAGGGTAAAAGGGCGAGAGTCATATTAAGTCAGCCCCGTTCTGGGCCCGGGTTAGAACTTGCCCCAGCCCCATGACTCTGCTAATGTAAAAGGGAGGAAAGAGATAAAGTCCATCTCGAACAAAGTTGGGGAAAAACTTATTTTAGGGGGAAATTATTTGTAAACTCCCAAAACTAGAGGCGACCCTTTTGGAAAGTCGCCTCGGGGGCCCCTTTTTCCCTTTCCCCTCAACGACCTCCCCAAAGGGGGAAAGGGACGACAATGACCACACAAACGATGACAAAGGGGGATGAGGGGCCCACGACGCCCCCCCCCAAAGCCCCCTTCCCCCCCCCCTTCCCCCTGGGGGCTGGTTCTAAACCAGCATGGTAGTTTTCCCCCCAAAATTCCCCTAGGTTAGAGTGTCGCATTATGACCTGGGGCTAACAAAAATTTAACCCAAAATTTAATTTTTTAATCCATTTTCCCTTGGGGTTTCTGACCAGCATTGGGCCTTTCCACTCCACAAGCCTAGGCTAGAGCAGTGCTTTTACGCCCTTTATAACGGTTGCCCACTCCTTAATCCAAATAATCAAACAAATATTTTGACTAAATGTCCCAAAAGATACATTGGTACGAATTTTTTATCTCCCAATCATATGAATTCATGATATGATAAGGGCGACAAAACTTTAAAATTTTTCTCATTTAAAGTTATGTTTTTATAAAAAATTTAATTCAAAAAAAAAATCTTTTTTTATACTATCATCTCTTTTCATTTTATTTTTTTAAAAAAAAAGGGGCCCATGTTTTTAATTTTTTCAAAACACACCAAAAAACTTTTTTTCCATAAACTTACAAATATCATAGGCGTTCGCAAGGGGACCTTGGGAAAAATTAGAGTACGATTTTCTAAAATTCTTTCTTTTTTTAATTCCATGAAAAATTTTAAATTTTAAATTTCACTTTGTTAAAAACTTCATAAAATAATTAAAAATGAAAATGTTTTATTGTTTGTTATAGTATTCTCTAGGTAGACATCTATATTTTGAATTTCATTTTGCTATGTTTTGATTTATGTGTGCTAGAAAAATAGGATTAAAAAATTAAATTTTAATTGTTGTAACATATTTTTGTTGCAATCCTAAATAAAATATCATTTCCCGGCTAAAGCGCCCTAGTTTCTCACGTCGTTTTTGGGTTACGTTTAAAGGAGTGAGGGGGAAAAGGGAAAGGGCTGCTCCCCTAACGTCACAAAAGTTGTCCGGGGTTGCCGTTTTGTCAGCGCCACCCAAAACCGATTTTGGTCTTCCGACTCCCCAAAAAAACTGGGCTATAAACGGTCATTAAAGCCCTGCAAAAAACAAAAACCAAAGGCCCCCAGTACTTTCCCGCCAGAAATTTTCCTGACTGAAGGTTTTTCCGAGGTTTTTTTCGGGTCGAAAAGCTAATGCTGGGATGAAGAAAAAACACCCCCTGGGTTTTCTGCTCAATTTTCTTTCACCCATATGCCCCAAAGGGTTTGACGCCCCCTTCGACCAAGTCATTTTTTAAAAATTTAGCCTTTCCCACCCTTAATATAACTAAATTAAAAACCAAAATATATACCTAAAAGGGACAAGGTTTTTTTTTCCCTTAAAAAAAATTAGAAAGATTTTCAAATTTTTTTGGGAGTATATTATTATGTTATTTTGTGGCAATTCTATTCTTTTGAAAAGGGAAAGTATGAGAAAAAGTTGGAAACTTTTGTAATATTGGATTATTTAATGTTAAAAAAATTTACTTTTAATTACTGTTGCTCAGAAAAAAAACTTTGGAAAAATTTGGGTTTGAAATTTCATAAGGCCCCGGTTTCTAGACCAATAATAAAGCCTTACCAAAGACTTGATCGAGTTTTTTAAATAATTTTAACCTATGCCCTTGTGTTGACTAAAAAACATTTTCAAGTATTTTTGATGTCATTTAAGTTTATCTTTTTTATCACCCCCCCCCCCCCCCCCCCCCCCCACCCCGTCTGGAAACATCACCCAAAAAACCCTCAGCAGTAAGGGGGGAGTTTTTTAATTACTCCCCGAAACTAGGGGAGAGCTCGGGGAATTGTCGTCGGGGAAAAAAATTCCCTTCCCTTGACGACCTCCCCCGACAAACGATAACAACGTTTAAAAAACGAACGAGACATGCCCAAAGCCCCGATGGCGACTGGGGCCCTTTTAAGAAGGCCCCCCTTTCCCAAATCCCTTCTCGTGGCTGGTTTTTGCCCCAGCAGGGGGGGACCCTTCCTCCCCATTCCTTAGGCTAGAAACAAAGTGGTTAAATTTAGACCTTTAACGGTTGACGTGCAATTAATTTAAATGAACCCCAAAACACGGTAAAACCCCGTCGGGGCCCCGGGGGTAGAACGACCCGAGCAGGGGCTCTGCTAATGGGAAAAAAAGGGTGATAAAAGGGGAAAAAGTCCATCGCAAACATCAGTAGTAAAAGGGGAGTACTTACTCTCCAAAAACTATAGGCGAGCTTGGTAATCGTTTTTGGGGACACCCCCCCTTTCCCTTCACGCCCTCCCGACGAGGGTTTGACAATAACAACGAACGATCCCAAAAGGGACGATGAGGGAACGAAACGTGAGAAACCCCCCCTTTCCCCCCCTTTTTCGTGGCGGGTTTCTGACCACCCAGGGGAAACCCTTATCCCCATTTCCCCTAGGTTAGAGGGGCTTTATGCCCCTAAGGGTTTTTAAACCCCGCTTTTTAAATCCAAATAAACCAATTTTTTCAATTGATTTATATGAAAACCTTAGTTTTTTTATTGACTTTGAGCAACATCTAAGAAATACTCCAGGTGATATTTTTGGGCCCTTCGAATGGGATTTTATGGGGTCATTAGGGATCTTTATGACCATCGATTGACGGTATTAACAAAATAATAAAAACAATCCGGTTTTAAAATCTAGAGGCGAGCTCTGGAAATCGCCCGTAACCACCTCCCCCTTTCCCAGCCCCCCCCCCAACAACGACAACGAAAAAACAAAATCTCTCCCCCATCAATGGGGTTTGTTTTCTGTCCGACGGGCACCCCTCAGCACTCCCCACCCACCCCCCCCCCCCCCCGTTTTTGGGAAGCCCAATTCTCCAAACATAAAAGCTAAAAATTTTGGCCCATGTACTCCCTGAAACCAGATTCTTCGGGGACTCTCCCATTTTTCCTTGACGACCTCCTCACGACTACGCCCTAAACAACACGACGAAAACAAGAAAATTTGGACTAGGCTGAATGGGGTGCATTATGCCAAACGGTTGTCGCGCCCTTCAACCAAATAGATTAAAAATACTATTTTATATAGGCCTACAAAAACCAAAAATACAAAGCTGCTGTTTTGGCCTAAATAAGTTATTATTTCTATTATGTTTCACTTGAATAAGTTAACAATTTTATTAAGAAATTTGTCAAGCAAAAATCTTTAAGAAATTTTAAATTCTATTTAGAAAAACAAAATTCTAAGGGTTCTATTTAAAATTTTTTGATGGTTTACCTGGACACGTGGGAAATATAGGGAAAATGAACACGGGGTCGGGCTACTAAGGAAGTTTCCCCAGGTCTCGAGGGAAATTTCAATCTAGTTCCCTTTCCAGATGTCAAGAGTGGATCCCAAACAACGATTGTTGGTTTTGGGACAAGCATCTTGGAATGGGGGGGCAAATTAAAAAATTCCCTGGGGGAGGGAAAAAAAACACACACTGCAAAATTTAAAAATTCGCCCTCCTCCCCTCTCGACTCGCACGTAGAGGGGATTTTGGTTTTGTCCCAAAATTCGAAAAAGGTTTACACAAGTCTTACTCACGGATAACTCTTAACCAGAGAAAATTATGTTCTCAGAAGTAACACAATATGTGATGTATCTTTAGCCAAGGGTTACCCAAGAATAAAACCAAAATATGATGTTTGCCAACCCAATTAGATTTTCCCCCCAATCACATGAAGAAATTCTAAAAAGGGATAAACGTGAAAAATTTTTAAATACCCTCATTCAAAGAAATTTATTTAAAAATTTAATTCATATCAAACACATTTCCTTTATTTATTAAAAATTAATTAAATTATTTTTCTATTTTCTATATTAGGTGCTATTATCACCATCAATTTTTTTCTTTTTTTAAAGTTAGATTGAAGCGTCGTGTTTTTTAGGGCGTTGATAATGCTTACACATCTTTTTTCCTTACCAAACCCAAATCGAAAAATAACAAACCCGGTATCAGTGTAAAAAATACGATATAAAAATTAGGGGAAAAATTTTTAAAATTTTTCATTTTTAAAAAATTAAAATTTTAAATTTCAAAAAAATTTTGAAAACAAAATTTTAAAGAGATATCATGTAGAAAAAATGTTTGGTTCGATGTTCCACCCTGATTCCAATGCAGTAGGTTCCTGTTTCGAATCCCACTAAATACAGGATTTGTAACTCCTGGGTAACTTCTGGATTGAGGCCACAGGGGAAATGATCAAATCTGACTATGGATTCTTGGCTAAAATTTTGTGTAAACGGTGACTTTGAAAGGCCCATTAACGGGGCCCCCCCCCCCCCCACATTGGAATTTCCAAATAAAAAATTTGTCCACGAAATGTTCGTTTTGTGCGAAATGTGCCGTAGATAAAATCGTTTTAAAGCGGTCACGTTTGGGGGAAATTCCCAAAGCAATGGGGGGGGGCCAAGGGTTAAAAGGGCTAGCCCCCCCAATTGGAATTTCCAAAGAAAATTTGCCCAGAAATGTGCTGTTTTGTGCTGAAATGTGCCGTAGAAAATCTTTTTAGAGGTACTTTTGGGGCCCCCTTGCAAATCAAGGGGGGGGGGCCAAGTTAATGGCTAGCCCTTACTTTGGGAATTTAAAAATAAAAAACCGGGCCCCCAAATGTGCTCGTTTTGTGTGAAATGTGCCGTAGAAAAAATTTCTTTTTTTGACCCGGGGTAACTTTTGGGGGGGCAATTGAAAAAAGCCCCCCCCAATGGGGGGGGCCCAAGTTAATGGAAACCCCCCCCACTTTGGGGAATTTCCAAATAAAAAATTGCCACGAAATGTGCCGTTTTGGGGCTGAAAGGGTCCGTAGAAAAAATCGTTTTGGCAGGTCACTTTTGGGGGGCAATTTTCAAAGCCAATGTGGGGGGGCCAATTTAAATGGCTACCCCCTTTTTACTTTGGGAATTTTCCCAAAATGAAAAACTTGTCCCCAAAATGTGTTTCTTTTTGTGTGAAATGTGCCCCGTAGATAAATCTTTTTTGAGCAGGTAACTTTTGGGGGGCAATTCCCAAATTCAATGGGGGGGGCCAATTTTAAGGGCTAGCCCCCCACTTTTGGAATTTTCCCAAAATGAAAAACTTGTCCCACGAAAATGTGCTCGTTTTGTGCTGAAATGTGCCGAGATAAATCTTTTTGACCCGGGTCACGTTTGGGGGAAATTTGGAAAAAGGTCAAGGGGGGGGGGCCAAGTTAATGGCTAGCCCCCCCCAGGGAAATTTTCCCCCCAAAATAAAAATTGTCCACGAAATGTGCTCTTTTTGTGTTTTAAATGTGCCGTAGATAAATCTTTTTGGGAGGCGGGGTTAACTTTTGGGGGAGCAATTGAAAAAGTAAATGGGGGGGGCCAAGTTAAGGGGCTACCCCCCCTACTTTTTAAATTTTCCAAATGAAAAACTTTTCCCCGAAATGTGTCTTTTGTGCTGAAAGGGGCCGTATTTAAATCTTTTTGAGCGGGGTTACGCGTTTTTGGGGAGAAATTGCAAAGTAAAAGGGGTGGCCAAGTTAAAGGATACCCCCCCCCCCCCAAAAACATAAAAATTTTCCCAAAATTTAACACTTGCCCGGAAATGTGCCTTTGGTAATCGTTTGAGCAGGTAAAGTTTTGGGGAGAAATTTCCCAAAGTAGTGTATTTTTTTTTTTAGGGGAGGGGGCATTTTCGGCCCCAAAAAAACGTACTATTAAGTCCCCCTTTTTTAAATCACTGCTTTTAATGATGATGATGTTTTGTAATGTTTTACGTATAAATATTAATGCACCAAGTCTATTCGGCCCTTTAAAAAAAGGGGTTAAAAATTTAAAAAAATAAAAAAAGATGGGGTTGTGACGGATGGGGGGAAAAGGGGAAAATTCCCAAAAAAAACCCATGCCTTATGGGGGGTTTCAAAACACACGCCCCCTAATTTCATAAGTTTAAAGCCCTTGCCTATGGCACCGGGGACAAAAATTTATTACTTAACACACAACACGACACTTTATCATTTTTAATTGCATTCCCCAAAAAGGGAAAATTTCTTTTATATTTTTAGGCAATGAAAAAAAAAGAAAACCCAAATCTCAGAAATTTTTGGAAAATTTAAATTTTTACAAAGACCGTAGTAAAAATTATTTGAATAAAAAAATTACTACAAATGTGAAAAGTAATAAAAAAACTTATCAAAAAATCCCAAATTATTTATATTACGAAATTGTATAAATTGTTTCCCGTTTAGCCCAAAAAAATTTTTGATATTTTTACGACCGCAAAAATTTTAAAAACATAAAATTGTTGTTTTAAAGGGAATGCCTTTTACGAGTGGGGGCCCGGGGTAATTCATAAAATTTTTTTTTTTAACAAAAGAAAAAGAGTCAAAGTTTTAAAAACCCGCACGGGGGGGTAAAACCTGTCACGTGAAAGGCTCAAAAACGAATCAAAATTCTTGAATTTTCGTTGGGCCCCGTCCCCTTTGTGGGCTCAGAAATCGGGGTTTTCCCTTCTGATAGGGAAGGAAAAAAGGTATTTAAAAAGGCCAATTTTGGCAAATTTGTTATTTAAAAATTATGAATGAAATACCCAAAAGTATTATTCGTTTTTACAAAAAAAAAAGCCAAATTTTAAATTTTCCATATATAAGAATTTTTTCAATAAAAATATTTACACTTGACCAACAATTTGCCACTATATCTTAAAAAATTTTTATTTTTACGGTGATACATTTTACAAGATAAAAATGAAATGAAAAAGTCATTAACCCCTGGTGCCCCGGGGCGACAAACTTTGTCATTTTTATCTAGCCGTACAATACAACATTTTTTTTTAAACCCCTTATGGGCCACATATTGTCGGGGGCTTTTAAGGTCTTAACGGTGGGAAAATTTCCCTTTTTATACACAAAACTGTGTTAGTTTTGGGTTAAAGTCATGTTGAAATTCATAAGTGCACCAACAAAGAATGAAAACCCGTGCTAAATCGCTTTCCAATTTTTGGGGAAAAACGTTGTCTTTAAAAAGGTAATCATGGATTTAATTTATTATCCCACTTCTCTTGTGAATTTTTTCGTGTGCATGATGCTTTGTGTAGCCTTTTAAACTACTTTTTTCATTTTTCACCAAACGGGAACCCTTTTATATTTAAAATTTTTTGGGT